>JBBBDQ010000728.1:3720000-4105000 GCA_037127315.1 Ascarosepion bandense
AGTCGGCTGCGTAGACATGAAGTTCACGTTCAAAACACACACACACACACACATTGAAATAAACGGTTTTTCTTCACGTTGTCATAGCGTGAGTAGGGATTTCGATCAAAAGATAGTAATGGAAAAATAATTTCACAGCAAATTAACATTTACTCAGAATTGATTAAAAACAGACGAAAAGTGTTTTAGATACAATTAGAAAGATTTTTGATTAAGGGTTTTCTTTTGCTGACGACGTGTTGCAACTATTGTATATTGGTCGTTAAATTCTAATTTTTTTTTGACAACATTATTTCAAAAAGAATTGTTTTGTAAACGTATCTTTTTTTGACATTACAAAATACGACAGACACTCGAAAATATCTGAAGGGAGCAACAACAACAACAATATTATTATTATTATTATTATTTTTTTTTTTTTTACAAAAATAATCAGTGAAAAATGTTGTGGAGCCATTTCTGAACTTAGATCTCTTGTTGGAACCCGCAAGGAAATGTGTAATACAACAGAAATCATAGGAAAAAATAAATAAATAAATAATAATACCAAAAGAAATCTATGAAACTTGTCTGAATTGAAATACCAGTAAATTGTAAAATAAATAAAGACAAACTTAATCCTTTATTACCCCAAAAAAGTAAAATTATAATTACCACGAAATGACAGAGAAAGAGATATAGGTAGAGAGATAAAAATAGAGAAGGAGAGAGTGAGACTATCAGGTAATCATTGAAAATATGTAACGGCCACAGAGCAAAGATAACATGTTGCTTGAACTGTTTTTAAAGCGTCCGCGAAATTTATGACGTTTATACACAATGTTTGAAACTTAGCAATGTTTTAAAAATAAAACACGTAACATTCATGATTCATGCAGTTTGTAATAATGTACATAATAATAAAGCATTAAAAAGAAAAGAAACAAAATACAAAAAACAGGAAAAAGACGTATAGAAAAGCAGTCAAGTCCACGTACATCGCAGCTTGTGTTGGATGTAATCGAATGATACAACATGACGGACCTACATTTTATGTACGCTACAGTAATTGTGTACGAGTAGAAAAACGAATACTTACAATAGAGAATAATCTCGTGGAAGAGTGTTTTATTATTTTGTTGTTTAGTTTTAAATAATATCCGGGCGGTTTCTGCAAAAATACGGAACGAACAGACGTTTTCCAATAACTGTTAACTATTTTGCCGGACGCACACTTTCATACGATAGACCAGCTGTATAGAAACAGGAAGTGATAGAGGGAAAAAGAAAAGGAAAAAGAAAGAGAGAGAGAGAGAGAGAGAGAGAGAGAGTGAGAGAGAGAGAGAGAGAGAGAAAAGGATGGGGAGAGGGGAGTGGAAGGGGTTGAAGGAGAGGGGGAGGGACTAGGGAAAGAGAGAGCAGGGATAGTTCGCTTGGACGAACTTGGTTTGTGATTAGTAGCGGTTTAGCTGTAGCGTATATATATATATATATATATATATATATCATAACAGACGTGGAGTTACTACTGCTTTGGAAAAAAAAAAGAAAAATTCGCTTCAACAGTTGACTTATACTCTAAAAATATGAAGAAAAGGGACAATATTCATAAATCCATTTTTACACATCAAAATATATATCTTTTAAAAGTGTTTTCTGGTTCAAACTTTCAAATATGTTAAAGAATAAGAAGAAAATACTACCTTGATCTCTGGTTCCGTCAGATTAATTAAAAATAGTCGTAAAAGAAAACAAAAGTGAAATAGTCGAAAGAAATTAAGTTGCTTCAAGTGTGTGGAGATATTTGTGGAAACGCTGCACTTGGTTAGAAAGATGTGTTCGGAATGGTAAGGGACAAAACTCGAAGCTTATTGTATGAAGTCACGTAAGTCTTCCATGGATGTGCGTATGCATGTGAGCGTTGTAAAGTATATCCTGTTTGGTGTTACCTATAAATGGATATATATCTACTGGATTTTTTTTTTTTTTTTTTTTGAATGATCAAAGCGACAGTGTTTGCTGGCGTCATAAGAGTGGGTGCGTAGCAAAAACGATAAACCTCTCTCTATTCCACTTACACACAGATTGAGTTAGATGATTTTCAAAGAGGTGCTTAGATGTGGCACAAGGCCGAAAGTAAGGGGGTACCCAGTGAGGATCGAACTAACTATTTAGTCGTAACAGATTCTAGTGAGAAAAGTTTGCTAACCATTACACCACGTTGAGGTGCCCACACACGCACTGAGTAAAAAGTTAGGTAACAAACAGACACACACATGTTCAGTCACGCACGCAACGACACAGATAGATAGACTGATCGATAGACAGATATGGACAGACTGACACATACACAGTCACACACATATACACACATAGATAAATTGATACATACATACGTGCAGTCACAAACACACACATACACATACACATATATATGGTAAAACGGCAATGTTAGCTGGAGGTAAATTATAGCTTGAGGTTATATTTAGATCTAAACTTATTTATAAATGGAATTTTGTCTGTGTGCGTGTGTGTCCGTTACCTATAGACTCCGAAACGGCCGAACCGATTTTCTTAAAAATTTAAACAGTTGTACTATAAGTGTCTGCGAGTGTTCTTAGCTATGTTTTGTGTCGAGATACCTCCGATAAATATCGAAAATCGATAATCGAAAAAATCGGGTTATAGAAGGATTGGTCCGATTTTAATCAAATTTGATACATTCATAGACAAAGACATAAGAAACGATATTCAGAAGTTTCAAGGTTGCAGTTCTATCCTTGGATGACTTGGAAATCGATATCCTACTGGGTCTGATCAAAATCAGTTTTTCTGCCCTTTTATTTTAGTTTTTGCTTCGGGTTTGGCTCTAAGTAGGTATAATTGTAGTTCTTAGTATCAGCTATGATAGCATTTACTCAGAGGACTGATTTAATCTTCAAAATTCAGTTTACAACGAAAAAAACTTATTTGATATTGATATCAGGAAATCAAAATTTGACTTACATCCATTCATTTTTTTCAGTCTATGGTTTCGCTTTAACTGGAAACAACTATTGCTTTTTAGTCTTTCGTGATAACGTCCAAAGAGTCTGAGCTCCAGGACCATGGATTAGTTTTAATGCTTTCATTACACCCGAGCAACGCCGGGCTATACTGCTAGTGTATGTATATATGTAACTTTCACAGTATCTATCTATCTATCTATCTATCTATCTATCTATCTATCTATCTATCTCTTTTGACATCTAAGAATATAAGAATTATAAAAGTTTTAGAAGCTAATGTTTATGTATAGCAGTAAAGGATTTTAGTCAAATCTCGCTGCCGAGCTTGAAAAGGATCTCCACTCCGCAAATTCTACTCCGGCAGCTTCTTTTCTCGCACTTCCCGCTTGGGAATTCTCTTCCGCGTACTTGCTTTCCTGACAGTTACAATCTCCAAGAATTTAAATGTAAAGTCAATAGTCATCTCCTGTCTCACTAACTTACATCCTCTCTCTCATGCTTTTCTACATCCACCCCACTCTCATCAGTACTCTCTTTCATCTCTTACTCTCTTCCTAGCACCCCCTGCAACCTCTCACTCCTCATAACATTCCTTCTCGTCCACCCCACTCTCATCAGTAATATTTTCCCTATCCTACTCTCTTCCTGACACCCCCGCAACCTCTCACTCCCCAACATTCCTCCTATGTAACCCCTGCATAACAGTGGCAGTAAAATGCCTTGCTTGGGGCGACACGATTATAAAAAAAAAAAATCATACAATTCAATAATTTTGTCATACACTGAAGTGTAGAGTAATTGTGTTCCGATATAAAAACAGACTATGATGAATACATTTACAACGAAAAAAAAAAAAGACAGTAAAGGCAGTCAAAAAAGAATATGTGATAATTTCCAAGAAAATAATGGAGCTTATTCTTAATTCAGCATCATTTCTCATTATTCTAAGCGTTATTTTAACGGATACACATGTTTGAGTAGACGCCCTGTTTTTGTGTGTTCTTTGAAAACAGCGATAGAACTTTGTGGTGTTCCCCGTGGCCATTAGAGATCGATATGTATAATGAGGGGGTGTTAAAAAATTTCCGGCTTGACAGTTTTTTTTTTCTTTAAATCGTTTTATCTCAAGCAAGGCAGTACTCTCACTGGTGCGCAGGGGTTGGTTACCTGAGAGGAGGGCGGAAAAAAGGATAACAAGGTCTAGGGAGTGTCAGAGAAAGGATAAGAGAAGGATGGGAATCAAGGAGATAAAAGATGGCAATTGGCGTTGCGTTTAAACTTTTGGAGATTGTAGCTATCAGGGAAGCAATTATACGGAAAGGAGTTGTATAGGCGGGGAGTGCGAGAAAGGAAACTGTTGAAGTAGAAGAGGCGGTTACATTTGACTCTTTTGACGGTAAAAGGGTGGGACCTAGTTGCCAATCTAGTACCCCGAGACGGGTCACCAGGGAGCTAAGATAGTCAAAGCAGAGTCTATGGTGGAGTTTTTTTTACAATAACGTTCAATCAGTACAAGGCTCAAGAGCCACTCGAAATAGTATTTACAAAAGATCAATCAGACGTTTAAGTGCTATACGTGATACACCCTTGACTAATCATGTCTTGAAAGAAATATGACTGATTGAGTAGAAGATTTTTTTTTGGTAGACTGGTTGCCAACCAAGGATATAGAACACAATCCATCCTGTTATTTAACCCATAACTGGAGCGAAAAGATGGATTAATACATTTTCCAAGGGCATTTGTGCGTAAGTGAATGCAACGAATTCAACAGGAATTCGAACTCGGCTCTCCGACATCTCGTTCCGAGTCGATATCCCCTGCACCACAACTGTTTATGGAGCTATGTTGGGAATATTACTGTTAATCCTAGAGTTAAACAGATCAAAATTTTAGTGATCAGGGAAGCTTACTCTTTGGAGTCGGTTCCACAAAGTAGCAGTTTCTGAGAATTTGCTCGAGTGTGACTTATATTTCAAGGAATACAAAAGGAGCGAGGGTGGTTTGCCACAAGAGGATGGCATGGCGGCATGGAATTAAAGAATGATGTTCGTCGGAGAACTTTCCATGAAAACAGAAATGGAGTAGTGAGTGACTTGCGATGATTCGTCTTTGGGAAAGTGGTTGATTGGCGGGAAATAATTCATCAACCACAACACAATTTTTTACTCTCTCAAGACTGGAAAATGAAGACTAGGCAGTTCCTATCGGCTAGGGTTGAGAAATTTTTTAAGTTTTTATTATCAATGGGAGCCTTGGTCTTGCATGGTCTTAATCAATTATGTGCGTTGTGGTGCATTGGATATCGGCTCGGAACGAGAAATCGGGGAGCCGAGTTCGAATTCCAGTTGAATTACTTGCAGTCACTTACACACAAATACCCTTGGGTAATCGATCTCTTCCCTTCAACTTTGGGTTGAATAACAGGACAGATTGGGTTCTATAGCCTTAGCTGGCAACCAGTCTACCGCAGAAAGTAATGGCAACCTACTGTGGGATAACCTTCTGCCCAATCAGTCACGCCTCTTTCGAGACATGATCACCCAAGCGTGTATCATGTATGGCACTTAACTGACTGAGAGGAAAAGGACAGCAGCAGGAGCCAATTACTTACTGGAGTAGTGCAAAGACCCGACAATTTTTCCAATATCTTTAACGATAGATCGTATGTACGAGTCTCACTTTTTGGTCTGGGTTAAACTCAAGTCCCAATAGGCGCTCAAGGCAGGGGGCGTCCATACAACACCTATTTATAGCAATAGTTAAAAATTCAGGGTCCACTCGGGGATGATGGAACGTCGTTAATATATATACAGTACTGTGCAAAAGTATTAGGACAAGAAGTATTTTATCTTTTATGAGGCATATTGACAGAAAATAAACACTTTAATTGAAGTAATTTTATTTGATTTACTCAACAAATGCTTTAACAAGAAAAAAATACTTGTTACAAAATTACTTTAATATTTAGTATAATAGTCTTTTGCTTTGATCACAGTCTTCATTCTGTCAGGCATTGACATCACAAGCTTCTTCAATGTATCTAATGTTATCTCCTGCCAAGCAGCTTGTATTTTTTCCCAAAATGTGTCTTGCGAAGTCACATTAGATTTATCAATTCGAGGGGAGGGAATAAGAAAAAAGTCAGTTATATCCAAGGATAATAGAATAATGAGTAGTTTCAAAATAACTTGTTTAATAGAAAATAGGAAAAATTAAATATAACTCCTTTTTAATACATTTCTTTTACACCGAGTTTTAAATAATCAATATTTATTAGCAATTTACTTGGGTTTTCTCCCTGCATTTGAATTTCAATGAGTTTTTTAGGAAAATCACCCCTGTCCTAATACTTTTGCACACTTGATTTTGAACTTCATTTTGATTGATGTCTCATAAAAATTAAATAGTTCTTAACCGAATACTTTTGCAAAGTACTGTATATATATATATATATATATATATATATATATACACGAAATTTTATGAAATCAATTAAATCCGACGAATTTTTAATTCATTTGTTTAAACTTTATTTTTTTAATGGATACTCATATATGAATAAATGCTCTGTTTATTTTTATTAAACAGTATATTTATTTTACTGGGATGAAAAATCGTGAAATCTTATTAAGAAATATGCGTCCTCCGGCAAGATTCGATACTAGGGGAAAACCTTATTAGATCTGACATAGCGTAGACCACTCGACTACGTAGGACCTTCTAATCCGACGAAGCCCAAATAACAGATAAGGATATTTCGAAAATCGGGAAAGATGCGTGTTCAAAAGCACTATTCTAGTTTTATCTGATCGGGAGATCCTCCCTGTCCGAACGGTCTAACACACGCCAGATCTAATGACGATTCTTCCCAGGAGGATGCAGTTTCTAATCCTGACGGAGAACGCAAATTTTCCTAAAAAAAAAATTCTCGGTTACTCAGGCCAGTGGATGTAAAATAAATACACAGTTTAACAATGAAAAACCAGAGCATCTACTCAAATATGAGTATCCATTTAAAAATAATGTTTAAACACACACACACACACACACACACACACACACACACACACACATATATATATATATATATATATATATATACCATCCCTCTTTATTTTTATCGTGAACCAACTATCTTAGCAGCAGATCTAGCAATGGATTTAATAACGAAAACGTTAACTGATAGAATGCATGGTTGTCAACAAAAGAGATAGCCCAGAGTGTGAGCTACACAACGGGAACGTCAAAATGAAATAATTGCGGAAATTGGTCAGTCTGGTTACTCTAGTTTTTGACGGCAGGGCGTGTGACACAGGAAACTGAAGGATCAGATAAATAACAAAACATGCCTTTCAAAAACTCAGTGGAGTATTAAGGGATTAGAAAATCTAATTAGAATGGATGTGCTTTGTGGTGTAATGGGTATCTGCTCGGAATGAGAAATAGTTTCCTTTCTTTCACTAGCGCGCAAATACCCTTGGGAAATGTAATAATCCATCTCCCTCCAGCTATGGGTTGAATAGATTTGGTTATATAGCTTTGGTCGGCAGAAAGTAATGGCAACCTACTGCAAGGAAATCTTCTGTGTGTATCGCGTATGCCAATTAACTGACGGGTAGATTGCTACGTGATATCTAAACGTTTTCATGTCATAAAATACTGGACTATCTCCAAAAACGGAAGGAGATCCATAAACAGACTAAGATGTTTTCCTACCTGTCAGATGTTTACAATATTATGTAGTGGTCGTGTGAGCAACGAGAATATTGTTAAGTAGTTTATGAAATACAAAAACATCTCTTTGTAATAATTAAGAAGAGGTGACTGACATTAATGAAAAAAGATTAGGAGAATTTAACACTCATAGGATACATTTTCGGGAGTAAACTTTTTTTTTTAATCGTATCACCTCGAGCAAGGCGGTAACGCCACTGATGTGCAGGGGGCTACATAATAGTGAAAAGATTGGAAACTACTTAATAAGTTTAAACAATTAGGTTGGCAAAACAAGGAAAACAAAGACGAAACCCGGGTACCAATAGGGACAGAAGTTACTCAGAGCAAAAATAAATGGAAGCTGTGGAGATCCATAATCCTCCACCTCCTGAAAAGAGAATGATAAATCAATGAATTAGAAGTCAATGTTTTGTATTACTTTGTTTATTAGTATTTATTAAAATTAGCTTAACTTGACACAAGGCCATGAATATGGAGCACTTGGTGAGTAACATTAACTACGGCTGTAATAATCGACGAAACTATTAGCGCAAACGGTGACTGTTTAATGTGTACGTCCTTTGTAGTGGAATTAGTATTATGTATAAGTTGGTAAGTAAAAGACCATATTAGGAAAAAATTCTAAGTAGCCTTCACATATTTGGGAAGAATATGAGAACAATCCAGAACCTACATACTTGCATCAACGAGTCTGCAATACGGACAGAAAATGGATTCAGTAACTTTACATAAATAGGAAGGGGTGTATTCTCGCCGGACTTATTCAACCTTTATAGGCAATTCTGAATTCCTATCTGCATTTGGCCACAATCTTAAACAACATAACATACGCTGCTGACACAATGTTGATAACAGAAGCAGAAAGCTAACTCAAAAACAACCTAATGAAGAAAAGCCGGAAGAAAGGACTCAACATCAACTGTCCGAAGACAGAATACATAGTTGTTAGCAAAAGTCATAACCCAACATGCAAAAAAAAAAAAAAATGGAGATACCAAAAGCAAACAAGTACAACAAGTAAGTTTTCTGGGAAGTGTTTTAACAGGGGACAGAAAGTGTGAGACTGAAATCTGAAAACGCATTGAGATAGAAACAGATGTCTTCCATAAAATTGGCAACGTATTACGAAACAATTTCTTCCATTAATTTACGTGCAAGTATCCTTGGGAAAGGTATCAATCCGTCTTTTTCCTCCAGTTATGGGTTAAATAATAGGAAAGACTGGTTTTTTTAGCCTTGGTTGGCAACCAGTCCACCGCAGAAAGCAATGGCAACATACTGCGGGATAATCTTCTTCTCAGTTAGTCATGTCTCTTTCGAGACATGATCGCCCAAAGCGTGTATCACGTATGGCACTTAACTGATTACGGAACAGGAAAATCTCGTTAGAAACAGAGAAAATAACTATTATGTAATATCAGTCTCCCTGTATAACAGTGAATGCGGGACAATATCCTCAGTGATGAAAAAGACATTTGAAACAACATAAGGATATTTAGAATTCTCTCTACCAAACACGAGAGCAACGACAAAGTTTTAGAGAAAATATAAACAAAAACGACATTTGGACATTTAACTTAACATCAGTTTCTGGGGCATATCAATGACCATATTGTTTGAATATATATATATATATATATATATATATATATATATATATATATATACGTTTATTATTTTTGGTAACTATTGCCGTTGCTAAGCGGAGTTTTATGTCAACACAAAATAAAATCGTCGGTGATGGTGGATTTTATAATATTTCAGTTTAAACAACCTCTCTGAAGATGGCTCATGTGAGCCGAAAGCTTAGAAGAAAACCAATAAATAATTATCCAAATGTTGGAGAATTTTTGTCTTTATTATCAACTGAAATTAAAGCAAAATACGACGTTTAGAACGGCTCATGATTAAACATAATAGACATTCATTGTCTCTTATATTTAATAGCATATGTTTAGAAAATATATATATATATATATATATATATATATATATATATATATATATATATATACTACCGGCCATAATTATAAGGCCACCACAATTTTTTAAAAAATGATGTATTTCATACTATTTGTAGTATTTATTGTCAAGTTGATAATTCTGAATGAAAATAGAACTGTTTTTTGTTAATACTGCAATAACATGTGCATCAAATGAACTGTTCTGGTGTCCAGTTTTTGTGCTCTCTTCCACATGCTAGTCTCTTCTTGTTATTAGCGTGCCGAAGCAAAGGCTTCCTGGCTGCCTTGTAAAATTTTGCAAAGTAATAATAGCAAAAGAACCATTTTATTTTCATTTAGAATTATTCACTTGGCAATAAATATTAAAAATAGTAATACATCATTTTTTTAAAAACCGGGTTGGCCTAATAATTATGACCGGTATTGTATATGCTCTAATTATGATTGAGCTCTCTGGAGAAGAAAATTTTAAAAACGATTACCACTTGCGTACGCGTTACTCTAGCAATGAATTAAGTTCTTTCGGTGACTGGCGTGTGAATACACCGCTTATATATAACACGCTAAAATTTCCCTTCTCTTAATCTATACGCCTATGGCTTAGGGAGCTGCGACTCAGACTGACACCAAATCGGTCGAATTTCAATCCTGGCCAGAAGCAAGTAGATGTCTAGCCACACTGATAAGCTATGATATAGCGAAACAAGCTTCTATGTGGATGACATATATATATATATATATATATATATATATATATATATAGAGAGAGAGAGAGAGAGAGAGAGGAGAGAGTGAAACAGAGATATAAACAAGTCCTACATAGAAATTACCACTACATGGTGATTGACAGTTTCGTGCCTGATATGACCATGATGATCACGTGAGACGGGAAACTGCCAATCACCGAATCTTTGTCGATCCCTATGTCGACTATCTATCTATCTATCTATCTATCTATCTATCTAACCTTCATTATCTATCTATCTAGCTATCTATCTATTATCGCAGAAACCTATAATAAAGATTAAAGACTGATCGATAAATAAATGTGAAAAAATCGATACTGATAGTTCCTAATCTTTGTTTCCTGAATAATAAGGTTAAATGAGTGCGTTGGAAAATTTTTATGCGGACATAATTGCCTAGAACTATGCCTAGAATATAAGATCCATACTTTTTTGAAGGGTTCTGAACCCGAATACTGGCAGTGATAAGAAAGACGCTACGATATGAGATATGAGGCAAACTCATTCCATGTTTTTATGTTTTTGCATTTGAACTGTTCTTATAAAGTAAAGCATTAAATGTGATTCCGATAAACATGTTCGTACACAATATTTGATTACCAAACGGGAAGTGTAGATTTTGTTCGGTGATTGTGATTGCATCCTGTCAGTATTGACAATGAGTGTACCAGCTTTATGTTGCGACTGTCTGAAGTAGGAAATTAATTATGGGGGAATGATTGTCACTTATTCTTACTTTTTTTCGTCGACAATCCTATTATGACAATCCTAGCATAACAGTGACGATATATTTTTAAATCACGAGGAACGCTGTGAGGAAAGATTTATTCAATGTATTTACTAAGATTAACCTAGTAGGGCACAAGACCAAATACTGTTTGGGGAGAGTCAACGTTCGATTATTGGTGTTGGTGACAACCATGTGTCTATTTCACTCACTAAACAGGTACGCCAAGGGGTCACACTGTACGGTAAGGGTTAATGAGCTTGTCTGATGTCCAATTAGTTTGATTCTCACAAGGTACCTAACCTTACTAAATTGCAAGGTAGAAGTTTCATTCAGACAGTTTTTTTTTTCTCCAAGAATTGCTAATTTGTGGAGTAGACACCCGGGTGGATGCTTCCCTGAATACTACAGTCTTAATCTCTTCAAATCAAGGGTCAGTCGTTATCTACCCTCCTCTTACATTTATCTATCTATCGCCCGGTTCACACTCCACCTACGTCTATTGAACAGATTAAGAGGCTCATCCCTTGTTCCCTGTTTAGGATGTGGTTTCCGGCTTTCTCTTTTCCAATCTTTTCACTATTACGTAGCCCCCTGCACATCAATGGCGTTGCCGCCTTGCTCGGGGTGATGCGATTAAAAAAAATATCGTAGACCTTATCCAGTAACACTTTGAGTGTCATGCTTAAGGCCACATCACATTGAAACACTGGTTCCTGTATGTTAAGCAACGTCAAGCTTGATCAGTACCTAAATGGGTGACCACTTGGGAATACCAAATGCTGTAAACTTGGATGTGCTGGTGATTTTATAGACA
Source organism: Ascarosepion bandense (assembly GCA_037127315.1). NCBI lineage: Eukaryota > Metazoa > Mollusca > Cephalopoda > Sepiida > Sepiidae > Ascarosepion > Ascarosepion bandense. The sequence goes on from JBBBDQ010000728.1 coordinate 3,731,982, forward strand.
ATGGTTCGGAATTGTTAATCGAATAGCCGAGTTCCAATTTCCGTTGGGTTTACGCGCAAATAACCTTGCAATATAAGTTCCTATCTTCTCCTACAACTATGGGTTAATTAGTAAGAAATGTATCGTTAAACAATTATTATCTCCCCCGCAAAATTCTGACAATCTAAAAATATTTTCTGGCTTTATATAACCCCCAAAAAGTTGATAAGGCGTAGAAAACGAATTAATTAATAAATCAATCGATCATTGAGTGTCTTTTTTGAGCATTGCATTGGGTGAACATTAGCAAATAAAAAGACATTTGTTTAGACAACAGTTGTTAATATAGAGGGAATTCGATACTTATGTGACCCACATTTGTGTTTATGTGCCATTTGGTAAGTTGGAGAGACCAGTTATTAACGCGGATGTGCGTTGTGGTGTAATGGATATCGACTCAGAATGAGAAATCGGAGAGCCGAGTTCGAAATACCCTTAGGAAAGGTCTGAATCCATCTTTTCTCCTTCCAGCTATAGGATGAATAGCAGGACAGATTGGGTTCCATGCCTTCGTTGGCAACCAGTCTACCGCAGACAGAAATGGCAACCTACTGTGGGAAAAATTTCTGCTTAGTCAGTCATGTCTCTTTCGAGACATGATCGCCAAAGCATGTATCACGTATAGCAATTAACTGTCTGACTGACTTGCAAATGACAACAGAAAGGTTACTTCTACTCAGAATCAGGTAAAAACAGCTGGAATTTCTTGTAATGAGGAAAGAAGGCTTGAAGAAATTTAACTCTCAGTGGGAATATTGTGATCAAGAGACAGGAAGGCAGAGAGCCACTAACCTGGCGAGCTTGTCCGAATGAATGGCGCAACATGATCATTGGGAGCCTTTACAAAAGGAGAAAAACTGTTAATACCCACAGCACGGATAGGAAGTTATGGAGACCCATGTCCTGAAGATACGCAAAAACCAAGGGTACGGTAGTTAGCGTAATGATCTGACAAACCATACTGGTGTGTTTAGTAAATTTCAACTCCGAGTGCTGCAAATAATTCAAATTGTCTTTTTGATGTGTGAACACATTTTAGATCAACTGTTTTTTAAACTGAAACAAGCTAAACGTATTTCTGTAACACGCGTGCATAATGACAATGTGTTTGTTTGACATATTGACAATGAGTTTGTTTTATCGACAATGTTTGTTTTACATATATCACAAAATATTTAATCATACGCACTTTCGTCTGCTACTATTTATGCGATTAGGTAGATTATATGATATTTTTTTTGTATAGAGACGACGTGTGTTGGTAAGTTAACGATGTATTTAAATGTAAAAACAAAAAGTAAAGAAAAGGCGTGTTTTGATTCACAGTGACGTAACGTTTGTCTGGGTGCTTGATAACAAGGGAGACACTGACGAAAAAGGCGAACAGACCTTGTGTGCAACTTTTGTCAACCCTTCGGAAGACTATCCCATAGAACGTATACATATTTTTATTTTATTTTTTCTCTATTTCGTTCAGAATAAAGTAGAATACGATCAAGTTGTTCTTTGTTTGGACTTAGAACCTAAAGCAAACTTTGTGTATTTTAAGTTATTATTGTTATTATTACTTCAAAAAGTCTCTAAAAGCTGATTTGAATCTGAACAAAACAAAGGCTATTATTGTCTGGATTGATGGCTTTTCTAAAAAAAAAAATATCTTCAAGTCTCTAAATTATATAATTATTGTATAAAGAGAGAGAGAGAGAGATTGTATTTCATTTAAAAATTAATTTTTGTGCTTATTAGTAAAGCGGATAAACTTTTGTTGGATTTTGAATGATTGTAATTTAAAACAAAGTCTTATCTTTCATTGTTTACTTAATAAAGGTGCACGCGCGTGCGTATGTGAGTGTATCCCGCTTAATACAGTTAACTTAAAAGCGACCACAAGTTTAAGGTCCCAATTTACAACGACTGCTGTGGTGAGGGGCACTCGGTTAGCTACAACACAAAATATTGTTATCAACCGTCACAAATGTCAGACGCTATATTACGAAATCGTCAAATTACCAAATCCAAGTTTCAAGGCAACACATAGGATTTTTACTCTCGACATTGTAGAATAGATAATTCAAGACAAAAGTAACGCTTTTATGAACAGATAAATGTATATTAGGAAAGTAAAACTAGTTTAAGTCACTAGAGTAGAAATGATATCCACGCGCGTGTATATGCGTTTACCTGGTTGTGTAAATGTTATTGTTAATGTTAATTAACAAGTCTTCCATGCGTTACAGAAAATGAAATAAATAAAATGTCTATAAAAAATATTGTGGTTAACATATAAAAAAAAAATCCACATAAACTGTAGAAAGCGTTTCATGTGTGGAAGGAAGTATACATTTTCGATCTGGTAAAAAGGACCTGCCCATCTTTCTCAATTTAAAAGCAATACTGTTTAAAATTTTTTGAACAAAAATTCATAATACGTACGCAAGTGTATATTCCTCCGGGGCTCGTTTTGGATAAAGTGCGTGGTTACGTCAGTGATGGTTATGTATTAAGAACCGAGGTGTATATACGCATATACGTTGGATATATGTAACTGGTATGAAAAATCCGTCCCGAGTTGGTTAGAGGTTTCGTCTTGAAGCAATTCACACACACACACACAAGTTTCTTGCTGTCACGGGTCCTCCGTGTGCTGCCACAATAGTTAGTAGCAGTAGTACTAGATGTCTACTAAGGAAAGGGAAGAGCTAAACTGGGAGAGGAAAAAACGAAAAGGGAGTAATAATTTTATTGTGGACGTAAGGCGAAGAAGGAGAAAAGAGGTAAGAGGAGGAGGAGAATTTAGAGTGTAGGGGTAAACAGAGAGAGAAAGAGGAGAGAGATATGGCGTAACGTAAAAGAGATGGAACGAGAGAGCGATAGAAGAAGAAAGAGAAAGAGAAGCAGAGTTAAAAGAGAGGGAGAAGATGATCGTGTACGAATGAGTGAACCAGCGAATGAGAGAAGATATAAAAATATAAGAGTTAATATAAGGAGTAAAAGTAAAAAATGGGATACAAATTAGTGTAGACAGATATATATATATAGATAGATAGATAGATAGATAGATAGATAGATAGATAGAGAGATAGATAGATAGAGAGATAGATTAGAATAGGATGAGATAGATTAGAATAGGATGAGATAGATTAGAATAGGATGAGATAGATTAGAATAGGATGAGATAGATTAGAATAGGATGAGATAGATTAGAATAGGATGAGATAGATTAGAATAGGATGAGATAGATTAGAATAGGATGAGATAGATTAGAATAGGATGAGATAGATTAGAATAGGATGAGATAGATTAGAATAGGATGAGATAGATTAAGAATAGGATGAGATAGATTAGAATAGGATGAGATAGATTAGAATAGGATGAGATAGATTAGAATAGGATGAGATAGATTAGAATAGGATGAGATAGATTAGAATAGGATGAGATAGATTAGAATAGGATGAGATAGATTAGAATAGGATGAGATAGATTAGAATAGGATGAGATAGATTAGAATAGGATGAGATAGATTAGAATAGGATGAGATAGATTAGAATAGGATGAGATAGATTAGAATAGGATGAGATAGATTAGAATAGGATGAGATAGATTAGAATAGGATGAGATAGATTAGAATAGGATGAGATAGATTAGAATAGGATGAGATAGATTAGAATAGGATGAGATAGATTAGAATAGGATGAGATAGATTAGAATAGGATGAGATAGATTAGAATAGGATGAGATAGATTAGAATAGGATGAGATAGATTAGAATAGGATGAGATGATTAGAATAGGATGAGATAGATTAGAATAGGATGAGATAGATTAGAATAGGATGAGATAGATTAGAATAGGATGAGATAGATTAGAATAGGATGAGATAGATTAGAATAGGATGAGATAGATTAGAATAGGATGAGATAGATTAGAATAGGATGAGATAGATTAGAATAGGATGAGATAGATTAGAATAGGATGAGATAGATTAGAATAGGATGAGATAGATTAGAATAGGATGAGATAGATTAGAATAGGATGAGATAGATTAGAATAGGATGAGATAGATTAGAATAGGATGAGATAGATTAGAATAGGATGAGATAGATTAGAATAGGATGAGATAGATTAGAATAGGATGAGATAGATTAGAATAGGATGAGATAGATTAGAATAGGATGAGATAGATTAGAATAGGATGAGATAGATTAGAATAGGATGAGATAGATTAGAATAGGATGAGATAGATTAGAATAGGATGAGATAGATTAGAATAGGATGAGATAGATTAGAATAGGATGAGATAGATTAGAATAGGATGAGATAGATTAGAATAGGATGAGATAGATTAGAATAGGATGAGATAGATTAGAATAGGATAGATATAGATTAGAATAGGATGAGATGATTAGAATAGGATGAGATAGATTAGAATAGGATGAGATAGATTAAGATAGGATGAGATAGATTAGAATAGGATGAGATAGATTAGAATAGGATGAGATAGATTAGAATAGGATGAGATAGATTAGAATAGGATGAGATAGATTAGAATAGGATGAGATAGACCATTTAGGATGAGATAGATTAGAATAGGATGAGATAGATTAGAATAGGATGAGATAGATTAGAATAGGATGAGATAGATTAGAATAGGATGAGATAGATTAGAATAGGATGAGATAGATTAGAATAGGATGAGATAGATTAGAATAGGATGAGATAGATTAGATAGGATGAGATAGATTAAGATAGAGGATGAGATAGATTAGAATAGGATGAGATAGATTAGAATAGGATGAGATAGATTAGAATAGGATGAGATAGATTAGATAGGATGAGATAGATTAGAATAGGATGAGATAGATTAGAATAGGATGAGATAGATTAGAATAGGATGAGATAGATTAGAATAGGATGAGATAGATTAGAATAGGATGAGATAGATTAGAATAGGATGAGATAGATTAGAATAGGATGAGATAGATTAGAATAGGATGAGATAGATTAGAATAGGATGAGATAGATTAGAATAGGATGAGATAGATTAGAATAGGATGAGATAGATTAGAATAGGATGAGATAGATTAGAATAGGATGAGATAGATTAGAATAGGATAGAGATAGATTAGAATAGGATGAGATAGATTAGAATAGGATGAGATAGATTAGAATAGGATGAGATAGATTAGAATAGGATGAGATAGATTAGAATAGGATGAGATAGATTAGAATAGGATGAGATAGATTAGAATAGGATGAGATAGATTAGAATAGGATGAGATAGATTAGAATAGGATGAGATAGATTAGAATAGGATGAGATAGATTAGAATAGGATGAGATAGATTAGAATAGGATGAGATAGATTAGAATAGGATGAGATAGATTAGAATAGGATGAGATAGATTAGAATAGGATGAGATAGATGATTAGAATAGGATGAGATAGATTAGAATAGGATGAGATAGATTGAAAGATAGGATGAGATAGATTAGAATAGGATGAGATAGATTAAGAATAGGATGAGATAGATTAGAATAGGATGAGAGATAGATTAGAATAGGATGAGATAGATTAGAATAGGATGAGATAGATTAGAATAGGATGAGATAGATTAGAATAGGATGAGATAGATTAGAATAGGATGAGATAGATTAGAATAGGATGAGATAGATTAGAATAGGATGAGATAGATTAGAATAGGATGAGATAGATTAGAATAGGATGAGATAGATTAGAATAGGATGAGATATAGATTAGAATAGGATGAGATAGATTAGAATAGGATGAGATAGATTAGAATAGGATGAGATAGATTAGAATAGGATGAGATAGATTAGAATAGGATGAGATAGATTAGAATAGGATGAGATAGATTAGAATAGGATGAGATAGATTAGAATAGGATGATAAGATTAGAATAGGATGAGATAGATTAGAATAGGATGAGATAGATTAGAATAGGATGAGATAGATTAGAATAGGATGAGATAGATTAGAATAGGATAGATAGAATAGGATACGAGATAGATTAGAATAGGAGAGATAGATTAGAATAGGATGAGATAGATTAGAATAGGATGAGATAGATTAGAATAGGATGAGATAGATTAGAATAGGATGAGATAGATTAGAATAGGATGAGATAGATTAGAATAGGATGAGATAGATTAGAATAGGATGAGATAGATTAGAATAGGATGAGATAGATTAGAATAGGATGAGATAGATTAGAATAGGATGAGATAGATTAGAATAGGATGAGATAGATTAGAATAGGATGAGATAGATTAGAATAGGATGAGATAGATTAGAATAGGATGAGATAGATTAGAATAGGATGAGATAGATTAGAATAGGATGAGATAGATTAGAATAGGATGAGATAGATTAGAATAGGATGAGATAGATTAGAATAGGATGAGATAGATTAGAATAGGATGAGATAGATTAGAATAGGATGAGATAGATTAGAATAGGATGAGATAGATTAGAATAGGACAGGATAGATTAGAATAGGATGAGATAGATTAGAATAGGATGAGATAGATTAGAATAGGATGAGATAGATTAGAATAGGATGAGATAGATTAGAATAGATGAGATAGATTAGAATAGGATGAGATAGATTAGGAATAGGATGAGATAGATTAGAATAGGATGAGATAGATTAGAATAGGATGAGATAGATTAGAATAGGATGAGATAGATTAGAATAGGATGAGATAGATTAGAATAGGATGAGATAGATTAGAATAGGATGAGATAGATTAGAATAGGATGAGATAGATTAGAATAGGATGAGATAGATTAGAATAGATGAGATAGATTAGAATAGGATGAGATAGATTAGAATAGGATGAGATAGATTAGAATAGGATGAGATAGATTAGAATAGGATGAGATAGATTAGAATAGGATGAGATAGATTAGAATAGGATGAGATAGATTAGAATAGGATGAGATAGATTAGAATAGGATGAGATAGATTAGAATAGGATGAGATAGATTAGAATAGGATGATAGATTAGAATAGGATGAGATAGATTAGAATAGGATGAGATAGATTAGAATAGGATGAGATAGATTAGAATAGGATGAGATAGATTAGAATAGGATGAGATAGATTAGAATAGGATGAGATAGATTAGAATTAGGATGAGATAGGATTAGAATAGGATGAGATAGATTAGAATAGGATGAGATAGATTAGAATAGGATGAGATAGGATTAGAATAGGATGATAGATTAGAAATAGGATGAGATAGATTAGAATAGGATGAGATAGATTAGAATAGGATGAGATAGATTAGAATAGGATGAGATAGATTAGAATAGGATGAGATAGGGGATTAGAATAGGATGAGATAGATTAGAATAGGATGAGATAGATTAGAATAGGATGAGATAGATTAGAATAGGATGAGATAGATTAGAATAGGATGAGATAGATTAGAATAGGATGAGATAGATTAGAATAGGATGAGATAGATTAGAATAGGACAGATTAGAATAGGATGAGATAGATTAGAATAGGATGAGATAGATTAGAATAGGATGAGATAGATTAGAATAGGATGAGATAGATTAGAATAGGATGAGATATAGATTAGAATAGGATGAGATAGATTAGAATAGGATGAGATAGATTAGAATAGGATGAGAGGATTAGAATAGGATGTGAGATAGATTAGAATAGGGATGAGTTAGATTAGAATAGGATGAGATAGATTAGAATAGGATGAGATAGATTAGAATAGGATGAGATAGATTAGAATAGATGAGATAGATTAGAATAGGATGAGATAGATTAGAATAGGATGAGATAGATTAGAATAGGATGAGATAGATTAGAATAGGATGAGATAGATTAGAATAGGATGAGATAGATTAGAATAGGAGGAGATAGATTAGAATAGGATGAGATAGATTAGAATAGGATGAGATAGATTAGAATAGGATGAGATAGATTAGAATAGGATGAGATAGGATTAGAATAGGATGAGATAGATTAGAATAGGATGAGATAGATTAGAATAGGATGAGATAGATTAGAATAGGATGAAGATAGATTAGAATAGGATGAGATAGATTAGAATAGGATGAGATAGATTAGAATAGGATGAGATAGATTAGAATAGGATGAGATAGATTAGAATAGGATGAGATAGATTAGAATAGGATGAGATAGATTAGAATAGGATGAGATAGATTAGAATAGGATGAGATAGATTAGAATAGGATGAGATAGATTAGAATAGGATGAGATAGATTAGAATAGGATGAGATAGATTAGAATAGGATGAGATAGATTAGAATAGATGAGATAGATTAGAATAGGATGAGATAGATTAGAATAGGATGAGATAGATTAGAATAGGATGAGATAGATTAGAATAGGATGAGATAGATTAGAATAGGATGAGATAGATTAGAATAGGATGAGATAGATTAGAATAGGAGAGATAGATTAGAATAGGATGAGATAGATTAGAATAGGATGAGATAGATTAGAATAGGATGAGATAGATTAGAATAGGATGAGATAGATTAGAATAGGATGAGATAGATTAGAATAGGATGAGATAGATTAGAATAGGATGAGATAGATTAGAATAGGATGAGATAGATTAGAATAGGATGAGATAGATTAGAATAGGATGAGATAGATTAGAATAGGATGAGATAGATTAGAATAGGATGAGATAGATTAGAATAGGATGAGATAGATTAGAATAGGATGAGATAGATTAGAATAGGATGAGATAGATTAGAATAGGATGAGATATTGAATAGGATGAGATAGATTAGAATAGGATGAGATAGATTAGAATAGGATGAGATAGATTAGAATAGGATGAGATAGATTAGAATAGGATGAGATAGATTAGAATAGGATGAGATAGATTAGAATAGGATGGAGATAGATTAGAATAGGATGAGATAGATTAGAATAGGATGAGATAGATTAGAATAGATGAGATAGATTAGAATAGGATGAGATAGATTAGAATAGGATGAGATAGATTAGAATAGGATGAGATAGATTAGAATAGGATGAGATAGATTAGAATAGGATGAGATAGATTAGAATAGGATGAGATAGATTAGAATAGGATGAGATAGATTAGAATAGGATGAGATAGATTAGAATAGGATGAGATAGATTAGAATAGGATGAGATAGATTAGAATAGGATGAGATAGATTAGAATAGGATGAGATAGATTAGAATAGGATGAGATAGATTAGAATAGGATGAGATAGATTAGAATAGGATGAGATAGATTAGAATAGATGAGATAGATTAGAATAGGATGAGATAGATTAGAATAGGATGAGATAGATTAGAATAGGATGAGATAGGAGATTAGAATAGGATGAGATAGATTAGAATAGGATGAGATAGATTAGAATAGGATGAGATAGATTAGAATAGATGGAGATAGATTAGAATAGGATGAGATAGATTAGAATAGGATGAGATAGATTAGAATAGGATGAGATAGATTAGAATAGGGATGAGATAGATTAGAATAGGATGAGATAGATTAGAATAGGATGAGATAGATTAGAATAGGATGAGATAGATTGTAGGGACAGAGAGAGATAGATTAGAATAGGATGAGATAGATTAGAATAGGATGAGATAGATTAGAATAGGATGAGATAGATTAGAATAGGATGAGATAGATTAGAATAGGATGAGATAGATTAGAATAGGATGAGATAGATTAGAATAGGATGAGATAGATTAGAATAGATGAGATAGATTAGAATAGGATGAGATAGATTAGAATAGGATGAGATAGATTAGAATAGGATGAGATAGATTAGAATAGGATGAGATAGATTAGAATAGGATGAGATAGATTAGAATAGGATGAGATAGATTAGAATAGGATGAGATAGATTAGAATAGGATGAGATAGATTAGAATAGATGAGATAGGATTAGAATAGGATGAGATAGATTAGAATAGGATGAGATAGATTAGAATAGGATGAGATAGATTAGAATAGGATGAGATAGATTAGAATAGGATGAGATAGATTAGAATAGGATGAGATAGATTAGAATAGGATGAGATAGATTAGAATAGGATGTGAGATAGATTAGAATAGGATGAGATAGATTAGAATAGGATGAGATAGATTAGAATAGGATGAGATAGCAGGGATTAGAATAGGATGAGATAGATTAGAATAGGATGAGATAGATTAGAATAGGATGAGATAGATTAGAATAGGATGAGATAGATTAGAATAGGATGATAGATAGATTAGAATAGGATGAGATAGATTAGAATAGGATGATAGATTAGAATAGGATGAGATAGGATTAGAATAGATGAGATAGATTAGAATAGGATGAGATAGATTAGAATAGATGAGATAGATTAGAATAGGATGAGATAGATTAGAATAGGATGAGATAGATTAGAATAGGATGAGATAGATTAGAATAGGATGAGATAGATTAGAATAGGATGAGATAGATTAGAATAGGATGAGATAGATTAGAATAGGATGAGATAGATTAGAATAGGATGAGATAGATTAGAATAGGATGAGATAGATTAGAATAGGATGAGATAGATTAGAATAGGATGAGATAGATTAGAATAGGATGAGATAGATTAGAATAGGATGAGATAGATTAGAATAGGATGAGATAGATTAGAACAGGATGAGATAGATTAGAATAGGATGAGATAGATTAGAATAGGATGAGATAGATTAGAATAGGATGAGATAGATTAGAATAGGATGAGATAGATTAGAATAGGATGAGATAGATTAGAATAGATGAGATAGATTAGAATAGGATGAGATAGATTAGAATAGGATGAGATAGATTAGAATAGGATGAGATAGATTAGAATAGGATGAGATAGATTAGAATAGGATGGAGATAGATTAGAATAGGATGAGATAGATTAGAATAGGATGAGATAGATTAGAATAGGATGAGATAGATTAGAATAGGATGAGATAGATTAGGAATAGGACAGATAGATTAGAATAGGATGAGATAGATTAGAATAGGATGAGATAGATTAGAATAGGATGAGATAGATTAGAATAGGATGAGATAGATTAGAATAGGATGAGATAGATTAGAATAGGATGAGATAGATTAGAATAGGATGAGATAGATTAGAATAGGATGAGATAGATTAGAATAGGATGAGATAGATTAGAATAGGATGAGATAGATTAGGAATAGGATGAGATAGATTAGAATAGATGAGATAGATTAGAATAGGATGAGATAGATTAGAATAGGATGAGATAGATTAGAATAGGATGAGATAGATTAGAATAGGATGAGATAGATTAGAATAGGATGAGATAGATTAGAATAGGATGAGATAGATTAGAATAGGATGAGATAGATTAGAATAGGATGAGATAGATTAGAATAGGATGAGATAGATTAGAATAGGATGAGATAGATTAGAATAGGATGAGATAGATTAGAATAGGATGAGATAGATTAGAATAGATGAGATAGATTAGAATAGGATGAGATAGATTAGAATAGGATGAGATAGATTAGAATAGGATGAGATAGATTAGAATAGGATGAGATAGATTAGAATAGGATGAGATAGATTAGAATAGGATGAGATAGATTAGAATAGGATGAGATAGATTAGAATAGGATGAGATAGATTAGAATAGGATGAGATAGATTAGAATAGGATGAGATAGATTAGAATAGGATGAGATAGATTAGAATAGGATGAGATAGATTAGAATAGGATGAGATAGATTAGAATAGTATTGAGAGACTAGAATAGGATGAGATAGATTAGAATAGGATGAGATAGATTAGAATAGGATGAGATAGATTAGAATAGGATGAGATAGATTAGAATAGATGAGATAGATTAGAATAGGATGAGATAGATTAGAATAGGATGAGATAGATTAGAATAGGATGAGATAGATTAGAATAGGATGAGATAGATTAGAATAGGATGAGATAGATTAGAATAGGATGAGGAGATTAGAATAGGATGAGATAGATTAGAATAGGATGAGATAGATTAGAATAGGATGAGATAGATTAGAATAGATGAGATAGATTAGAATAGGATGAGATAGATTAGAATAGGGATGGAGATAGGATTAGAATAGGATGAGATAGATTAGAATAGGATGAGATAGATTAGAATAGGATGAGATAGATTAGAATAGGATGAGATAGATTAGAATAGGATGAGATAGATTAGAATAGGATGAGATAGATTAGAATAGGATGAGATAGATTAGAATAGGATGAGATAGATTAGAATAGGATGAGATAGATTAGAATAGGATGAGATAGATTAGAATAGGATGAGATAGATTAGAATAGGATGAGATAGATTAGAATAGGATGAGATAGATTAGAATAGGATGAGATAGATTAGAATAGGATGAGATAGATTAGAATAGGATGAGATAGATTAGAATAGGATGAGATAGATTAGAATAGGATGAGATAGATTAGAATAGGATGAGATAGATTAGAATAGGATGAGATAGATTAGAATAGGATGAGATAGATTAGAATAGGATGAGATAGATTAGAATAGGATGAGATAGATTAGAATAGGATGAGAGGATTAGAATAGGATGAGATAGATTAGAATAGATGAGATAGATTAGAATAGGATGAGATAGATTAGAATAGGATGAGATAGATTAGAATAGGATGAGATAGATTAGAATAGGATGAGATAGATTAGAATAGGATGAGATAGATTAGAATAGGATGAGATAGATTAGAATAGGATGAGATAGATTAGAATAGGATGAGATAGATTAGAATAGGATGAGATAGATTAGAATAGGATGAGATAGATTAGAATAGGATGAGATAGATTAGAATAGGATGAGATAGATTAGAATAGGATGAGATAGATTAGAATAGATGAGATAGATTAGAATAGGATGAGATAGATTAGAATAGGATGAGATAGATTAGAATAGGATGAGATAGATTAGAAATAGGACAGATAGATTAGAATAGGATGAGATAGATTAGAATAGGATGAGATAGATTAGAATAGGATGAGATAGATTAGAATAGGATGAGATAGATTAGAATAGATGAGATAGATTAGAATAGGATGAGATAGATTAGAATAGGATGAGATAGATTAGAATAGGGATGAGATAGATTAGAATAGGATGAGATAGATTAGAATAGGATGAGATAGATTAGAATAGGATGAGATAGATTAGAATAGGATGAGATAGATTAGAATAGGATGAGATAGATTAGAATAGGATGAGATAGATTAGGGAAATAGGATGAGATAGATTAGAATAGGATGAGATAGATTAGAATAGGATGAGATAGATTAGAATAGATGAGATAGATTAGAATAGGATGAGATAGATTAGAAATAGGATGAGATAGATTAGAATAGGATGAGATAGATTAGAATAGGATGAGATAGATTAGAATAGATGAGATAGATTAGAATAGGATGAGATAGATTAGAATAGGATGAGATAGATTAGAATAGGATGAGATAGATTAGAATAGGATGAGATAGATTAGAATAGGATGAGATAGATTAGAAGTTGAGATGAGATAGATTAGAATAGGATGAGATAGATTAGAATAGGATGAGATAGATTAGAATAGGATGAGATAGATTAGAATAGGATGAGATAGATTAGAATAGGATGAGATAGATTAGAATAGGATGAGATAGATTAGAATAGGATGAGATAGATTAGAATAGGATGAGATAGATTAGAATAGGATGAGATAGATTAGAATAGGATGAGATAGATTAGAATAGGATGAGATAGATTAGAATAGGATGAGATAGATTAGAATAGGATGAGATAGATTAGAATAGGATGAGATAGATTAGAATAGGATGAGATAGATTAGAATAGGATGAGATAGATTAGAATAGGATGAGATAGATTAGAATAGGATGAGATAGATTAGAATAGGATGAGATAGATTAGAATAGGATGAGATAGATTAGAATAGGATGAGATAGATTAGAATAGGATGAGATAGATTAGAATAGGATGAGATAGATTAGAATAGGATGAGATAGATTAGAATAGGATGAGATAGATTAGAATAGGATGGAGATAGATTAGAATAGGATGAGATAGATTAGAATAGGATGAGATAGATTAGAATAGGATGAGATAGATTAGAATAGGATGAGATAGATTAGAATAGGATGAGATAGATTAGAATAGGATGAGATAGATTAGAATAGGATGAGATAGATTAGAATAGGATGAGATAGATTAGAATAGGATGAGATAGATTAGAATAGGATGAGATAGATTAGAATAGGATGAGATAGAGATTAGGATGAGATAGATTAGAATAGGATGAGATAGATTAGAATAGGATGAGATAGATTAGAATAGGATGAGATAGATTAGAATAGGATGAGATAGATTAGAATAGGATGAGATAGATTAGAATAGGATGAGATAGATTAGAATAGGATGAGATAGATTAGAATAGGATGAGATAGATTAGAATAGGATGAGATAGATTAGAATAGGATGAGATAGATTAGAATAGGATGAGATAGATTAGAATAGGATGAGATAGATTAGAATAGGATGAGATAGATTAGAATAGGATGAGATAGATTAGAATAGGATGAGATAGATTAGAATAGGATGAGATACTTAGAATAGGATGAGATAGATTAGAATGGGGGGATGAGATAGATTAGAATAGGATGAGATAGATTAGAATAGGATGAGATAGATTAGAATAGGATGAGATAGATTAGAATAGGATGAGATAGATTAGAATAGGATGAGATAGATTAGAATAGGATGAGATAGATTAGAATAGGATGAGATAGATTAGAATAGGATGAGATAGATTAGAATAGGATGAGATAGATTAGAATAGGATGAGATAGATTAGAATAGGATGAGATAGATTAGAATAGGATGAGATAGATTAGAATAGGATGAGATAGATTAGAATAGGATGAGATAGATTAGAATAGGATGAGATAGATTAGAATAGGATGAGATAGATTAGAATAGGATGAGATAGATTAGAATAGGATGAGATAGATTAGAATAGGATGAGATAGATTAGAATAGGATGAGATAGATTAGAATAGGATGAGATAGATTAGAATAGGGAGATAGATGAATAGGATATAGATTAGAATAGGATGAGATAGATTAGAATAGGATGAGATAGATTAGAATAGGATGAGATAGATTAGAATAGGATGAGATAGATTAGAATAGGATGAGATAGATTAGAATAGGATGAGATAGATTAGAATAGGATGAGATAGATTAGAATAGGATGAGATAGATTAGAATAGATGAGATAGATTAGAATAGGATGAGATAGATTAGAATAGGATGAGATAGATTAGAATAGGATGAGATAGATTAGAATAGGATGAGATAGATTAGAATAGGATGAGATAGATTAGAGAATAGGATGAGATAGATTAGAATAGGATGAGATAGATTAGAATAGGATGAGATAGATTAGAATAGGATGAGATAGATTAGAATAGGATGAGATAGATTAGAATAGGATGAGATAGATTAGAATAGGATGAGATAGATTAGAATAGGATGAGATAGATTAGAATAGGATGAGATAGATTAGAATAGGATGAGATAGATAGATAGATAGATAGATAGATAGATAGATAGATAGATAGATAGATAGATAGATAGATAGATAGATTAGAATAGGGTGGGATAGATAGATTTTAATAGGATGATGAGATAGATTTGAATAGCATGAGATAGATAGATAGATAGATAGATAGATAATGAAGAGACTTATATATATATATATATATATATATATATATATATATATTAGAATAGGATCAGATTGATTGATTTTAATAGGATGAGATAGATTTGAATAGGATAAGATAGACAGATTGCAATAGGATTAGATAGATAGATAGATAGATAGATAGATAGATAGATAGATAGATAGATAGATAGATAGATAGATGACCTCCTGATGTCAGCGGTCAGTCAATATTTATCCTCGTCATTTTTCTTATTTCGGCTTCCTGTCACCTCGTCTTTCATTCACGCAACGCACAACCTTCAGGAAATCTCTAACTGGACTGGCACTCGAGCCTTGTAATTCGTGACATTTAGCATAAAATGATGGATCAAAGTCGACAGAGAGATTAAACAAATAGTAAGTGTTGACATTGTGAAAGTAGAAAACATACAGAAGAAAATAGAGATGATGAGAGAGAAAGAGTGAAAAAGAATGAAAAAGAAAGGAAAAAGAAAGTCAAAGAAAGATTAAACGGAAAGAAAGAAAGAAAGAAAGAAAGAAAGAAAGAAAGAAAGAAGAATGGTTCAGAGAGAAGGATGGAAAAAATAATCGAAAGCAGAAACATGGAAAGATGAAAAAGGCAAGCGAACGAAAATAATAATAATAATAATAATAATAATAATAAGAAGAAGAAGAAGAAGAAGAAGAAGAAGAAAAGCAACAACAAGTACCAGAACAATAATAATAAGAGCAGAAAAGAAAAAAGCGAAAAGAAACGTTGAAAACAATGACAACAGTAGGTTAAACAAAAATTTCTTTCGCTTTAATTCGAGAAAGGTGAAAGAGTTTTTCCTCAGGGCTTGGCTCCAACTGCCCGACGTTGATGATATTTTAGGCTTTTGAGAGTCTTTATTACAATGAACTACTACTGCTGGCAACTAGTAGCCAGAAAATACGAAGAGCCAGTTATAATTTCCACTTATGAATGACGGCTTCAAGTGTCGTTACTATTAGGACTACTTGTTATTTACTTGCTGTTAATGCACACACACACACACGCGCGCCTACCCGCACGCGCACGCACATGCGCGCGTGCACCTTATCGGTAAAATCGTTTTTACATAAACAAGACATCGTCAAACTTTGATTTACATCACTTCGTCAATATACATTATTATCTTGTCTTGAACAGTAGTGTTGGAAAAACAAAACCACAAAATACTATAGCGATCACTTAAGCATAAGTCGTTTTCTTCTATTATACACTCTAATATTTCCGATCCAATCTTTCAATTGTTTTTACTTATGCCTTCTCCAAGTGTTGGGGCACATATTTAGTACTGAAAACATCTACAATCATAATGAATTGCAGAATTCGCCTGTGAATACTCTACAGCAGAGGGATTTAATACGTATATGCCATATTTAGGGTTGTATCGCCAAAGTGGCACTACGAAAACAGATGATGTGTGCTGAAATATCTACAGCACAATATCTGTGCTAATGGATATTAAGTACAAATAAGACAAACAGATAAGACAGAACAACAATAATTAGAAAGATGAATGTCCAATAACAGTTGCAGAATATTCAGTATTTAACTTCAACATTTTTAGAGATATTCCTGCTTCTTCGGTGTCGCTGTGTGTTGTTGAAATGCATTTTTTATAATTCAGAATTTTCCATAATGCAGTGTTGGTTTATAGTTATAGTGTAGTGTGTGTGTTTGTACTATGTTTTGTAGAAAGATGTTTGGAAATATAACTGTGTTTAGCCACAAGGAATCGAATATAAGAGAGACAAAAAGACGTTATGGTTTGCTTGACCGTTCGTTTAAATAAGAATCATTTCGGTGTTCAGTGGTGACCACCATCAATAAGAAAAGAAAAGGTATAATTTGCTTTTTCCACCAAGCCTTTTTCTTGGATTCTTTTACGAAATTCCTGTATTGTCAGAAAATCTTAGTAGGGTGTCTGAGTTTTGGTGAGCTTGGTTGGAACCATTAATAAACAATTCAGGTCACCTGTTGTGTGTAGCTCTCTGTATGTGGTGGTAGACGAGCCAGTCTACATAATTCTGATACATAGAAATTCGGCTCTGGGAATTCGGTGTCGATTGTCTTTAGTAGATTGGAGAAAATTACTAAGCAATTCTCTTAGCCGGTCATAATTCACTGACTGCCTATTTATCTACATATCAAATAGGGGACATTAACGTCTTCTTTCGGATATGAAAATATGACTATTACGTATTTTTCCTCCCTAACAACATGTCTGTTCCTATCTATCTGATTGTTTTATTTTTTTTTGTTTTTCTTTCTAACTGGTCTCTGTATATGTCCTAAAAAAATCTAAATGATAAAGAAAACGCAGAGGGAAACGTGCCGAAGATCTAATTTTATCAAAATCAGTGACTGGTCAGTTTAATAAATTTTTAAAGTTTATAAAAGTGAAGTGACCAACCGAGATGCCAGACAAAATTTGGGAGAGTGGGGGTTTGGCCCATCTTTCCCCCCTCAGAAACTCTGATTTTTTACAAAAAGTATTATAAAGACATGCAATGTGATATTTAATGCTTTTCATTTAACTTGATGGATAATAATGTGAGTTCTCAGATTTAAACGTTTTAATAAACAAAAAGCATTTTACTCTTTTTTTAAATCTTATCACCTCAAGCAAGGCGGTAACGCCACTGATGCGCAGGGGGGCTACTTAAGAGTAAAAAGTTTGGAAAAGAGAAAGCCAGAAACCACATCCTGAACAGGGAACAAGGGATGAGCCTCTTCACCTGTTCAATAGACGTGGGTGGAGTGTGAACCGGGCGATAGTTTAGTCTATCTACTCCAATTGAAAAAGAAAAAAGAAAAGAGTAAAATGATTGGAAAAGAGAAAGCCTTGTATATAAATACTTGGAACAAAATAAAACATTTGCATTGTCTTTGATAAAATCCCTCAAGAAACAAAACGCGTCGGCTATGTTAAGTTTTTTTCTTTCGTCCTCGTTTATATTGTGTTTTTACAGGCATACTCTGTCTGAAATTTTTACAAAATGCATTATACAGACCTGTAATATGAAATTTAAGGCTTACTTTCAGGAGATGGAAGTTGTTAGTCTGGAAGGCCTGCCCACTCAAAAGAAGGAAGTCTTTGATTTCTAACTTCTGCTACTTTGCATCAGTAAATAATCATGGGAAAGTTTCTGGCCTTAAAACCTGAAGATAAAATCTGGAACCGAGTACCAATGGCCGCCTTATTTTGTTGTATCTAACCTCATTCTGGAAATCCCTATGTTCCTTTTAGTGTCGATCCTTGCACGTCTCTTGAACAAATTATGTGGTGTGTAGAGAAGAGACGTGCTGCATGTGTAATTGTTGTTCATCTTCTACGTGCCGTGCCTCTTTTGGTGATCATGGCTCTCCACAACTCCCTATCCCTTGTAGTTCTTAGGACTGTTTGTCTATTTTGTTATACTTCCTACCTCCGTTCCGCGGGCGATTCACATATGTCCAACCCTGTCCTTTTTACAGTCGATATGTTATATGAGTTTACGATTTTTCAAGCCCTTTTTCTCATTTAAATCCAAGAATTTCTGTTGTCTTTTTCTGATTCTGAGTATAGGTCTCTTTATTTCCGATTCCCTAAATATTTTCGTTGATTATGCAATCTGTCCATGGAATTCTTATAACTTTTCTGCAGAACCGCATTTCTGTTGACTGCAGCCTTTTCTTCATTTCTTTGTTTTATAATCATTTCGCTCCAAGTAAGGCAGTTTTACTGCCACTGGTGTGCAGGGGGTCACATAGGAGGAAAGTGATGAGAAAGAGGAACAAGTTATAGTGGGTGTCAGAGAATAGGTAAGAGTTTGATGAGAATACAGGTGTGATGAGAGTGGAGTGGACGGAGAAAAGAACATGAGGGAAAGGATGCAAGTCAGAGAGATAGGAGATGAGAGTTGACCTTACATTTAAATTCTTGGAGATTGTAGCTGTAAGAGAAGCAAGTATTCGGAAGGGAATTCTACAGACGGGAAATACGAGAAAAGAATCTGAAGAGTAAAAGTTGCGTTTACATTTTATTGGTTTCACTGTAAAAGGGTGGGACCTAGTTGCTAGTCTGGTTGCTCGAGCAAGTTCTTGCAGAGGGGGAACCAGTGAGCTAAGCTCGTCGGAGCAGAAACCGTGAAAGTATTTGTAGAAGAGACAGAGAGAAGCCACATTACGCCGGTGAGAAAGTAACTGCAGTTGAGCTACCAAGTTCGGATCGATCACATTGATCACATTGCAGATTCTTTGCTGGATTTTGTCAAGAACACCGAGGTGAATAGCAGGGGCACCCAACTAGATTTGAAAGCACTATTCAATACACGAGCAGTATGGCAGATTTATATATGTGCAGGATGGATTCAGAGGCATACAACTTCCTGGCCCTACACAGTGAACCGTACTTTCTTCTTCTTCTTCTTCTTCTTCTTCTTCTTCTTCTTCTATGCGCCCTGTCCTTTCAGGACGTAAGCGATTATGGCTTTCCACGTCTCCCTATCCCTGCTTGCTCTTAGTACGCCTTCTCCTGTTGCAGCATGAAACCCTCGTTCCATCATCGATCTAATTAGGTCCTTCAAATATGTTATCCTTTGCTTTCCTCTGTCTCTTTTCCCCTCTATCTGGCCTGTTAGTATCAGGTTCTCCAAGCCCTCCTTCCTCACTTCATATTCCAGGAATTTCAGCTGTCGCTTCCTGATGCTCAGTATCAATTTCCTTTCTTCTTTGTTTTTTAGCGAAATTGTCCTGTTTCTTAATACTTTACTCAACTTCTGGAATGCTTCCTTTGCCATGTCAATTCGCCTTCGGATCTCTGTGTCACACTTTCCGTCTTCAGTAGTTGTAGAATTTGGAGAGGACAGAGGAAAGTTCAGGGAAGCATTTTTGTAGTACAATGATTGGGATTCCGTCACCTCTGCTCAATTAAATGCGGGTCAAGCTTTGAAATTATGTTAAATACAAGTGAGTGGGTAATGTGGGCGTCACTCAGCCGAGCCTGTTTTAGGTGTGAAGTCGGGTAAGGATACCCTAGACGAATCCTGTATCGAGTTAGTGGAAAATCTGCGAGCAAAGTACTCGGCCTTGTCCAGTGAAGATGAGAGGACCTCAAATTTATTGATTAGATCGGGGATTGAGAGCATACTGTCATTTACTAAACTTTTACAGAGCCGCCAGTAGTCTTTGGAACCGAACTTACGGGATGCTATGCGATGCTTCATTTTGTCAGCGAACAACAGCTTAGCGCCATTAAGTATCTTCTTGCACTCATTACGAGCAGAGGCAAGAGGCGCCTGTTATGGTCGGCCGCGTGCCTCTGATAAAGCCGGAAGAAGTCATTTCGGTGGGTGATAGCGGCAGAGAAAGTAGAAGAGAACCAGAACAATGAGTTTTAAGTCGCAACTTCCTGGGTGGGATGAAAGCATCGATGCCAGCCTTAACGCAAGATGAGACCTCTGACGCACAGTCTTCAACGGGAAGACTAAAAACTTGTGACGTTACACAGGAAGTCGCGGAACGAGTCCCAGTCTGCTCTTTGATAACAATAAGATATTCTGCATGGTCAGAGTTTTCCAAGAGCGCAAAGCTGCTTGACGTAGCAAACCTCAGGGATGGATGTGAAACAGAAATCTAGCAGTTAGTCAGGTCCATTAGGGTCATTAAAGAAACGCGTGGGAAAATCAGCCACTTGCGTAAGGGACTGAGTGATTGAAAAATTCATGGTACGGACACCAGCAAGATATCTGACAGTTTTCCAGCCACTTAGCGTGGTGGACATTACAGTCTCCAAACACAAATATATGGGCAAACGGATGAGAATAAATGGCCTTGTCAATATTATTCGATATGCTGTCAAGTACGGAACAGTCAAGAGATGAGGGGTAGCGGTTGAGAAAGAAAAGAGAGCTAACCGAGCTTAGTAGAGAGAGACGGAAACACATATAAAAAATGATCTAGAGATTCAAGAGAAATCACCCTAGCTAGAGGGAGATGTTCACTGACATAAACACCATTGGAGTCCTTCTTGAAAAGAGGAAAGTAGCCAGGGACGTAGAACTCATATGAGGGGATAGAAGGGTCAAGGTTAGTTTCACAGAGGGCTAAGATGTCAGGTGAGTTTACGTTCAGGAAGGATTCAACGCTACAAAAGTTTGTACGGTTATCTCGTGTGTTCGCAAAGATTTTGATGGGTTTACGTGTTTTTTGTTTAGCTGGTTTAGTCTTTTGATTGTGTGTCGTCATTGTTTGAGAATTTTATTAAAAGAGAGACCTAGATTAATAGTATCAGTCGGTCGCTTTATGCAATATGTGTAGGAAGGAAGCTGCCGCAGTCTGCAGGGCCTCAGGGTTGCTCACCGGAGGCTCTTGCAGGGACACCCATCCATGCGTGACATGGCACGGAAAGAAACCCCCATATTATTCAACTGTTGATCAGAGTAGCCTCTCAAGACGCTACGCAAAAGTTCGGGCTCCTAATTACCAGTCGAAAATAGCAACCAGGAAACTGTCAACCCGGTACCCTGAGAATGAAGAGACGTTGCCACCATCCACAAACATTGCAAAAAGCTTGCAACAGCACTACTACTAAGGCCAGAGAAGAGGAAAGAAACCGGGAACCTCTTCCTAAACAAGAAACAAGGCATGCACTCTACTCCTGTTTAAAAGAAAAGGGAGGAGTATGAACCGGGCGATAGTAGGGTCTATCTGCCCTAACTAAAAAGAAAAGAAAAGAAAAGAAAAAATTATTTGTCTATATTTCTGAGATGTGCTAGTATTTACATTATTCGGACTATTGTCCTCATCTTTGTTGCCATTTGTACAACATTTCGGCCGTTTTACGCTCCGGCCTTCTTCAGATGCTAGGAATTCCGAAAAAAAGTTCTGTGAGGAGCTTTCCCAGTTCTCACTGCCTTACAAAAGGATTGATATCCCACAGCTACTCAACATTCTTTTTTATATCTCTCACATAATTTATTTTTTCTCAATATTTTATTTAGCCTTTCGAATTTATGTTTTGCTATTCCAATGAAATTTATACTTTTGAGGTCGCATTTTGAATAGAAGTTTCAATATCTACGAAGTAATTTGAAAGAAGATATGCAACAGTTAATCTCTTATAAAAAAATAAATCCTATCCAGGAACGATCAATCCACTGTCACCTCACCCGCGTTCGATTCGTAAAACAAACGTCGTGCTACAGCTAGCAGCTGAATAAGAAATAAAAATAAAAGTAAAAAAAAAAAAAATAACAAAGAAAGAGAAAAAACAACATACCCCCCACCCCGCCCAAAAAAAACCCAACAAACAAAGAAGCACCAAAGACGCAAATCCATGTTTTTTCTAGACCAGCGTTTCTCAAACATTTTACATTTGTTCCGTCCTTTAAATAATTTTCATGTATCAACAAACCCCTGCATAAATATTATTGTTATATGCCATTATTAATATCTATCGCTTTTATATTTTTTATCGTAGTTCAAGTGGTAAACATGGGCACTAGAACTGTACTTGAGTGAGTCACTCAGCGATACACGAATCCGCTACATAGATGTGCTGCCTACTAACCACTGAAGGCGATTTCATATTGTCGCCGTGTAGACATCGCTAAATACATTACCTGTAGTTATTATAATTTTAAATAATATCGGAGCCTTTATAAAAATAAACAAGGATTTTCAAACAATCTGCCGTACATGGATAGTAAAATTACGAATATAAGATTAAACAAAAAATACTCAAAAATGCATTAGTCTATTCATCACTGTTTTCCGCGGAACCCCTAGTGACCTCCTACGGAACCCCTACGGAACCCTTACAACCCCCCTACGAAACCCCTAGTGACTTCCTACGGAGCTCTAGGGACCCTAGAGCACCGGTTGAAAAACACTAATCTAGATTGACGAATAAAATCACACACCACCAAATGTATTTGTAAATATTTTCAATAAAGACAAATGTGATAATTCCAAGGATATATTTATTATATAGTTTGAAACTGTTAAATGGTTGGTTAATGATTACAATTTTGTAATCATTGGCTTGAATAATAACGTCGGACATATTGTATGAATGACTGTATATTTGTGTGTTTCTTTGAGTATGTGTATGTGTGTCCGCTTGTGTCTGTATGGGTGTTTCTTGCAATCATCGTTGCAGCAGAAAACACTAGAACTACTTTGTGTGTTGGAACTGTGTTGTTTGGTGACCTACTTGTGCCTTTTCACCGATGTGATATCATCCCTCTTATTATGTTACTACTGCTTTACATAGTCGAACCATATGGGCTCGTGGCCGAGTGGTTATAACGTTAAATGTTCAGACCATGAAGCCCGAATTTGAATCTCGATATGTCTGGTGACTTCTTGGTTTAAAGGAAGCGATCCCAATGAGCGGCACATTTAGAAAGTACCTGAAAACCATCCTACGGGGTGACCCAAGCTTTTTGAGGAGACGTCGATGGGCGTGCAAGCTGGAAGTCACAAGTCATCGTGGCCGAGGTTTTCGGCGTCCTGGCCTTGTTCAGATTGTTGTACGCGCTCTCATCCAGAAACTGTAAGGTCTACTGAGCATTATTGCAGTATAAACCACAGGTGGGCTGTGTAGGTGTTGAACAAACGCAAGTGTGCCACTTTTGTAGACAGAAATCATCGGATAGGAGTAGCCAGCCATATGTACATCGTCGAACTGCTGTTGCATGTCAAATTGTATACAGCTGTTGCTTTTGCTGTTATCGAGTAGCGACGAGTCATCAGAAGGCAATATGAAGGATTAATAAATGAAAGGTGAATTCCGGGACCGTGGAGAAATATAACAAAGCATATATATATATATAGTTATCTGCAGACAGGTCCGTTTCGCTGTAGATACACACACACACACACACACACACACACACACACACACACACATACACACACACACACACACACACTTATATATATATATATATATATATATATATATATATATATATATTACAATTAATGTGGAGTGATTTTTCACTTCATTGTGCAGTGTTGTTTCAGTCATACCGAAGTTTCGAGAAGGTATTTTTATGATAACGTCACTCTTCAGAAGTCCTACTTAAGCAGGATCTCTGAAGATTAAAGACATCAATCCAGGACCCCCGAAGAGTTAAGACATTATAATAATGCCTTCACGAAACTTCGAAATCGGCATGACTGAAATAACATTGCTCAGTTAAGTGAATAACCTCTCCACCTCCATATTAATTTTATTAACGCTTCTTGTTGATATCGAGCACTTTATGACAAAAAACTTGGTCGCCAAAAATGCCTCCCTATCAATAAACTACTGAAAAATGTGGACTTTTGGAAATATGCACCATTATAATTCAGTAATATATATATATATATATATATATATATATATATATATATATATATATATATATATAAAGTAGAATCTTTGCTATTTGGTAAGGTAAATTCTACAGGAGATTAAATCCTAAGAGAACTCAGAGTTAAAATTTATTGTTAAATTTACCAGAGTATTATAATTAAAATCAAAAGGTGGATGTTTTTATAAATCCATATGTAATACTATATTTCGCGGCTGTCTCATCACAGTTCATCAGACCAAATATCTGACGAGCGGTGATGAGAGAGCCGCAAAATATAGTACTACGTATGGATTTATAAAAATATGCAGCTTTTGTTTTAATATATATATATATATATATATATATATATATATATATATACACGTGAAAGGATCACAAGATCGCCAAGTCCTACCGCGGTTTCGCACAACGGCTCGTCAGTTAGATTCTGCCGTTATTTGTGGTCCTCAAAGTTTACTTTTGTAAAATTTTAGGATTTAGATACGTACAGAGTCGGTCTTGTTATTATATATATATATATATATATATATATATATATAATCGCGTCACCCCAAGCAAGGCATTCCACTGCCACTATAGCGCAGGGGGTTACATAGAGGGATTGGGTATAGGAAATGTCAGAAGGAGGGTGATAGACGACTTAGGATGTACATAGGGAGAGAGTTGGAGAGAGTGGTTGTGAGTTAGTGTGTTAGGAGTTGTCTATTGACCTTACATTAAAACTCCTGGAGGTTGTAGCCGTCGGGGAAGCAAGCATGCGGTAGGGAATTCCACAGGCGGGAAGTGCGAGAAAAGAAGCTGTTGGAGTAGAAATTGCGGTTACATTTCATCGGTTTCACTGTAAAAGGGTGGGACCTAGTTGCCATTCTAGTATCTCGTGCAAATTCACATCTAGTGGGCACCAGTGATTTAAGTTCGTCAGAGCAGAAGCCATGAAAGTATTTATAGAAGAGGCACAGGGATGCCACGTCACGCCGGTGAGAGAGTGACTGCAGGCGGTCAGCCAAGTCGGTATCAATCACATTACAGATTCTTTGCTGTATTTTCTCAAGAACCCCGAGGAGCATAGAAGGGGCACCCGACCAGATGTGGCAGCAGTACTCAATACACGGGCGAATGGTGGATTTATATAATTGCAGGATAGATTCAGGCGGAAAGAATTTCCAGGCCCTGCACAGAGAGCCGACTTTCATAGCTGCGGATTTAGCAATGGATTCGACGTAGTCATTCCACTTGAGGTCCGCTGAGAGTGTCAGGCCAAGCAGGCGTAGTGATTTACTCACTGGGAGACAAGCCTGTTCCATGCTAGAGGGAGGTGCGGTTGTCTGTGGTGGTTAATTGACAGCAGCTTCGTTTTGGGAGAATTGAATTTTACGTGCCATTTCTTACCCCAATCCACTACGGATTGGTGGTCCTTCTCAAGCTCGGCAACGAGGTTCGCCTTGTCACCAACACCAGATTTTTGATCGAGGCGAGAGTAAACTGTGGTATCATCAGCGTACATGCCTACTTGTGATCCTATGGTATCTGGGAGATCATTGATATAGATTAGAAAGAGCGTAGGACCTAGGATAGAGCCTTGGGGTACACCCGCGTTTGTAGGGTAGTTCTGGGAGGCATGTCCGTTTAATACCACCTTCAGTGTGCGGTTAGAGAGCAATGACCAGATTAAGTCCGACAAAAGTCCAGTTATGCCATAGCTTCGCAGTTTCCGTAGAAGGCCGGCATGCCATACTCTGTCGAATGCTTTAGAGATATCCAAGGTGACTGTTCGGGCTTCACCATTCTTGTCGAGAGCTGGTATATATACTCGGTGATGGTCGTTAGCATATCAGCAGTGGACCTGGTGAAGCGGAAGCCATACTGTTTGTCCGAGAGGAGCTCGTGGGCTGTGAGATGCAGAACTACCTCGGCATTGATAATGGCTTCGAACACTTTGCCGATGATCGGAAGAAGGCTGATGGGGCGGTTCACCAGTGTTCTTGAATATTGGAACCACAGAAGAAGACTTCCAACAGGCAGGAAAGCAGGAGGAAGATAGGCAGAGGTTGTAGAGCTTAGAAAGTATAGAGGAGAGTTCAGGGGCACAATTCTTCAAAACTATGATTGGGATTCCATCCCCACCACTCGCTTTGTGAGGGTCCAGTTTTGAGATTATGCTAGAAATCAGCGAGGGCGTGATGTGTACGTCAATCAAATGGGCCTCAGTTCTAGATGGGAAATCGGGTGTATGGATTCCAGATGAATCCAGAATCGAATTGGTCAAAAATCTGTGGGCAAAGCATTCAGCCTTGTCCGCTGAGGAGGTGAGGACCTCAAACTCGTTTATTAATGGGGGGATTGAGGACTTACTCTTGCTAAGCACGCGTTTGCAGAGGCGCCAGTAGTCTTTGGTACCGAACTTGGAGGATGCTATGCGCTGCTTCATCCTGGCAGCAAACAGCATCTTAGCTTCGTTAAGTATCTTTTTACACTTATTACAAGCTGAGGCGAAAAGGCGCCTGTTTTGGTCCGACACGTGGCTACGATGATGCCGGAAAAAGTGATTCCGGTGGGCAATGGCGGCCCAGCAGGCGGGCTTGAACCAGGGAGACGAATAGGATTTAAGCTGAAATTTCCTGGTAGGGATGAATGCATTGATGCTAGCCTTAACCCAGGAGGAGACCTCTGATGCACAGTCTTCGATGGGAAGACTAAAAACATTGTTCCAAGGGACGTCGCAGAGCAAGTCATGGAACGAATCCCAGTCTGCTCTTTGATAGCAGTAAGATATTCTGCTGGTCTGGGATTGGGTTTCTTGGGTAGGGGTGGAGTGGAACGAGATGTTGACAGAAACTACGGCGTGGTCAGAGTTTCCGATAGGGCAGAGCTGTCTGGTGGAGCAAGAATTTGGGGTGGAAGTGAAGCAGAGGTCTAGTAGCGAGTCCCTTCCATTAGGGCTATTGGAGAAACGCGTGGGGAAGTCCACCACTTGCGTAAGGGATTGGGAGATCGAAACATTAAAGGTGTGGACACCAGCAGTGTCGGTTACAGAGCCACTTAGTGTGGTGGGCGTTAAAGTCGCCAAACACGAAAATATGGGCAGATGGGTGCGAAGAAATGGCCTTGTCGATATTGTCAGAGATACTGTCAAGTACCGAACAGTCAGAGGAGGAGGGGGAGCGGTAGAGAAAGAAGAGATAGCTAACAGAGCTTAGAAGTGAGAGACGGAAGCACATGAAAGACTGGTCCAGGGATTCGAGAGATGTTACTCTAGCTAGGGGGAGGTGTTCACTTTCATATACACCAAGCCCATACATATGGACGTTGGAGTCCTTCCTGAAGAGGGAAGGTAACCAGGAACATTGAACTCAGAGGAGGGGATAGACGGGTCAAGGTTAGTTTCGCATAGGGCTAAGATACCAGGGGAGTTAGTTTGGAGGAATGCTTCTACGCTATAAAAGTTAGTGCGGATACCGCGTATGTTAGTGAAAGAGACACAGAGAGGTTTGGGCGTTTTCCGAGTAGCTGGTTTGATTTTGGTATTTTGTTTTGTTCTTTTTCATGGTGTTTTGGTTGCGGAGAGAGGACTAAGGCAGAATCAGTTGGTTACTATTTGCAGCCTATGAGGAATGGAGACTGGCGCAGCCTGCAGCATAATGTGGCCTTGGGGTTGCCCACTGGAGGTTCATGAAGGGACGCCCGTCCATGCGTGATATGGCACTACAGGAATCCCGATATTATTCAACTGTTGATTAGAGCAGCCTCTCAAGACGCTACGCAAGAGTTCGGGCTCCTAATTACCAGTCGGAAGCAGCAACCAGGAAACTGCAAACCCGGTACCCTCAGAATGGAGAGACATTGCCACCACACTCCAATTGAACAACCACTAAGACCGAAGGAGAAGGAAGAAGGACCGGGAACCCCTTCCTAATCAAGAAACAAGGTGATCACCTCTACTCCTGTTCAAGAGAAGGGGGTGGAGTATGAAACCGAGAGATAGTAGGTACTATCTATATATATATACTGATAGTTTAATTACTTAGTTTCTAGCCATAATAAGGTTAGACCAGTGCACATTTGTATTAAAAAATGTTCAATACAATTAAATTGTAGAACTTTTGAATATTTTCCGTTTGTAAACGAGTTATTAGGTGTTTAAAAATGGAATATATATACATATATATATATATATATATATATATATATATATATATATATATATAAATTTATCTTTAAACACGTCTCGAAAAATCCACCGAGTATAAACGCGGAGGGAAAAAATGGAAATAAAAAAAAGAAACGAACTAAGTACTTGAACATTAGTCGAAGTACTAGTCGAAAGAAAAAAAAACCCGAGACGAGGAACCTAACACGTAAAGCGCTCAATATTATAGCAGAACAAATAAATAAATAGGTAGCTAACCTAGAGCCAACGGACCTACCTCGGTTTCACCTAATGGATCATCAGGGCAAGTTGATATATATTTTTTTTTTTTTTTTTTTTTTTTAATCATATCACCCCGAGCAAGGCAGTAACGCCACTGATGCGCAGGGGGCTACGTAAGGGTAAAAAGAATGGAAAAGAGAAAGCCGAAAACCGCATCCTAAACAGGAAACAAGGGATGAGCCTCTTCACCTGTTCAATAGATGTGGGTGGAGTGTGAACCGGGCGATAGTTTAGTCTATCTACTCCAATTGAAAAAAAAATAAAATAATAAAGGAAAAGAGTGAAAAGATTGGAAAAGAGAAAACCGGAAACCGCATCCTAAACAGGAAACAAGGGATGAGCCTCTTCACCTGTTCAATAGATGTGGGTGGAGTGTGAACCGGGCGATAGTTTAGTCTATCTACTCCAATTGAAAAAAAAAATAAAATAATAAAGGAAAAGAGTGAAAAGATTGGAAAAGAGAAAACCGGAAACCGCATCCTAAACAGGAAACAAGGGATGAGCCTCTTCACCTGTTCAATAGATGTGGGTGGAGTGTGAACCGGGCGATAGTTTAGTCTATCTACTCCAATTGAAAAAAAAAATAAAATAATAAAGGAAAAGAGTGAAAAGATTGGAAAAGAGAAAACCGGAAACCGCATCCTAAACAGTAAACAAGGGATGAGCCTCTTCACCTGTTCAATAGATGTGGGTGGAGTGTGAACCGGGCGATAGTTTAGTCTATCTACTCCAATTGAAAAAAAAAAATAAAATAATAAAGGAAAAGAGTGAAAAGATTGGAAAAGAGAAAACCGGAAACCGCATCCTAAACAGGAAACAAGGGATGAGCCTCTTCACCTGTTCAATAGATGTGGGTGGAGTGTGAACCGGGCGATAGTTTAGTCTATCTACTCCAATTGAAAAAAAAAATAAAATAATAAAGGAAAAGAGTGAAAAGATTGGAAAAGAGAAAACCGGAAACCGCATCCTAAACAGGAAACAAGGGATGAGCCTCTTCACCTGTTCAATAGATGTGGGTGGAGTGTGAACCGGGCGATAGTTTAATCTATCTACTCCAATTAGTTTAATCTATCTACTCGGGAACCCCTTCCTAAACTAGAAACAAGGCGATCAACTCTACTCCTGTCCAAAAGAAGGGGGTGGAGTGTGAGACCTGGCGATAGAAGGTACTATCTACTCCAATTAAAAAAAATAAATATGTGACTGAAGTTAATGAAGTTTTAACTTAGTATAAGTCAAACCTAAATTTCATAATTAAGAACAATTTACACAAAAATTAGGCAGAAAAGATAAGAACCGAAAAAGAATAAAATAAAATAAAAAATACAAGTAAAAATAAGTAAATAAATAATTCAAAAAATAATAAAAAATAAGATCACACTGGCTAAACTCACCAAGTTGCAGGCTTGCTGACAGAAAAAAGTTAAGAAAATTTCAAAAATTATCTTCATTCTGTTTCTTCTATACAGTTCTGGAGAGTTCTGGAGAGATTAAGTTACCTTAAGCAAGCAGTAACAGACAGTAGTGTGATGGAGGGGGGAATCACCTCCAAGCCATGTGTCCAGTTAGCAAGGGAATGACAGAGAACAATAAAAAAAAAAACAAAAAAAAACATGGCCGGTCTTAGAATTCCTACATATAACCAAAACCCTAATATACCAAACCTAAATTTCATAATTAAGAACAATTTACACAAAAATTAGGCAGAAAAGATAAGAACCGAAAAAGAATAAAATAAAATAAAAAATACAAGTAAAAATAAGTAAATAAATAATTCAAAAAATAATAAAAAATAAGATCACACTGGCTAAACTCACCAAGTTGCAGGCTTGCTGACAGAAAAAAGTTAAGAAAATTTCAAAAATTATCTTCATTCTGTTTCTTCTATACAGTTCTGGAGAGTTCTGGAGAGATTAAGTTACCTTAAGCAAGCAGTAACAGACAGTAGTGTGATGGAGGGGGGAATCACCTCCAAGCCATGTGTCCAGTTAGCAAGGGAATGACAGAGAACAATAAAAAAAAAAACAAAAAAAAACATGGCCGGTCTTAGAATTCCTACATATAACCAAAACCCTAATATACCAAACCTAAATTTCATAATTAAGAACAATTTACACAAAAATTAGGCAGAAAAGATAAGAACCGAAAAAGAATAAAATAAAATAAAAAATACAAGTAAAAATAAGTAAATAAATAATTCAAAAAATAATAAAAAATAAGATCACACTGGCTAAACTCACCAAGTTGCAGGCTTGCTGACAGAAAAAAGTTAAGAAAATTTCAAAAATTATCTTCATTCTGTTTCTTCTATACAGTTCTGGAGAGTTCTGGAGAGATTAAGTTACCTTAAGCAAGCAGTAACAGACAGTAGTGTGATGGAGGGGGGAATCACCTCCAAGCCATGTGTCCAGTTAGCAAGGGAATGACAGAGAACAATAAAAAAAAAAACAAAAAAAAAACATGGCCGGTCTTAGAATTCCTACATATAACCAAAACCCTAATATACCAAACCTAAATTTCATAATTAAGAACAATTTACACAAAAATTAGGCAGAAAAGATAAGAACCGAAAAAGAATAAAATAAAATAAAAAATACAAGTAAAAATAAGTAAATAAATAATTCAAAAAATAATAAAAAATAAGATCACACTGGCTAAACTCACCAAGTTGCAGGCTTGCTGACAGAAAAAAGTTAAGAAAATTTCAAAAATTATCTTCATTCTGTTTCTTCTATACAGTTCTGGAGAGATTAAGTTACCTTAAGCAAGCAGTAACAGACAGTAGTGTGATGGAGGGGGGAATCACCTCCAAGCCATGTGTCCAGTTAGCAAGGGAATGACAGAGAACAATAAAAAAAAAAAACATGGCCGGTCTTAGAATTCCTACATATAACCAAAACCCTAATATACCAAACCTAAATTTCATAATTAAGAACAATTTACACAAAAATTAGGCAGAAAAGATAAGAACCGAAAAAGAATAAAATAAAATAAAAAATACAAGTAAAAATAAGTAAATAAATAATTCAAAAAATAATAAAAAATAAGATCACACTGGCTAAACTCACCAAGTTGCAGGCTTGCTGACAGAAAAAAGTTAAGAAAATTTCAAAAATTATCTTCATTCTGTTTCTTCTATACAGTTCTGGAGAGATTAAGTTACCTTAAGCAAGCAGTAACAGACAGTAGTGTGATGGAGGGGGGAATCACCTCCAAGCCATGTGTCCAGTTAGCAAGGGAATGACAGAGAACAATAAAAAAAAAAAACAAAAAAAAAACATGGCCATATATAGCACATTTACCCATAAATGTAGCATACATTCGTACTATATTCTTTCTTTCTCTTTCTCTCTCTCTCTCTCTTTTTCTATCTCTCTTACACACACACTCACACGCGTATATATACGTACATATATACACGTTTATTTTATGACCAACAATACATCTTTGTTAAAGATTTTTATAATTTATTTTTCTATATTTAGGACCATTTTACTGTTTATGAATATAAACTCCTTAATTTCAAAGCTATTTTGAAGAGTTCATTGTGTATTATTTCCATTTTTCTCGTTTTTCTTGTATCACATCTTTACGTGGGAAGACACGATACTAAAATAAAGAATATATCAACCACATGGAAAATGGTGTGAAATACAGAAAAAAATAGATTTAAAAAAATTGAGGAAAAGAATTTTTCTTGATCTCACCATCATACACAGAACCATATTTTCTTTCAAAAATATTCAGAGACTCGAACAAAAATTTTCGTATATACGGAGAGAAAATCTTTCAGCTTTTCCCTGTGTATTTATAAGCCCCCTTTCTCGATGTGTAGATCTCATCGTGAGTTCTTATTTTCTCTCTATCTTTTCCTCTTTCTCTCTGTCACTCTGTCTCTGTCTGTCTGTCTGTCGCTCTATTTCTGGACTTCTTCTTCTTCTATGAGCCCTGTTCTTTTAGGACGTAGGCGATCATATCTTTCCACGTCCCCCTATACCTGGTGGCCCTTAGTATGTTTTCGCCTGTTACACGTCGCAACTCCCGCTCCGTCATCCACCTGATCAGGCCCTTCAAATATGTTATCCGTTGCCTTCCTTTGTCTCTTTTTCCTTCTATCTGGCCTGTCAGTATCAGGTTCTCCAAGCCCTCATTCCTCATTGCATGTCCCAGGAACTTCAGTTGTCTCTTCCTGATGCTTACTATTAATTTTCTTTTTGTTGCCATTCTTTCCAACACCTCATCATTGTTCACATGCTCGGTCCATGATATCCACAGAGTTTGACGAAAGAAATTGACATTTTATATCTTTCTCTTGTCAGTGTTAATTAACGTCACACTAGTCAGAGACACTAACAGGATGAACATCTTCCGTTTTATGTCGTAGCTGCATACAATGGAAAAGACAATTATTGGAACAATATAAAACACATATCAGGATTAGTTGGTCTTTGTTTTCTTCCTCAGTTGCTAAAACCGCCTTTTTGGCATGGAGTTTCGAAACTTTTGCAGTTACAGTAATTTTCCAGGTAGCAAAGATATTTTCCACAATTTTTATAACAGCAAAAGCGAATGAAAGAAGCGACTTTGTTTTGTGATAAGATACTTGGAAAGGAAGGGGGAAATAATAGTGAGATTGTATTTGAAGTTTCAAGAGTGACACGCCCACAGAAAAAAAAAAGACAAAAAAAAAAAAAAAAGAAGAAAAATTATCGACAAAGAAAAGAATCATTTTTCTTCATTGTTGCTTCAAGTATGAAAAATACTTGGTTTTATTTCATTGCATTTATAAGGAACTTGTTCAAAGATGAAAACGCTTACTTATAGATGATGTGCACACACACACACACACACACACACACACACACACACACACACACACACACACACATATATATATACGGGAGAAAACAGCATATAATTTTTTATATACCACGTGTAATTTTAAGGGAAAAAG
Source organism: Ascarosepion bandense (assembly GCA_037127315.1). NCBI lineage: Eukaryota > Metazoa > Mollusca > Cephalopoda > Sepiida > Sepiidae > Ascarosepion > Ascarosepion bandense. The sequence continues at coordinate 3,766,573 of JBBBDQ010000728.1, forward strand.
CATGACAAGATGGATGAAAGTTTTTTGTGGGACGCGTTTCGTTTTTTAGGGCATCATTGGACAAAGTTTAACTTGCGACTACGCATGCGCACAAACGAAAGGAAATCCTGAAAATTTAAAATTTATATAATGTTTCCCCTAATATATATAATAAATCTATCTATCTATCTATCTATCTATCTATCTATCTATCTATCTATCTATCGTCATCCACAGGCAGTCCTGTTTCGCTATATCCCGGCTCATCAGTATCTTTAGACATTGGACTGACGGATTTGGGGTTAGTCGGCGATTCTACCTGTAAGCTATGGACGTCTGTTGGAGAAAAGCAGATTTTAGCGTGTTGCATACATAATGTAAATACACGCCACTAGCCAAGAGTGTTCAAATTCATTACTGAATTTGGCTTTTTCGAAGAAGTCTCAAACGAAAACTATGCATTACGTAAGTAGGTAATTGAGTCTTGCTTTATTATGACCTCTCGCAGTCGAATTAGTAAATACAGTCTTGGAACAAAGGAGTGGTTTTCATGACAGAATTAGGTGATGAAGGTTTGATTCCTACAGCGAGTTACGTCTTCCTTTAATGGAACCTCTCGAATAAGATAGGATGATATTCATTTCACTAATTAAGAAAATAAAGAAGCAAGGATGAACATGAAAAAAATGTGTGTTAGGGGTAGTTTTTTTTTTAAATAACGCAAGATGCTACAAAGCCAACATTTTAACCTAAAAACCTGTGTGATGTTCTTAAATATACACTCCGTAAATTGCGTTCACTGCCTAAATTATCAGCTGTATACAACCAATTTCTCATATGAACGACTAGCAGTATAGCTCGGCGTTGCTCGGGTGTAATGAAAGCTTTAAAACTCATCCATGGTCCTGAAGCTCAGACACTTTGTACGCTGGCACGAAAGACTAAAAAGCAATAGTTGTTTCCAGTTAAAGCGAAACCGTAGACTGAAAGAAAAATGAATGGATGTAAGTCAAATTTTGATTTCCTGGTATCGATATCAAATAAGTTTTTTTCATCGTAAACTGAATTTTGAAGGCTAAATAAGCCCTCTGAGTAAATGCTATCATGGCTGATACTAAGAACTACAATTATACCTACTTAGAGCCAAACCCGAAGCAAAAACTAAAATAAAAAGGCTGAAAAAATACAGATATACAGGTAGATAAACAGACACACACACAAACATCTTGCCTTTTATCGATTTTCTGCACTATTGTAAGAACTGCAACCTTGAAACTTCTGAATATCGTTTCTTATGACTTTGTCTGTGAGTGTATCAAATTTGATTAAAATCGGACCACTCATTCTATAATCCGATTTTTTCGATTATCAATTTTCGATATTTATCTGGTGTACCTCGACACAAAACCTAGCTAAGAACACTCGCAGACGCTTATAGTACAACTGTGTAAATTTTCAAGAAAATCGGCTCAGCCATTTCGGAGTCTATAGGTAACGGACACACACACACACACACACACACACACACACACACACACACACACACACACGCGCACAGAGAGAGAGAGACAAAGTTCCATTTATAAATAAGTTTAGATAGATTAAAAATCGCCTCGAACGAATGAAGCCTGTGGGTGTAAGAGAGGAAAAATCGCCTCGAACGAATGAAGCCTGTGGGTGTAAGAGAGGATAATTCTTCATTAGACGTCATCAACTGGCGTTTCAGAATCACAAAGAAGAAGGTGATTACTGGAAAGTAATTGAAACTCACCTGAAGCGAGCTGAATGTTCCTCATGCCAATGACATTTCCACCTAGCTTCTATACCGCATGTGACTTCATTGAATTTCTTTTAATGTGATCCTCTCAAATTTATATTTAAATTGGGGTCACCAGGAGAGAATGTGCACCGTTTCGGGGCCTTCTTAACGGTTTCACTTGCACACCGCCCTTCCCCACGTGACTAATGTGTGGCTCTATTATAACGAAATACACGTGTGTTGTCGATATACTTGCTCAAATGTCTAACGGCGTAATTAGATTTACGAAAAATCACAAACAATTTTAGAATTACAAACAAAGAACTGTAGCAAATAACAGAAATGGCATCACGTGAAGACTTTCATCAACAGCCAAAACTACCGCATCTAACGCGAAGAGAAAATAATGACCAAATCAAATGTTTCTTCTTCTTCTTCTTCTTCTTCTATGTGCCCTGTCCCTTCAGGACGTAGGCGATCATGGTTCTCCATGTCTCCCTATCCCTTGTGGCTCTTAGTATTTCACACTACTTAAAACGAAAAAAAACTATCTGAAGATAAAAACAACAATCAAAACAAACGTCGACATGTTACTTTATTATAATAAGGTGTTTATCAATTCAAGCTTAATTAGTGATATGTCCCGGAAAGGGATATATATATATATATATATATATATATATATATATATATATATATATATATATATATATATATATATATATATATATATATATATCATTCGAGGTAGTTAAGTGGTTTAGGCAAATGTAACCGGATAGATGTGCCTTGTGGAGCAGTGGATAACGAGAAATCGGGGAGCCGAGTTCAAATTCCAGTTGAATTCCTTACATTCACTTACGCGCAAATACCTCTGGGTAAGGTATTAATCCGTCTCTTCCCTCCAGTTTTGGGTTAAATAACAGGACAGATTGGGTCCTGTAGCCTTGGTCGGCAACCAATCTACCGAACATGGATATGGTAAATATTGTGTTGTTTTTATGTTCCTATAGATAATGATTCCTAACAGGAAAAATATTTCACTGCCTGACGAAGTGCTAATAAAATAGTACCGAAACACAACGACTCTTGTGTGGTGTAGAAGAGTTAAAAACCGAAGTATTACTCAGAAAGGAAAACAAAAGAAGAATAAGTGAGGAGTTTGGTAGATTAAGATTGGCATTGCATTTAGATTTTTGAAAATTAAAGTTGGCTGGAAATCATGGAACCAGAAGCGCGATAGAAGAGACTGTTTTGTTTTTGTTTCCTTTTTCTCTGAAACCTTGTCGTTGCCCACATGTTCGACCCATAGTATACACAGCTTCTTATAATACTGAATAAAAAAATCAAGTGAGAAAATGATATTTGTGTCGTGGGAAGACTGCATGATACTTGACTGGCTGTTGCTTCAGATTTATGTTGGAGATTCCATACCTTATCTCGACTCTCTTAAGCAGCTGCTTTATATTAATAATCAGTAAACTAATTGATGTAATTGATTTTTAGTTTGGTTTAACGGCGTATCAAACTCTGTAGGTTATTCAATGCTAAAAAGTTAAGGTTTTAAGGTATTTTTTTAATGTTCAGTTATAGTAAGAAGGTTGATTTAGTCAGATTTTGATTAATTTTTTTTATTTTAGAAACTGAAGATGTCTTCTAGTTTTGTATCCAAAAATGTATTGCTGGTAATGATGTTTTTCCCCTTCAAAAAATGTGTTATGGTAATATTTTTTCTTCAAAACTATATTGTTGGTAATATTTTTCATTCAAAAATGTATATTTTTCTATAAAAAAACTATTTTTATAGTTTCATAGTGTTTTGACCCCAGTTTAGGGGTTAACTATTTGCCCATAGCTGGGATCCTAACAGGTTCTACTACACCAGGTCAGAGTGGACCTTGGAACAACAGTAATTAAGAGGTGGTTCCATGCTCCTCAACCTCTCAAACAGAGGCCTTGCTGCTGGATGCAGTTGACGGCCATACCCAGGACCTAATTGATGTAATGAATAGGTAATGAAAATGTATACACATTGGTTCCTCTCACTGGAATGTGATTGGCTGATGTCAGTCATAAATATAGACCTAAGCGAGGACGTCCAGAGATCCAGAGATCTATGACTAAGGGTTTACCGCAAAAGATATTCCAACACAGAATAAAAAAAAACAAAAAATAAATATAATTGTAGAATCAGACGCGAATGCCTAATCATTGCTGGGGAAATCTTCTTCTTCATGTGCCGTGTCTTTTCAGGACGTAGGCGATCATGGACTTCCACTTGGCTCTGTCTCTTTTTGCTCTCAATTTTTCTCTTGGTATCTCTTCTAAGCCCCACTCCGTCAACCATTTGGTCGAACCTAAGAAGTACGTCACACGCAGCTTTCTCCTGTGTCTCCTTCCATTTATCCGACCTATGAGTATTAAGTTCTCCAGGCTCTCCTTCCTCATTACGTGTCCCAAGAACCTCATTTGTCTCTTCCTGATATTTATGATCAGCTTTCTTAATGACTACATCCTTTTCAACACCTTATCGTTGCACACGTGTTCTGTCCATGGTATCCTCGTCATCCTTCTGTAAAACCACATTTCTGCTGCCTCAAGCCTCTCCTTTATCTTTGATGAGACCGTCCAGCATTCAATTCCATACGGAAGTACAGATATCACATAGCAATCCAGCACTCTTTTCTTTGTTTCTTATGAGATTTTCCTGTCTTTCAGTACACTGGTTAGCTCCTGAAATGCGTATTTGGCCATGCCAATGCGTCTTCTGTCGCATTTTCCAACCTCTGTCAAAACTCTTCCCAAGTATTTACTAAGAGGAAAATAAACAGGGTGTCAATAAAATCTCTTCACAATTAAAAAAAATATTGCAAAAGCAAATGAACTGAAAAATATGTAGAAGTCGTTAGAGAATGAGGAGTAGATAATGAAATTTTCTTTAACTAATTTAATCCACCTTTATATGGGCGTCGATGTGGTACAGTAGATATCGGCTCGGAACGAGAAGCCGGGGAGCCGAGTTCGAATTCCAGTTGAATCCATTGTATTCACTTACCCGCAAATACCCTTGGGAAAGGTATTAATCCGTCTCTTCCTTCCAGTTATGGGTTAAATAGCAGGACAGATTGGGTTCTATAGCCTTGGTCGGCAACCAATCTACCGCAGAAAGCAATGGCAACCTACTGCGGGATAATGGTCTGCCCAGTCAGTCTTGTCTTTTTTGAGACATGATCGCCCAAGCGTGTTTCACGTATGGCACTTAACTGACTGACTGATAGGGGCACCATTAGTTGCATTTCAAGACGGTAATCAATTTCTTACACATGTGATGTTTTCCTCAGATCTTCTTGGTCATCCACTCTTCCTTTAACTAACAATGATCGTCTCCATAAATTTCTTCGCCATGAATAAATTGATAGTCGAGACGGTGGATGTCTTCCTTACTTAGATCTGTAATTTCACTGAGTCTGAGTATGAGTGTCCGATTTCATTTAAATGACCCATGACGCACAGCGTGTCGTTTCTTGAGTAGCCATATTTAGGGGTTCATTTAACAGTGCCCCTTTCACCAACAGAATACCTGAAATACAGAAATGCAGGTCCTGGGCATAACGATAAACTGCATCCGGCAGCAAGGCCTCTGATTGTAAGATTGTGAGGATCATGGAACCACATCTTAATTGCTGTTGTTGCCAGGTCCACTCTGACCCGGAGTGATAGCACCTGTTAGAGTCCCAGCTATGGGCAAATAGTTAACCTCTAAACTGGGGTCAAAACACTATGAAAGAATAAAAATAGACTTTTATAGAAATATTTACATAAAAATAAACTGCTATATAAAAATATATATTTTTTAAAGGCAAAATATTACCAACAATACATTTTTGAAGGAAAAAATATCTTCAACAAAACATTATCGAATGCAAAACTAGAAGACATCTTCAGTTTTCTAAAATAAAAAATATTTCAACAAAATCTAACTCAATCAACCTTCTTACTATAACCGAACATTTTTAAAAAATAACTTAAAATCCTACCTTTTTGGCATTAAATAACTCACAGAGGTGTCGATATACCGTTAAACAAAACTTAAACACAAACTCAAACTGACTAAATCAACCTTCTCACTATAGCCGAACATTAAATCAAAATACCTTAAGATCCTAACTCTTTGTCATTAAATAACCCACAGAGGTGTTGATATGCCGTTAAACAAAACTCAAACTCAATCAGGATAATTAAAAGATTGTAAGGCAACTCCCACCAATACTAGAAAGCGCTATAAGATATAATTGACTTGCGAAGAACATTTTCTAAAGAAAATATTTTTTTAATTTCAAACAACAGTAACGCCAACTGTTCTTTCAATGAAGGCCGGATGTTTCCTGCATGGAAACGGTTAATCTCACCACTACCATTGCCATAGGAATACATTGGAAATGATTTTATTATGAGAATCTATCACAAATGGTTTTACTATAGTAATGTCTTCTTGTAACATATATATATATATATATATATATATATATATATATATATATATATATATATATGATCTGGCAACGTCTTAGACCGCTCGACAAGGAATGGCCTCCAATCTAAACGAGGTTTTAATCAAGACTATATAACACAATTTTCGATTTGTTAACATTACGATACATTTCAGAGCAGATATGGTTGTTACGATAAATCGAAAATTGTGTTATATAGGCTTGATTAAAACTTCATTTAGACTGGAGGCCATTCGTGGTCGAGCGGTCTAAGACGTTGCCAGATCAAATGATAGCTTATATATATATATATATATATATATATATATATATATATATATATATATATAACGAACAAGGTCTGTCTGTCTAATTTTTTTTGTTATGTCTTGCCAATTTTCGGACAAGATTTTGGGTATTATGCTTGAAGTTGGGAATAAACTGCTCGCAGTTCATACTCAATTATTTTTGTCCAAGTACTTTCGACTTTAATACCAAGAAGTGGTTCCTTAGTGGCAGTTAGAATTTTTTTGTCTGCATCCTGGTATTCTTTAGGAAGCTAGATGCTTAAAATGGTCTAGCGTGACGTTATGCGTAACGGTTATTGGGAACAAGATCTCGCAAAAAGAATGCAATCTATTTATTTAATTTATATTATTTCATTATTTAATAAATTTCTTAATTTATTCATTGATTATATCATATTCCTTTTAAGATATTATCTACACACACACACACACACATATATATATATATATATATATATAATCATTTGCAGCTATGCCTGTTTCGCTGAATCACAGCTCTTCAGTACAGCTAGATTATCTGTTTTAGCTTTAAGTCTGGATCGAAATCCGACTAATTTGTCATTAGACAAACATCTTACCACTGAGCCATCGGTGTAACGGCAGAGACGGGCAGCTTTTCACGATTATTGAAAGCGTTCAATTTAATAGCCGAATCAAAGTGTGTTCAATTCAGTAATCGAAGAACGTAGCGTAAAGCCATAAATAGTTACATGAAATCTAACCATCTCTAAAGTGCTCTATCGACTAGCGAGAGCATATATATATATATACTATCTATTTCTTTTCGCCGAATGAAGGTTTCGTAAAATGTTCTACTCTTGATACTCTAGTTATTTTTGTAACCTCGATTACTGTTAAGGCCAGATTCACACAATATTCTATGCACAAGTCAAGGAAGAGCACTTGTTGTAAAACCTACAGGAAAGTTGGAGCCGTAGTCAGTGTTCCATCTTGTAATACTAAATATGCAATGCATGACCTTTCAAAGATTCTTAATGAATTTGTGGTCATTTTCTCACATTTGACACGGCATGAAACTATTTAATCAAAAGAAAACAGAGGGATGTCAATATAAATTAGTCTTTGCTTAATCTTCTGTTTGTACCCCAACAGAGGTCTTCTCACTTTTTGATTAAACGTCTTGGGATCGTATGATAAAATGAGATCAGCATGCCGCGTTCAAATTTTAGACGATGTCATTGTGTTCACGTTTGCAGATGCACCATTGAAAACGATTAGATCCTTATATTCACCACTGTCTTCGGCTATTTAGCACTCTCTAGCCTAAGTTTACAACCAGTATAAGAGAAGAAAAGGCAAACGAAAAGATTTCGTGTCACAATGTTCATTGTTTTTTTAATGTTATCACTGTTTCAGAAAAGTGCGGTTGCTTCTGCACACTTGTATTATTATAATCTATGTTTCTCTGTAGGAAAATTAGTAGTTCAGTCCTAAAAAGACTGAATTGTCGCACCAAAATCGTACGCTCTCACACCATGAATGAGCACTCTGGAAGAATGGTAAACTTTGAAAAACAGTAGCTACTCTGGCATGTAAATAGTATATATATGCAAGTTTTATTAAAAATGACAGACAAGATTTTATGGTTAAGTTTGATCTCATATATATGATCTTAAAATTTATCTATATATCATCTAAATTGTTTCGTGTATGTATGTAGAGTAATAGAAGTGTTTTATATTCCAAAACCGGGAGCATATTTTAGCCGTGTTCATCCTACATGTTTAATAAGAAGACTCACGTGACATCGGTTTGACCATTGCTCTATTAGGTCTCATTTAGATACACATGAAGACATACCAACCTCTATCCGAAACATACTCGTTGTTGATATAAATTTAATAGCATCACCCACATGTAAAAATATGCTAAAAATAACGAAAGCATTATTTATAAAAATAAAAAAGCCACTACTCAACAATATCAACTATGAACACAGCAACAATGTGCTGACCGTGTTTGGAACATAAAACATTCTTCTGACCCTGTATACATACACAAAACAATTTATATATTCAGTTAAAAGTAAAATTAAATGCATCCTTGGTAACGGCTAAAAGTATAGCCGAAAGCGCTTGAAAAAATAAAGCATTTGGACAATTTTTATATAATTTGTTCTGAAAAGAAAAAAAATTCTAAGATCACGTGAAAAATTATATAAGAAAGTTAACCAGAGCGTTTTGTCTGTCATTTTAAAATAACTTGCAGAACAGCTGCCTAAATGCACAATATATATATATATATATATATATATATATTACGGAAACAACCGACAATTTGAAATGATTTGTTTGAACATTAATTTTTATCGATACTGGTATTTAAGTAGATATTCTGTTTTTAATTAAAGAGTATTATATAATTATATCTACTGGCCTGATTATTTACAATAAATTTTTATTACGAAAATGTGTGTCATTCGACATAGGGGAAGATAATATGTGATATGGCACGTCTTAGACCTCTCAACCACGAATGACCATGAGTCTAAATGTGGTTTTAATCAAGCCTATATAACACAATTTTCGATTTATTGCACTAACCATATCTGCTCTGAAATGTATCGTAATGTCAACAAATATAAACATGTTACCGAAATTAACGACGATTAACGAAACTTGGTTACAAACAACCGACAATTTGAAATGTTTGTTTGAAATCATTTCAAATTTGAATAAAAAATAATGTTCAAACAAATCATTTCAAATATATATATGCAGGTTTCATTAAAGATTTCAGGCAAAGTGTAATGGTTAAGTTTTATGTAATCTTTCATGTGATTTTATGATCTTTTTTTCTTCTTCTTCTTCTTCTTTTTCTTCTTCTTCTTCTTCTTCTTCTTCTTTTTCTTCTTCTTCTTCTTCTTCTTTTTCTTCTTCTTCTTCTTCTTCTTTTTCTTCTTCTTCTTCTTCTTCTTCTTCTTTTTCTTCTTCTTCTTCTTCTTCTTTTTCTTCTTCTTCTTCTTCTTCTTCTGTTGTTTCGTTTTTCACTCTTTTTCTTATTATTCACTCCTTCATTTTGTTGTCTTTATTCTTACATAAATTGCATAACAATTGTCCAAATGTTTTATATATCCGAGCGCTTTCGGCTATACTTTTAGCCATTTTCGTGGATGAATGTCATTTTTTTTTAATCATTTCACCCCAAGCAAGGCATTCTACTGCCACTGTTGCGCATGGGGCTACAGAGGGGAAGGTAATGAGAAGGAGTGGTTAGACATAGGGAATGTCAGGAGGAAGGTGATAGATGGGTAAGGATAGATAGAGAGGATGAGGGTTGGGCAGATGGGAAGAGTGTTTGATAGAATGGGAGCAAGTTAGTGTGTTAGGAGGTGTCTATTGACCTTACATTTAAAATCCTGGAGATTGTAGCCGTCGGGGAAGCAATCATGTGGAAGGGAAGGGAATTCCACAGTCGGGATGTGCGAGGAAAGAAACTGTTGAAGTAGAAGTTGCGGTTGCATTTTATAGGTTTCACTGTAAAAGGGTGGGATCTAGTTGCTAATCTAGTATCTTGTGCAAATTCGTATCTAGGGGACACCAGTGATCTAAGTTCCTCGGAGCAGAAGCCGTGAAAGTATTTATAGAAGAGACACAGGGAAGCCACGTCGCGCCTGTAACCAAGCGACGACCATTTATTTCTTGCTTGAACGCAATCTTGTAGTTTGGCTCGATTATTTACATCGGCTAGTCAATGGTACATCATGACCTTAGAAGACCAAACAATAACAGAGTTACAATAAATTTCTCTTCTTAATTCACCACTGAGGATGGTGTCAGAGGAGATCGAAAGTACAACTACGGCACCTTTCTTTATGAATTTCATCCACACATCAAGAAACTGATTACGAACTAGAAAGTATTATTATAAAAATAAATAGACATAATATGTCTATATTAGTCAATGAAACATGTTTGAATAAAAATATTCTGCTTAAACACACACACACACACACATACACACACACACACACATATATATATATATATATATATATATATATATATATATATATGAAGTGTCCCCTATAACAAAGTTTGAAGCACAAATAAATATATATGCTTATCTATGTGTGTGTGCGTATGTGTGTGCGTGTGTATGTGTAAAATACATGTCTACATTTGAGATTCGTCGAAACTAAAACAGATCTATCTATCTATCTATCTATCTATCTATCTATCTATCTATCTATCTAAGTCTGCTCATATCTATCTATCTATCTATCTATCTATCTATCTATCTATCTATCTATCACCGTATTTACAGCTTGGTCACCTGATAAAGATAGAAATATATTTTACAAAAGAAAGTTTTATTTTTCCATATAATGTTTTTCCTTGATTGCGTTTATTGCTTCACTCACGAACTGACATATATATTTGTAGCTACGACTGACATCTCATATGAACAAAATGGAAAGCCTAAACTTTACGTACATAGGAAATCTCACTGTTCCTCTTGCCTTCTATAGACAGTTTTACAATGTTTAGTATTCCACATTCGATTTACACTTTCGTCTCAAGTAAGAATCATATTTTTAACTTTATTTTTACTTGATAAAAACAACCTAATCTCTATCTAATCTTCATCTGCATTCGTCGTCCTTTGCAAAAAATGGCAGTTGACTGAATACAAAGCAAATTACTATTTTTTGTAATGTTTTACGAAAAAAGAAAATATTTTATTTTGCAGTATTATGATAGTCCACTAAATGTCGAAGGAGAGTGGAACATTGAAGAAAAGCATTGTAAAATATAATTTAAAATTTAAGTAGGTGATTATCACCTACAGTAGGAGAAAAGTAAGGAGTAATGAAGTCAATGTAGCAGTTTTCTTATTTTATTGAAATCCTGTTAGCTTTTATTTTCTGCTTGTAATTCAATTTGGCTTGGTTGGGGGATGAAGAAAAATCACTTGTTCGCGTCGTCTCATTTAAATCTTTGACAACCATCGCTGATATCTTGCAGGTGGTGATGGTGCTGCTGCTGGTGGCGTTTCTTCTGCTGCTACGAAGAAGAAAGAGAAGACGAATGCAGGTAAAAGGAGAATGAAAGAAAGAAGTTAATGAAAGAGAAAACAATGCAAGAAAAATTAGAGAAGGAGAAGAAGCGAAAAAAGAATGGAATAGAGAAAATGGAAGAAGAATGAACAAGAATAAAAGACAACAAAATGAAGGAGTGAATAATAAGAAAAAGAGTGAAAAACGAAACAATAGAGGAAGAAGAAGAAGAAGCAGAAGAAGAAGAAGAAGAAGGATGAAATACGGAAAGAAAATACAGGAAGAAGATGAATAACGACCTAACGAATAAACAAAAGAAAGTGAGAAAAAAAAATTAAAGAAAGCAAGAAACAATGGACGAAGAAAGAAAGAAAGAAAGAAAGAAAGAAAGAAAAAGAAAATGAAACAGTGGATGAAACAAAGAAAAAAGAATAAATAAATAAATAAAAAGAAAACAAAAAAAAAAAAAAATTAAAACAGTGAAAGAAGAAAAAAGAAAGAAAGAAAGAAAGAATAAGAAAGAAAAACAGAATAGAAAATTGAAGCATTGGAAGAAGAAAGAAAGAAAGAAAGAAAGAAAGAAAGAAAGAAAGAACAAGAAAGAAAAAAAATGAAAGAAAGAAAATTAAAACACTGGAAGAGAAAAAAGAAAGAAAGAAATAAAAGAAAGAAAGAGAGAATAGAAAATTGAAACATTTGAAGAAGAAAGAAAATTGAAATATTGGAAGAAGAAAGAGAGTAAAATAAGAATGAGAGAGAGAGAGAGAGAGAGAGAGAAAGAAAGAAAGAAAAATTTAGGCAGTGCAGAGACGAATAGAAGGTTGACGAATGATCATGGAAGAAACAAATGCGACATTGAGTAACGATGTCGAACGAGAGAAAGATGCGTACAACCTCTGTTTGTAGCAGAGCATTTTCGCTAAGGCCGCCCTCTGCCTTCCATCTATTCCCTACTCGCCCTACTCCGCACTCTCCTCCTGCAGCATCTGCAACCATGGATATTCCTGCAGCCCGCACTGATGGCGCCCGAGTAACTGCTAAGTTGGCGATTCACGCTAGCACCGCCAAAACTCCTTAGCAACCGTCACACGGACGATGTCGAAACCGGAATCTACCGAACTCTACCATTGTGTTCACATCCATCTATTTATCTCAGTCTGTTCATCTCCATCGGAGATGGTTCACCTCAGTCGTTTAATTACTATCTATCTCATCTAAATATAGTCTGTGGATATTATCGATCTCCCTCTTTCTCTCTCTCTCTCTCTCTCTCTCTCTCTCTCTCTATCTATCTATCTATCTATCTAGTCTGTTCATATGTATGTATGTATGTATGTATCTATCTATCTATCTATCTATCTATCTCAGTCTGTTCATATGTATGTATGTATGTATGTATGTATGTATGTATCTATCTATCTATCTATCTATCTCAGTCTGTTCATATCTATCTATCTATCTATCTATCTATCTATCTATCTATCTATCTATCTCAGTCTGTTCATATCTATCTATCTATCTATCTATCTAGTAAGCAAACAAATAAAGAGTTAAAAACTGGCCCCTGACTCATTGTCTAGCAGATGAAAACCCGCACAAGAGATCAATTCCCAACTCTGTATTTTAAGATGACACAACTATATACTTGTGTTTAATTTCAACAGGTACGTTGGCGTAAAACTCGCCGCTCAGCTGAACTCCAAAATGAATATCAATGTTGTTACCCGGGACAAGAAATTGTTTGTAATCGTTCAGTCAGTCAGTTAAGTGCCATACGTGATACACGCTTGGACTCTTTCGAGACATAACTGACTGGGCAGAAGATTTTTCCCGCAGTAGATTGCCATTACATTCTGCGGTCGAGTGGTTGCCAACCAAGACTATAGGTCATAGTCTGTTCTGCTATTTTACCTATAGCTGGGGGGGGGGGGGAGAAGAGACGGTTTGATGTATTACCCAAGGAAATTTGCGCGTAAGCGAATGCGACGATTTCAACTGAAATTCGAACTCGGCTCTCCGATATCTCGTTCCGAGCCAATATTCACTGTACCAAAGGATACATGCATAAACTGCTGTGCGGATTTTCATCTGCTGGACAATGAGTCAGGAGACAGAGTTTTTAACTCTTTATTTATTTGCTTACTAGATAGATAGATAGATAGATAGATAGATAGATTGATACAGACATACGTACGTACATACACACATACATACATACATAAATTGTAAACGTTAATACCTTCAAAAAGTAACTGTTGTGTTTTAGTCATCTTAGAGTGGAATATTTGCCTTCCATCAGAATGGCTGATGCTAACCCCCAAGAGAGTAACTCATGCGTGGCACCTTCTTGATATTTCATTTTTCACTGACAGGAAGTGAAGTGATTTTTAATCAACTACTAGGTCTATTTCTAGGAAATATTGGTTCAATATGCCGGGCCAGACAATGTTTATCATCAGAATCCATCTTGCACAGTAATAAATTTACCATTCATCCGTGCATTGAATGTTGCTGCCATATCTGGTCTGGTACTGTTTTGAGATAAAATCGAGAGTGTGCAATAGTATCAGTCCTGATCTGGTATCACGACTTCAGTCAATTCCCCATCGCTGCGACAACGTTGTTACCCTGTTTCTTTTCTACAAATATTATTTTTTTTATGGGAATCGTTCTGGCGAGAGTTCCTCCTTAATACTCCGATCACATGACTTGAAATCAGGTTTCAATCGATGTACTCTCGAAATCGCAAAATTTAACCGTAAGTTCTTTTAACTGTTCCATTTTTTTCACTCTCATTAATCGCTTGTGTACCATCATTGTCTTGCTTAAAGAATGGAGAAAGGTTAAAATCATTTAATATAAAAACAGATATATCTATTTAAAAAGTCGCTAGATAAGTAATTACATATTTTACCTAATCATTCGTTATTAATGTTCTATTTCATTTTATTTACAAAATGTACACACCTTAAAAACGTTATCCCCCGGAAATGTACTAGATATGGGGTTTTGTAGGCGTAAAAATCGTTACCTTTATATATCTAACCATCGTCTGACGAAGTGCATTTAATAGTATTGAAACATGAAAGCCTTTGTGCGGTGATCTAAAATGTTTTTTTATTTTAACCACCTATAATAAAAAATATTATAATGATATATTGTACTTTTTATTCGGCACTTTTGTAAAAAAAAGAACAAAAAACAAAAAAAAAACAAAAAAAAACCAAACAAACAGATGATTTAGATTTAAATGCAAAAACCTTCGGTTTGCTGTGTATGTATGTGGGAAGATATAAAATTTACATGTGTGTTTCTTTTAACTAATCAGAGCGAAGATTCATTTTGGAATTTGGACCCAAAGAATACATACTAACTTTTTCTCTTTTTCCTCCATTTTCCCTTCCCTTATCTTATTTTTTCGCCTTTCTTCCTTTAACTCGTTAACGGTCAAGATGTCAACCTGCCTTTAACCTAATCTTATCATTTTCCCCTCATTTCCTCTTTTATATTTTCTCGCTTAGTTTTATTGTCTTTGATGTGATTTGCCCATTTAGTACCAAGGTTGTCCTTTTCACAATCTCATCATTTTTAATCTCCTAGTTGTAATTATCTCGAAATCTTTGATTTATAAGTGACATTTTTGTTCTTTCTAAAATGAGCAAATCACATCAAAGACAATAAAAGTAAGCGAAAAAAGAAAAATTATAAGATTATCTATCTATCTATCTATCTATCTATCTATCTATCTATCTATCTGATCCTCTTCAAATCTATCTATCTATCTATCTATCTATCTATCTATCTATCTATTCTATTATTATTTATCTATCTATTTAACTATCTAGTAAATAAATAACTGCTTCAAAGCATTATCTCCTGATTCAGTGTCTAGCAGATGTGAATCAACATATCAGATCAATCTTTACCTCTGTATTTATGCTGATAACAAAACTATTTATTTCTGTTTTCATGGTTAATCCAATCAGTCTGTTGACGTAGAACTGGCAGCACCGCTGATATTCAAAATAAACTTCCATATTCCATTTATTTATCTATTATTATCATCCATTTTCTATACTATGCATTTTATTTACAAAATCTACTCGCCTGAAAAGTGTTATCCTCTGGCAATATACTCGTCTATGTGTCTTGTAGGAGTAAAAATCATCATTATCTATCTATCTATCTATCTATCTATCTATCTATCTATCTATCCCAGCCTGTTCATATCTATCTATCTATCTATCTATCTATCTATCTATCTATCTATCTATCTATCTATCTATCCCAGCCTGTTCATATGTTCATATCTATCTATCTATCTATCTATCTATCTATCTATCTATCTATCTATCTATCTATCTATCCCAGCCTGTTCATATGTTCATATCTATCTATCTATCTATCTATCTATCTATCTATCTATCTATCTATCTATCTATCCCAGCCTGTTCATATCTATCTATCTATCTATCTATCTATCTATCTATCTATCTATCTATCTATCTATCTATCCCAGCCTGTTCATATGTTCATATCTATCTATCTATCTATCTATCTATCTATCTATCTATCTATCTATCTATCTATCTATCTATCACCTGTTCATATCTATCTATCTATCTATCCCATCTATCTATCTATCTATCTATCTATCTATCTATCTATCTATCTATCTATCCCAGCCTGTTCACCTATCTATCTATCTATCTATCTATCTATCTATCTATCTATCTATCTATCTATCTATCCCTATCCTGTTCATATGTTCATATCTATATCTATCTATCTATCTATCTATCTATCTATCTATCTATCTATCTATCTATCCCAGCCTGTTCATATCTATCTATCTATCTATCTATCTATCTATCTATCTATCTATCTATCTATCTATCTATCCCAGCCTGTTCATATCTATCTATCTATCTATCTATCTATCTATCTATCTATCTATCTATCTATCTATCTATCCCAGCCTGTTCATATCTATCTATCTATCTATCTATCTATCTATCTATCTATCTATCTATCTATCTATCTATCTATCTAATCCCGTTCCCATTTCGTTAGCCTAATTAATCAATTTCATTTCAACAAAATCTTTGAAAGACTAATTACTTTTTTCTCGTGATTCGTTATAAATGAATTGAACCATTCAGAACTTCGCATTTGGAGAAACTTGGATGTAACTGCAGACTTAAATATTTAATAGACGTTTTCGGAATTTTTCTTCGTACGTTTAAAAAATGATACAACTTTGATTCGTAAGCTCACCTTTATATACTGGTAATATATAACAGTCAGCCATACGTGATACACGCTTGGGTGATCATGTCTCTTTCGAGACATGACTGACTGGGCAGAAGATTATCAAGCAGTAGGTTACCATTACTTTTTGCGGTAGACTGGTTGCCAGCCAAGCGTATAAAACCCAATCTGTCCTGTTAGTTAATCCAACTGAAATTTGAACGCGACCCTTCGATTTCTCGTTCCGAGCCGATATCCACTGCGCCACAACGCACACCCAGATTACGAGAACTAAATTGTTGTCATTTTTTAGTTTTAATTTTTAACATGCGAGTTGTTTGCTTTTGATTTTGTTGACTGCACAGTATAGGCTGGTCAGTTGGGCACCATCTGTGAGAAAAACAGCACCATAACGCAATACATTGCGGCAGAAATTTGGAAATCTATACTGCTTGGTATTCGCACCGAAAGACTCAACGCGAACCTTTCAGGGTGTTTAGGTGTCAATCTGATGACAGTGCAGCGAATTCAGAAAGAGTAGGATGAGGCTAATGGTGAGTACGATGGTATGGCAGCTCATCTTAGCAGTAGCTGTAGCTATTGATTTGATGTAGTTGTTTCACTTGAGGTCTGCCGAGAGAGTGAGGCCGAAGAGGCGCATTGTATTGCTTTCTATGAGACTAGCGTGAACCATTCTAACGGGAGGTAGGAGAGTTAGTTTATGGTGGTTAAAGGAGAGCAGCTTCGTTTGAAAATCATTAAAATTTATTGCCATTTTTTCCATTTCACCACAGATTAGAGGTCCTTTTCAAGAGTAGAAGCGAGGTTTACTTTGTCAAACTCGGCAGATTTCTTATTGAGACGGGAATAAATTAAGCTGTCTACAGAAAAGATAGCTAACTGAGTTTATTAGAGAGAGACGGATACACATGTATGAATGGTCAGTAATGTCAGATGATGATAACAATAAATCTACACTTTAAGCAAAACGTTCACGGCTTCTAACACATTTTTCACGTATACCAATTTCTCTCGTTGGAACAACCATTATTTCTGTTTTCGATATGTAGCGAGCATAAAGATCAGAAAGATGTTAAGAAAAGTCTAAACGTGAATAACTTTTTATTATAAAGCTTCAGAGAACATTTTATCAAAGAAAAAAAGGATATAAATGTAAATTATATAATTCCAAAATAATTCTTGCTCGGCCTCTATCGCCCATCGAAATCGCTTCTTCCGGTTTATTGGAGTCACGCGCCAGACCATAACAGGCGCCTCTTTGACTCTGCTCACAATGAGTGCAAGAAGATACTTAAAGAAGCTAAGCTGCTGTTTGCAGCCAGAATGAAGGAGCGCATAGCATCCCGAAAGTTCGGTTCTAAAGACTACTGGAGGCTCTGTAAAAGTGTACTAAACAATAGCAAATATTTAATCCCCCCTCTAATCAACGAATTCTAGTTCCTAACCTCTACAACAGACAAGTCTGAGTGCTTCGCTTCAGATTCGCCACCAACTCAACACTAGACTCAGCTGGAGTATCTGTATCCGACTTCCCACCCCGAACTGAGACCCAGCTGAATAACTTCCGCATTACCTCCTCGGTGGTCTCTAACAAAATTTCAAAGCTTGACCACCATAAAGTGAGCGGCGGCGGCGGGATCCCAATCATCGTCCTGAAGAAATGTTTCGCTGAACTCTCCTCTATTCTCTCCAAACTCTATAACTACTACCTCTCTGCTTCTTGCTTTCCTGCCGGCGGGAAGTCCTCCTCCGTGGTTCCAATATATAAAAACACTGGTCAACCCTCTGACCTCTCTAATTATCAACCTATCAGCCTCCTACTGATTTTTGGCAAGCGTTCGAATCCATCATCAACGCCGAGGTCGTTCAACATCTCACAGCGCACAGACTTTTCCCTGACAAACAGTATGGTTTCCACTTTACCAGGTCTACTGCTGATATGCTCACAACCATCAATAAGTATATACACCAGGCTCTCGACAAGAACGGCGAAGCCCGAACTGTTGCCCTAGATATCTCCACAGCTTTTGACAGTCTGGCATGCTGGCCTTCTAGGCAAGCTGTGAGGCTATGGTATAACTGGGCAATTGTTTGAACTTATCCAGTCATTATTTTCAAATCGCATAATGAAGGTAGTATTGAATGGACATGCCTCCCAATACTACGATATGAATGCGGGTGTTCCTCAAGGCTCTATCTAGGTCAATGCTTTTCCTTATCTACATTAAAGATCTCCCAGATGTAATAAGATTTCAAGTGGGCATATACGCTGACGACACTAGGTAGATCAAAAATCTACCGAAGCTGACAAAGCAAACCTTATTGCCGAGCTTGAAAAAGACCTCCAATCCGTGGCGGACTGGTGTAAGAAATGGCTCGTGAATATTTTTGCTTCCAAAACAAAGCTGCTATCAATTAACCATCAAAGACAATTGCTCATGCCCTCCATTAGCATGGATCAGGATAGTCTCCCTGAAAGCAAAACACTGTGCCTCCTCGGGTTAACTCTCACAACAAAGTGGAATGTCTATATAGAAACCATAGCTAAATCCGTTGCTAAGAAAGACGGTTTTCTGTGTAGGGGCAGGAAGTTTTTCCCGCCTGAAACAATACTGCACATACATAAATCTACCATCCGCCCATGCACTGAATATTGCCGCCATATCAGGTCGGGTGCTCCTGCTATCCACCTAGGTGTTTTTGACAAAATCCAACTTTCTCACCAGCGCAATGTGGCTTCCCTGTGTCCAAATTCTACTCCAACAACTTCGTTTCTCGCACTTCACACCCGTGGAATTCCCTTCCATTTACTTGCTTTCCCGACAGGTACAATCTCCAAGAATTTAAATGTAAAGTCAATAGTCATCTATCTCACTAACTTGCATCCACTCTCTCATGCTCCCTTCTTCGTCCACTCCAGTTTCATCAGTATTCTCATTCTTCTTTTATCCACTTACTGACACCCTCTATAACCCGTCGCTCTTTTTCATAACTTTCCTCCTATGTAACCCTCTGCAAAAGCAGTGGCAGTAAAATTCCTTGCTTGGGGCAATATTATTATATTAAAATAATAAAGTTCAATAAACTTATTTCGATAAAGTTATAAGAATAATTATATTACATTCGAAAAAAATAAATGATCAAAAACATCAGAACGATTAACAAAATCATACTATTATAATGGATGCACCATATCCAAATGAAAATAACGTTCATAATTCATTAGTACTTAATGTGTAAAGCGTTACTTTCAATAACAGCTTGACATCTTTTGCTACATGAGCGAATTAATGTCATAACGGATATTTTCTACCATTCTTCTTTCAAATTAGTCCATAGTTCTTCGACGTTTGTTGGATTTTTTTCCCTAGCTCTTTCATTTAGTAACTTCCAAACATTCGCAATAGGATTCATGCTTGGTCTTTGAGCAGGCCACTCCACAACAGTAACATCTTACTCAGAAAGAAATGTCTTAACAGACTGCTGTATGACATGGTGCGTTATCTTGCATAAATTGAGCTGGTTGATTAATTGCAGTTTTTAAATTAGGTACAAAGTTTTTCTTCAGTATCCCTTTGCATATAGTTGCGTTAATTTTACCGTGTAGCCTAACAAGAGGTCCCATACCAGCAAATGAAATCATGCAAAACACCATCACACTTTCTCCTCCAAATTTGACGCTGCTTTTAGTGCACTGAGGCAAATATCGTTCAAATATCGACGCAGAACGAACCTTTTCCCGCCTCAGCCGAACAGGTTAAACTTTGACTTAACTCTGAAATGAACACAATCTCACTGTTCCTCTGTCCATTTCAATCGGCTCATTTGATTCTTTTCAGAAATGTAAGGCTTTGTAGAGGCTACTAGACTGTTCAGATTTATTTCATTAAGTCTTCGGGAAATATGATGCCTTGATATTTCATGCCAAAGTTAGCATGAGCTCTTTTTTGATTCTTTACCAATCCATCTGTCTTCCCTTGCAGTAGTTTTCCTTGGCCTGTCAGGTGGTTTCTTGGCTTCACTTCACCCAGTTTCCTCAAGTTTTCTTAAAATGCTATGAATAACACTTTTAGATTTCTCCACACTCTTTGAAATATTCCCAGTCGAGCTTTATCTTCATTACGTAACTTGACTATCTGTTTTCTAAGTTCCAATGACGTTACAGTTTTTTTTCGTCATGTTTACAATGCAAAAGCCAATAAAGAGCCGGTGTAATTTAGTAAAATACTCGATTCTATATTCTTACCCTAAAAAAATTCAATAATGCAAAATAATTATTAAATTTTATGGATTTATTTAATCGTTCTGATGTTTTTGCTCATCTATTCTTTTTCAAATGTTATATAATGATTCTTATAACTTTATCAAAATAAGTTTATTGAGCTTTATATTTTGGAATTATATAATTTACGTTTATATTCTTTTTTTCCTTGATAAAATGTTCTTTGAAGCTTTAAAATAAAAATTTATTTCATATTTAGACTTTTGCTTAACATCGTTCTGATCTTTACTCTCGCTACTGTGAAAATAAAATGAGACAATTTAATCGTACCATATCCACTGTAATGTAACGCGGATGTGGAACGAGAAATCGGGGTGATGTAGAAAGAACTGGAGTCAAGTGGGAAAAAGATGAGTATTGACATTGCATTTAAATTCTTGGAGGTTGTATCCGTCAGGAAAGCCAGAATATGGAAAGAAGTTCCAGAGGCGGGAAGTGCGAGAAAAGAAGCTGATGGAGTAGAATTGTCGGTTGCATTTAGTTGATCTAACTGTGAAGTTGCCAGTCTGGTTGCACGAGTAAACTCATATGGCATGGGCACCAGTGACTTAAGTTCGTCGGAGCAGAAGCCATGAAAATATTTGTAGAAGAGACAAAGGACAGCCACATCCCGTCGGTGAGAAAGTGGCTGGAGTCGAACCACCAAGTCGGTACCTATCACATTAATGATTCTCCTATAGAGCCTGTCAAGAACACTGAGATGAACAGCGGTGGGGGGCGCCTACTGATTCAACAGTTTCACGAGTTGTGGAATAATTGTATCGGTAGATGGCATTCGTCAGCTGTATGATGTTTCCCGCTTCCTTTCAAGGAGTATAATACAGCGTATTAATATGGGTCTGCTAACTCAAAACTTGTATTCATTTATATATATAACCATTTACCGCAATCCAGATTCCAGATATATTATCTGAACATTTTACCTAAAGCATATTGCTGAAAATCTTAAGATTATCAGCGTTAATGGCATGCAAAAGATGTCTCAAAAGAAATTGTCTCAATATGACACAGCAGAAGTTGATCAGTTAAGGTCTGGGGTTAATTTTGGTACAATGGAACTCTTGAGTTACAGGAGGTAAAAAGTTATCAAACAGCAGCTAGTTACATTGACATGAAAGGCATCACTAATTGCTGAAGGCCATCGTCTATGTGAAGAAAACTGGATTTTCCAGCAGGACAATGATATAATTCACAATGCTTGAAGGTCAAAGGTGTTTTTTTTTTATGGAAAACGATTTTCATCTTTTGAGACATCGATTGTGCTCTCCAGAGTTAAACCTAATCGAGAATGTTTGGTGATGGATGGCAAAAGATGTTTATAAACATGGATTGTAATTTGGAACTGTGAATGCTCTTCATGCTACAGTTTATCCATTCTGGGCGAGTATCTCAAGCACCAACATACAGAAGTTAATAATGAGTATGCCAAAGAGAATTCTTTAAGTAATTCCCAAAAATAGAAAATATCATCATCAGTTAAGTGCCATACGTGATACATGCTTGGGCGATCATGTCTCGAAAAAGACATAACTGACTGGGCAGAAGATTATCCCGCAGTAGGTTGCCATTGCTTTCTACGGTAGACTGGTTGCCAGCCAAGACTATAGAACCCAATCTGTCCTGTTATTTAACCCATAACTGGAAGGAAGAGACGGATTAATGACTTCCCAAGGGTATTTGCACGTAAGTGAATGCAATGAATTCAACTGGAATTCGAACTCGGCTACCCGATTTCTCGTTCCGAGTCGATATCCACTGCATCACGTAAACATTGCAAAAAATTACAATACCTCCTCTCAGAAATATCGACAAATATCTGGTAGGAGATGTTGAGTATCACGGGTATCGGGACCTTACGCATATGTTGTTACAATACAGCAAGATTTGTAGGTGAGCTAACTGAACAAGTCAGGCGATGTTCCTTCATGTCTTATCAATGGTGGATAGATTTTGGTAACCGTTCTGTCCAGGAAAGTTGTAGAACGTCTTGCAAAGGGTGTTGAGTAGTATGGGTATCCAGTGGGCGGGCATTACCGCCTTTCTGTTCATGAATCGCAGTAGAACGAGTGAAAAATTCTTCACGTTGTACATAGTGCTGACCAATTTTTACTCCACAAAGACGAGTGGAAGTTTTAATTTACCTCACTCTACGTCACGTTGCAAGATGTTTATGGACAATCGCCAGAAACGCTTAAAATCTGGGAATATGTAAGATATTTTTTGTGTTGCAACGATTAATTTCTGGTGGCCTTTTTAAATTACACTGTAAACCTTGAGATAAGATAAAAATTAAGACATTCCCGGATGTAGATAATAGATTTCTCTGAAAGGAAAACCACAAATAGCAAATGATTCCTCTAATCTATGCCCTTCAACTTACAATTGTAATAAATTACACACACACACACACACACACACACACACACACACACACACACACACACACACACACACACACACACACACCTAAAGGAAGTCGAAATCGTTACATTCAATTAGCTTATCTTAACGCTGTAATGAACTTGTTTCAACTTAAACGCTATTAACATTTCAAAATGCATTTATTAAGGCGAAGTCGTGCCCTTATGAAGAAAGAGTTCATTCCTTTTAATCAATTTCGCAGGATGTAAAAGAAATGTCTTTGTATTTCCAGCAATGAAATCGCCATTTCTGTTAAAGTTGATATTTTTTCACAATTTTTGAGTTTATATCGGTCGGCAAGATGACTCATTTGGTTTGAGCACTTTTCCAGTTTGAAATTTACTTACTACTAGAGACTGAAATATTAAAAATATATTAATGCAAATGATAATTACTTGTAATTGATCCGAAATTCATACTTACTCGGTTGAAATGGCACTTAACAGTGATCTTCTATCCGTATCAGAACATGTGTTTCTTTTTAATTTTTTTTTTTTTTTACAGTACGATCCGAGTCCTATCAAATCACGATTTATTTTTCACCAAGATTAATCTGAGCAAAGATTTTAGAGGCGTTTATCTTTGCCATCTTCACATGTTTTCAATTCAGAGTTTTTCCTTCTATTTTCCCAAGGAAGACCAAGTATACCTTGCTATATTAACCGTGGCTGGGAACAGAAAGAATTTTAACTTTCCTAAGTGTATTAGTGCGAAATGAATGAGACAGAATTAGTCGGAATTTCAACACCGTGTGTCGATTCTATTTTTACACGCCGATAATCGTTCAGTCAGTTAAGTGCCATACGCGATACACGCTATGATGATTCGAAAGAAACATGACTGACTTGGCAGAAGATTTTTCTGCAGTATGCTGCAATTACTTTCCAACCAAGGCTATAGAAGTCAGTCTGTTCAGCTATTTCACCCATGGCTGGAGGAGGAAGTGACGGATTTATACTTTTCTTAAGGGTATTTGCGCGTAAGTGAATGCAGCAAATTCAACTGGAATTCGAACTCTGCTCTCCGATTTCTCGTTCCGAGCTGATAGCCACTGCACCACAACGCGCATATATAACCGTTTCATCTCATAATTATTATTGGTTTTGGTAGAAACAGCTAGTGAGCTCGATAATAATTCCACGCGCTTTTGATGTAGCCTTGTATAATAGAAAACAATGCTGGAAAAATAGCCGGTTCACTATGCCGGTCCAGTAAGTACCTGTATTTTGTTGTTCTATAGACATGACCCTTTACCATCCATTGCTATCTTTGTTCTACCAATCATCATCACTGAGCAGACCGTAAATGTTCTCCTATCGCTATGAAAAGGTGTTCCCCTGGGGAGGCCTAGTGCCTTGAGTGCCTACCGAGTCTTAAACTCAACTCAGACCTCAAGTGGAAACCGTCCATATGTAAAATAAGAGTGCATTATTTACATTGCTCGGACTGTTTTCGTCATCATTCTTGTCACGTTTACGACGATTCGGCCTTTTTACGCTCCGGTCTTCTTCAGATGCTAGTGTTATATATTCTGGGTAGCAACAGAAATAATAATTCTGTCAAAGGCCGAAGAAAATTAAACAATGATTTCAATAGAAATTGGAATGCAAAAAAAGTGCCATATTTCAAAGACAAAAGATCATTTACATTAAATTATTTTGGTCAGAAGCGAAATAATGCCGAAACAACGTTTTTTTTAATCATCTCACCCTAAGCAAGTCATTCCACTGCCACTATTTCGCATGGGGTAACATAGAGGAAGGTGATGAGAGAGTGATTAGATATAGGAAATGTCAGAAGGAGGGTGATAGACTGGTAAGGATGTACATAGGAAGAGTGTTTGAGAGAATGAGTGCGAGTTTGTGTGTTAGGAAGTGTCTATTGACCTTACATTTAAACTCCTGGAGATTGTATCTGTCGGGGAAGCAAGTATACGGAAGGGAATTCCACAGGCGGGAAGTGCGAGAAAAGAAGCTGTTGGAGTAGAAATTGCTGTTACATTTTATCGGTTTCACTGTAAAAAGGTGGGACCTAGTTGCTAATCTAGTATCTCGCGCAAATTCGTCCCTAGGGAGCACCAGTGATCTAAGTTCATCGGAGCAAAAGCCGTGAAAGTATTTATAGAAGAGGCACAGGGATGCCACGTCACGCCGGTGAGAGACTGACTGCAGCCAGTCTGCCAAGTCGGTATCGATCACATTACAGATTCTCCGTTGTATTTTGTCAAGAACACCAAGGAGAATGGCAGGGGCACCCGACCAGGTGGGGTAGCAGTATTCAATACACTGGCGGATGGTAGATTTATATATGTACAGGATAGATTCAGGCGGAAAAACCTCCGGGCCCTGCACAGAGAACCGACTTTCATAGCAGCGGATTTAGCAATGGATTCAATATAGACATTCCACTTGAGGTCCGCTGAGAGTGTGAGGCTAAGCAGGCGTAGTGTATTACTTTCTGGGAGGCAAGCCTGTTCCATGCTAATGGGAGGTAGGTGCGATTGTCTATGATGGTTAATTGATAGCAGTTTCGTTTTGGAAGAATTGAAATTTACGAGCCATTTTTTACCCCAGTCCACTACAGATTGGAGGTCCTTTTCAAGCTCGGCAGCGAGGTTCGCTTTGTCGCCCACACCAGATTTTTGATCGAGGCGAGAGTAAACTATGGTGTCATCAGCGTGCATGCCTATGTTTAGGACAGGAATTGAAAAATAATGAGGAAATGAATGAATTATATTTCAGTAAGCCGATAAAAATATGTTTTTTAGTGGAAAAAACAATGACAAATATACAGGTGTTGCATTATCCGTGTCAAAGTCGGAAAAAATGAAACAACAGAAGACAGGAATGTGATGACGTCAAAATGCAACAGGCAATAATCAGTGGGCTTGCTCGGAGATGATGTAATTAGGTAAAGCTCGACGGACATGGACTTATATATAAGACCGGGATTTTCAGAGCCGAAAAAAAAAAAGATAAAGCCAAAGAGACCGCAAGGAAGACAACTCCACCCCGACTCTCCCTCGTATGTGCGCTTTCTTCTAACTATCCTCTACACACAACAGTCACTGAACAGAATAAACAGAACAAGTCAATGTTTTTATATATACGTTGTTCGTGTTGGTCGTTGATACCAAGGTTTTAGCAGCAGAAGCAGCAGTATATACCAAACACGAGTGGTATATAACACTAGGAATTTCGAACCAAACACTTTATTTCAATCACTGGGGTATATATTTAAGGAAACATGGCTAACTGGTATAAACTTTGAATAGTTCCAGTGCCTTGACGAAAAGACTTGTGAGTTCAATACCTGACTAGAGCAGTGGTGAACAAATAAGTTACAGAATAGAATTAAAGGGAGTTAAATCAAACTACATGACACCCAGAAGTGGCATCTGACATGGAATAAGAATGATATACCCCAGTGATCGAAATAAAGGGTTCGGCTCAAAATTTCTAGCACCTGAAGAAGGCCGGAGCATACAGCGGCCAAAACGGCGTAAACAAGGCAATAAATATAAGAGTAACAGTCCGAGCAATGGAAATAATACTACCTCATCTAAGAAGTTTAGACAAATAATTAAAAAAAAGTCCAGTAATTACCTGACCCCTGCTATCCACTATAGGAGCCAGATTAAACCAAAAAAGAAGTATTGTTGTGATATATGGGCAGGAGCTGCATATTCTTCATTTTCCAGACTTGATAAAATTAAAGAGTGTCTCCGCGTTTTTGTTGCTAAAGAATTATTTTTCACCCTATAACAACTTTCTAACTGGCAAAACGTCACAAGTCTCTCTCTACTTTTATTTTAATAGAAAGTGTTCAAACGCATTCACTCTTTCCCACTGACAGTTATAACAATGCACACTTCCGGAAGTAATGGGCAGTCATGATCCTCTATGTCATGAAAGGATGATTAAGCAAGATATACTTACTGAAATTTAGTGTGAAAATGAAAAAGTACTTTTGAATTCAACTATAATTCACTAAGTGATTCATACATTCGGACTTGTGGCACGTTTAAGCCATGCTTAGAAAATAGCCAGGTCCTCGCAAACTATCATCTTGCTTCCTATTCTAACACTCTTTAGTTTTTTACATGGTAAACAGTATAAAATATTTAGCAAACGCATGAATATATATATATCCTCTATATCTTTTACAAACATGAGAATATATATATATATATATATATATATATATATATATATATATATATATATAACACCATTAAAAGCCCTCCATCTACGTAAAATAAGCAGATATTAACATCTAAGTTAAAAACATAGATGATATTCCTATCTTAGTTAAAAACATAGATGATATTCCCATTTTATTTAAAGACATAGATGATATCATCATACTTAAAAACATTGATATTCCCAGTTTATTTTATGACGTAAACGATATGCCCTTTTTTATGAAGACATAGATGATATTCTCATCTTAGATAAATGCATTGAAGATATTCTCATCTTATTTAAAGACATAGATATTCCCATCTTAATTGAAGACATAGATGATATTCCTATTTTTTAAAGACATAGATCATATTCCTATTTTTTAAAGGTAGATTATATTCCTATTTTTTAAAGACAGAGATGATATTCCTATTTTTAAAGACATATATGATATTCCCATCTTAGTTAAAAATATAGATGACATTCCCACTTTATTTAAAGACAGATGATATTTCCATCTTACTTAAAGACATACATTATATTCTCATATTTGTAAAAGATATAGAGGATATTCTCTCCACATTTGAAACATTGATGCCATTCCCATCCTAGTTAAAACATTGATTATATTCCCATCTTATTTAAAGACATAGATGATATTCTAATCTTATTTAAATGTATAGATGATATTCCCATCTTAGTTAAAAAAAATTGATGACATTGCCATATTATTTTAAAATATAGATGATATTCCTATTTTCTTTAAAGACATAGAGGGTATTCCCAATTAAGTTAAAACACATTGATGATATTCTCATCTCATTTAAAGATATATGTTATATTCCCATCTTATTTAAAGACATTGATAATATTCCCGTCTTTTTAAAAGACATGGATGATATTCTCATCAGTTTAAAAGACATAGATGATATTCTCATCTTTGTTGAAAACTTTGATGATATTCGTATCTTATTTAAAGACATAGATGATATTTCAATCTTACTGAAAGACTAAGATCATATTCCCATCTCACTTAAGACATAGATGATATTCTCATCTTAGTTAAAAACTTTGATGATATTCGTATCTTATTTAAAGACATAGATGATATTTCAATCTTGTTGAAAGACTAAGATTATATTCCCATCTTACTTAATACATAGATGATATTCTCATCTTAGTTAAAAACTTTGATGGTATTCCCATTTTATTTAAAGACATAGATGATATTCCCATCTTATTTAAGAACATAGATGATATTACCATCTTAATTAAAGACATAGATGATATTCCTCTCTGATTTAAAGACATGTATGATATTCTTATCTTATTTAAAGACATCCGTGATATTCCCATCTTAGTTAAAAATATTGATGATATTCCCATCTTATTTTAAAGAAATAGATGATATTCCTGACTTTTTGAAAGAATAAGATTATATTCCAATCTTAGTGAAAAACTTTGATGATATTCCCAACTTATCTAAACTTATTTATAAATGGAACTTTGTCTGTGTGTGTGTGTGCCTGTTAATTATAGACTCCGAAACGGCTGAACCAATTTTCTCGTAAATTTACACGGTTGTACCATAAGCGTCTGCGAGTGTTCTTACCTAGGTTTTGTGTCGAGGTACCCCAGATAAATATCGAAAATCGATAATCTAAAAATCGGGTTATATAAGGAGTGGTCCGATTTTAATCAAATTTGATATACTCATAGACAAAGACATAAAAAACGATATTCAGAAGTTTCAAAGTTGCAGTGCAGAAAATTGATAATATATATATAAAAGGCAAGATGTTTGTGTGTGTGTCTGTTTATCTGCCTGTATGTCTGTATTTTTTCAGCCCTTTTATTTTAGTTTTTGCTTCGGGTTTGGCTCTAAGTAGGTATAATTGTAGTTCTTAGTCTCAGCCATGATAACATTTACTCAGAGGACTTATTTAGCTTTGAAAATTCAGTCTACGACAAAAAAACTTATTTGATATCAATACCAGGAAATCAAAATTTGACTTACATCCATTCATTTATCTTTCAGTCTACGGTTTCGCTTTAACTGGAAACAACTATTGCTTTTTAGTCTTTCGTGCCAACGTCCAAAGAGTCTGAGCTCCAGGGCCATGAACTAGTTTGAAAGCTTTCATTACACCTGAGCATCGCGCGTTATACTGCTAGTTTAAAGGTGATATTCCTTTCTTATTTGAAGACATAAATGTTTAACTTCTTATATGAACTTAATGACTATAATTTTTTTCTAATTATTGTAGTGATAGATACTAATAATTCTGCTTTTACTCTCTCCACATGTAAAAAATAACTTGCAATAAAACGTGCCCTCTTAACTATAAAAGCGAATATTTTTACTAATACAAAATAGCTATTATACAAATTTAATTACATCATACAAATGTTAACTTCCACGAAAAAAATAATTCTACACTAGGTTAAAAAAAAACTTTCCTTAATAATAAGTTTCTTAATTATATCATTGATAAACAAATTAGATGAATCATTAGAAATATTAATATAAATAAAAAAGAACATAATGCTTCCTCAAATAAACTTAAACATATCAACCTACTATAACCTAATCAAATTCATTCTAATTCTAAGTATAAGCAAGATTAAAAAATCCTTAATAATCTCATAGGTACTAATATATTCCCCACTGATCCCCGTAAGAAATAAAACTAATTATACAGTATATTTAATTTAACACAACTCAATCATATGCAATAATTCTTCTCAGTCAACTAGTCTTTTGGTAAGAAAAAAACAGTTTAAATATTCTTTGTGAGATTGTATGCCTGACAAAAAGTAAGTACATATGCTTTGCTTGACCACCACAACATTATCAAGACTTCTTACATTCTATTTGTCAGATACAAGTTCTATCGATCAACATTTAAAAACACATTCCTGTCCATCTTCGCAATACAAGAAAATACTTGTTGACAACATCAATATACTACAACACGAAAGCAATAATCAAATACTTTAAATTATCTAGACCAACTCTATAAAAATCAATCAACCAACAGCGAACAAAATGTATTACGAGTGTAGTAGCAATGTTTTAAATTGCATTCGATCAACATTTGCATTTTTATTATCTCTGGACATTGTGGACGCTTGGTTACAAAAAAAGAACATAGCTACGCCGAATAAAATTAACATTTTAAAATGAATGTAACAGAGCGCTTTCACGCTTGTTTGCAAAATTAACCCCACAAAGGATCATATTAAGTTTGTCATCCCAATTCATCTCTGGGGATGATCTCGCAGGAGATCGAAAGTTCACAAAAACTACAGCGCTTTCATGAAGAATTTCATTTTAACATCTAGTAGCTGGTTAGAGAGCTAAAAAGGTTAATTATAAAATTGACATAACATATCTATATTCTTCAATGAAAAATGCTTGTTAGAAGATATGAAGCCTATATATATATATATAGTGTTGCCTTATTGTAATTAGGTTCATTATATATATATATATATATATATATATATATATATATATGTTCTTAGGCAGCAAGTTTTCTTTTAAACATGTCAGATTAAATAAATTGCAAACATTGTGTTTGCTTATTTTTAATAAAATCTATTCATACTCACGGATAATCTTTCGTGTATTATAATTGAAAGATGTAAAAAATGAGATGAAACTTTAACAGATGATTTTATTGTTCATTTCTCGATGTTCCCAAGTACTTTCAGTATCTTTCTGAGGTCATATTTAGGGGTGTGAGTTGTGGGGTAACAAAAATAATCGCAAAAGTGTGTTGCTAAACATTACTGCAAATTTTCAGCTTGCTTCAAATGTAACGGTTAACAAATTGCTTAGTGTTCATTAGAACGTGAAAATTATCCACAATGGATTTGTTTTTATGTTGTAATGTCATAGTCATGCACGTGTTAAAGCATGAAAAAACTGTTCTTTTTATAAACATTTTAGAACATTACTACAGATTTCATAGCTGATTCTATTAATTTACGGTTTAATTTTTTAATGAATGTTGTCTCAAGGATCTGTAGTTTGCCTTTGTTGTTTTCTTGGTGTATTGTTCATCAACAATTTGGTTTGGGAAGTCATTATTAATGAGAGTCTGCTAATTTTTTTTTAGATCATAGTAAAAAATCTTTTTTGTGGAGGAGGAAATATGTGCTGGGTTAATCAAATTATGTATAAGTGATATTTTGTAGTAGTTAGGGCATTCACTTTTATAGCTGAGAGTTCAAGAGTTTTGCTGGTTGTTTTTTTTATATGGGGAGGTAATAAATGTATTATTGTTTGTGTTTATTCAAATGTCAAGGAAAATGATTTTATCTTTAAGTTCGTATGTGAACTTGAGGAAAAATGTTTGGAAGTTTTTTGAGTTCTATTATTCTATGTTTTTAATTAATATAAGAATATCATCTACATATCGTACGTAGTTGGAGGGTTTTTAGTGGTGCTACTTTATTATATATATATATATATATATATATATATATATATACATATATACGTAGGCATCTGTGTATACATTATTTAACATTTATTTTTATAATAGAAGAGTGTTCAATCACGTAGACATATTTATAAATATAGACAATGTGCAAATAGATATCAACCCAACATGTCAGTCTCACATAGTAAGTCATAATCATAGCCTGATGTTTTCCTGAGGTGCAAAATAAACAGTTATCATGCAGTGCTATCTATCTATCTATCTATGTATCTATCTATCTGCATGTTTGACGACTAACGAGAAGTTGCTTTTTGTTCTTTAAATTCTGCATAAAAATTTGAACATGTGTTGTACTATGTCTTTTCAACTATTTCGACTTTAACGAAGCATACATAAATAAAAGACTACTATACAAATACACCGACTCTACATATATATGGTATTACACACACACACACATACATATATATATATATATATATGCGCGCACGCGCGTGTGTGTGCTTGTGTAACCATCGATAAATAAATAAAATATATCTGAAAAATGGCAGTAGGAGTAAAGAAAAAAAGACAGATTTACTTTATCTTTTTTGCTAAAGGAAAGTCTTCCCCAGAAATATTTACCAAAAATAGTAAAGAAAATTATCTTTATTCGAACATATGTATGTATATAGATGCAGGTCTCATACGCTCGAAAATACAAAACCTTTGGACAATTCTTCATTTTAATTATGAAAAGAAAAATCATAGGAACCCATAGAAAATTATTTAAAAAACTTAATGATAATAGCTTTTCTGTCATATGAATGAAACCTGCATAAAAGACACAATGCATAAATCTAGTTACTTGAAAATAATAATAACTTGATTACATATTTAGCTGTCTTTGGAATCTCTCAGAGAAAAGTCTGAAATTATGAGATGAATCACTTTATCATGATGTCTTGGCACCGAGGTAGATTTGATGACAAAATCCCCCAACACACACACACACACACACACACACACACACACACACACACACACACACACACACACACACAAGGTAACATGACTTTTCATTTTTATCAAGAACTTTTCCATGTATTTATATTCCGCAAGTACCATCATTTCCACTTCAAGTTACGAAACGACCAAATCATTGTTACACAGCGCCCACAGCAGATAGAAAGACAATGTATTTCCTCAGGATATTTTAAATGTTGCTATGTTTCGCTTTTTGTTTGATGTGTTGGCTCGCCTTAAAAAAAAGGATTGGACATTTATTTTTATTTTATGGTCAATACAAGCAGCTTAGTCAGTTGTCCGGTTTTATTCGGAATACAAAAATGCTGAAATATATATCAGGTCTGATTTGCAAAGTGGTGCCTATAGTTTTAGAACTGATCTGGTATCATTAGGATGTGCGTTGTGGAGCAGTTGATATTGGATCGGAACGAGAAATCGGGGAGCCGAGTTTGAATTCCAGTTGAATTCTTTGCATTCAAATACGCACAAATACTATTGGGAAAGGTATTAATCCGTCTCTTCCTTCCAGTTATGGGTCAAATAACAGGACAGATTGGGTTGTATAGCCTTGGTCGGAAACCAGTCTCCCGCAGAAAGCAATGGCAACCTACTGCGGGATAATCTTCTGCCCAGTCAGTCATGTCTCTTTCGAGACATGATCGCCCAAGTGTGTATCATGTATGGAACCTGGCTGCCTGGTACCATTGCATTCCCTTGTTCATGGCTTTCTATTTTAAACGTAAGAAATACATACCAGATAAACAAGCTAGTTTCTGCGATAATTTAATTGGATGTGACTTCCATTTTCCATTGAGTATTTCACTCATATTTAACTGGTTGCAGAAATAACGTGTTGCGCCAGTACTATAAATGGGGAGTTCGTGAATGTTTCGAAAATCAGCATTCGACTTTGAGGCATTTGACTTAGCTTATTGGGATGCACATGTATCACAGTTATGACATAGGCCTTCAAATACATGTATACCCTAATGTGCCAAAAGCCTTGAGTTGTAAGTATGGTGATTCTCTTTAGATGTGACATATGACCGAAAGTACGGGGCACCCAGTGAGGATCGAAGTCAATACTCAATTGCAATGGTTTTAGCGAGACAAGCTTGATAACCATTACACCACCTCGAGGTGCCCAATGAGTTTTAAGTAAGAAAAGATAATGGTAAGTGGCACCGACGTGTCTTGGCATCAGTTTAGGAGAGAGATTCAAACAGATCCACCTACGAGACTGACCATCAATCAAGATTGAAATGTTTAGAATATCAGTACAAAAAAAAAAAAAAGGATACAGTGAACATCAACGAGTTCCACAAAGCACGAAATGGTAAAAGAGGTGAAGAAAGAATGTTCAAGAAAGTCTGTGCAGATAGGACTTTCAAACTAAAAAAAAGTCTAAATTAATTTGAAAATGCTTTATCGGAGAAATAATATTCCATACATCGTCCATATTTTCACTGCAGATGATCCGGACCAAAAGCGTGTGGTTTTGTGAGTTATGCTTAACAAAATAAGTAGAAGATGCGCGCTTTCCTATAAAAATTGTTTTGAGTGACGAGGCTACATTTAAATTAATTGTTTCAAGCGCCACAATTGCAGCTACTGGAGACCTGGGAATCCGTATTTTATAGCAGTAGATCCTCTTGATTTATCTGGAATTACCTTGTGGTAGGTATGTGCGTTGTAGTGCAGTGGATATCGGTTCGGAAATAGAAATCAGAAACCCGAGTTCGAATTCCAGTTAAATTCGTTGCATTCACATACGCGCAAATAGCATTCGGAAAGGTACGAATCCGTTGCTTCTCCCTCCAGCTATGGGTTAAATAGATTGTGTTCTACAGTCTTGGTTAGTAACCAGTCTACCGCAGAAAATAATGGCTATTTTCTTCTGCCCAGTCTGTCATGTCTCTTTCGTGATTTGTATCACGTATGGCACTTAACTGAATGACTTACTGACGGGTTATCATCGAAAAAAAGATTAAATGAACCATACTTTGTTGGCCGTATTGGGAATGGTCGCGTTTCTTTGAACTTGTTGCGACAATCTGTCATTCAAGACGACTTTTGAGAACGAATAATCTTATTTCCAGTAATATAGATCACCTTTACGCCAACAGTGTAATTTAAAGGTCGACTTTGATTAGCTTTTGCCTACAAAGGTGGATTGGGTGAAGAGGTTGATTAGTATTTCTTCCATGTTCACCAGGCATCACACCATTAGACATATTTTATAGAGATAATTAAAAGCCAAAGTATACGATACAAAACCGACAAAAGCCAAAGAACATCGAACAAGAATGACTTTCACGAACGGAAGGTTTCATGTTGTTTGCAATTCAATTGCCTCACGTCCTCAGCAGTGTCTCTAGTATATTGACCATTACTTTGAAAACAGGTATTGACAGAAGAAAAAAAATTAAATCAAATCTAGACTCTATTAAATTTGGCTAAGGAAATTTATTTTAATAAACACTGGCTGTATATATCTATATGCATAACAGTATTTTACTAGCGACCTATAGTTAATGTATATGTCAACGTATACGCGTATATATATATATATATATATATATATATATATATATGATTAATGTGCAGAAGTTTGTTACTCAACTGGGAAGAGTCATGCTGACTTCGAGGTTTTGTGAAGGCACAACTGTGATGTCCTCACTCCTCAGGGCTTTTTTTTCAGATTTTTGCAGAATGAGAAAACCCCCTTTTGATTGAGGAAATCATAGTAGTGCCTTCTTTGCTCAGTTAAGTGACAAAATCTACATTAATCCTATCAGCGATCTATCTATCTATCTATCTATCTATCTATCTATCTATCTATCTATCTATCTATCAAACAGTTTACAACAAAAAACCTGCTTACCAAAATATATTTTATCAGCGAACAGCTGACAAAACAACAACCTTTGCACCAAGCACTACCACAACTCAACACTATATGTAATAATGTTTTATTTACAAAAATTAATAACATGTCACTGAAAGTATTATCCATCGTTAGCCACTACTTTTTCTTATGATAACTGGACAGAGCCATGTCTGATGAATACGCCAGGTCGGGTAGGATATCTCATTTAAGCGTTTCCAAGTATGTTTTCACCAGTTTTGCAACATGTGGTTTATCGTTGTCATGTTGCAAAATCACTTTGTCTTGTCTTTGTTCGTATAGCGGCTGTTTTGTCTTCTATATTCGGCTTAAACGCCTCAATTCTAGTTGATAGCGACCTCCTCATAATAAACTACACTCAGCTGATCTCACAAATGTCAGAGCAGAAGCTTCGAAACATGGATATTCGGCTGTGCCGCCGATGTTGATGCTTGGCCGGTCTTATCTTTTACGTATAGGTTATCGTAGTGCACCCACATTTCATCGCAGTTTTCGATACGATGCAAAAACAGCGATTCATACAAGACGCCGTGGTAAAATTTTGATTTGTTCCCTGAAGACCTTTACCTCTTCAAATCTTTCCAAAACATCCTTATTTCCGTGCAAATGTAAATACTGAACTCAAATCGATAATTGTTTATTGACGAAACCTACCTTTTTCCTGGTTAAAGACCAGAAAAAATATCGAACTTCTTGTCGCTGTTTATCTCACCCCGTAACCACGCTTCAAAAATGCTATTCACTGCAGAATAACCTCACTCGTATGTTGCCGATTTTTCGGCCTTTTTTACTTCCTTTTTGCAATTACTACGCGGAAATTGAGTTCCGAAACCAAACAAATCGCGGAGTAATTGCTCAAAGGAAGTAAAAAGGCCGAAATAAGTATCCTACGCCTCAAGTCATTCAGCGGTGAATCAGATATGAGAACGGTGGTAAGGGATTAGATATAGTGCGATTTTCTCTGGTCGATAACATGAAAAAAGGTAGGTTTCTTAATAAACAATTATCGTTCAGCATATACATTTGCACGGAATTAAGGATGTTTTAGAAAGATTTGACGGGGTAAAGACCTTCGGGGAACAAATCAAAAATTTACCGAAGCCGTTCGACGTCTCTCGGTTTCAACTCGAACGGCACCCGATGTCATTTCTTTGGAATCATTCCTAATTTTTTCAAACGTTTTGAAAACTGTTGTGTGAACAACTCCTAAAGATTCTGCAAGTTCAGCTTGCGCCTGACATGAGTTTTCATGAAGTAATGTCTCCAATTCTTTATCAAAATCATTATTTTAGAAGCATCTAAACCAATCTCTGCACGTTCTTTTCGACAAAGCACGGTCGCCATAAATCTCAATAGGAATTCTGTGTGATTCAGCTGCATTTTTCTTTTGAATAAAATAGTGCAGTAAAATTCCCCGCAAAAAGCCTTTCTTTGGCACGAAATCTGACATGTTTAACTCTATAAAAACTAAGTTGTTTACACTTCGGCAAAATGACATACACTGAATTTCAAGCTTGCTTATAATACTTCTTTATAGATGCGTTACTATCTGAAACTACATACACGTAGTCCTGGGAACGCTATCTTTTGGAAAATAGCGAGAATTCATGCAATGTCATTACATATATATATATATATATATATATATATATATATATATATATATATATATATCAGAAAAATTAAGACAGACACGTTATTTCATGGTGAATCGGAAGTAGGGCCTATTTCAGGCGAACCATCGTCAGCCTCCGTCTTTATTTTACAAAGGATTATAATTTTTCTTATTTTTGCTCTGTATGTATTTATATGCATGTATGTTTAGAGCTCTCTTAGAGAGTTATCCTACCACTGTATGTACAGGATACTCCTTTGGATTCTTCTATACCCATACTGCATGCTGATATATATATATAAGATATGCTATGTTTATGAGATAAGGTCTCAAAAATTAGGGTTAGAATGTTTGTAAATATAAAAGTGGACTCTAAATCAACACCCGTCTTCTGTTTTGTCCGACAGAAAAAAGCGTCTCTGTTCCTACCAGCAGTATATCTGAAGGTGTAATATGTAATTTATGACAACAAATATCAGGGGTCTGAATCGAATTTAATGTCGATAAGAAACCTTATTTAGAGGAGATGATTTGTGGCGCCCCTACATATACCGGTATCATCTTGTGATACCAAAGCTGTATGTATTTAGAGTCAAATTCAGACCATCGAAAGAGACAAGTGCGCCGAAAAATTGACCAACAGGTGCAAAATTGAACCTAATATTATGTCATTAGCTTCCCCTGACAAATAAATTAGAAGGCAACCCAGCTGACGCACGACAATCAGATGAGAGGAATTTAATAAATTTATATAAGCTTCTCACTCTAAAAGACAAAGTTAAAAATAATCGCAAGACGAAACTCCAGGTTTGAAGAAAGCTCCCAAGGACACATACCTCACGCCGATATTAATTGACGAAGTCTAGACGTGAATAAACAATAATTTTACGTATGAAAAGTTTTGTCAAGTGTTCTTTTTAGTCTGTTAATGTAACAAATGCCTAAGAAATGATTGACTGAAAAGATATAGAAAAAACAACTAAAAAAAGATAAGAAAAAAATGAATTAATTTAATTACCTAAAAGTCTTTTTGAAAAGTATAGACACCTCTTTCTCATAGTATTCCGTCTTGCTCGTTAATATTTTCAAAAGACGTGAAGTGGAATGATTATATCGAATCCGTAACGGGAACTGCTGTAAGTGAATTTACTGCTAGAACGATTTTTTCACCTAAATATAGATATTTACTTCGTCTCTCCATTATTTACCCTTCTCCCCCACTTGAGAGAGATGTGACACAAGGTCTTTTTTTTTACGTGGGGAATATGAGCGCATACGCCCTGGTCAAAACATTACCTATTCACCACGGTGGATAGGTTCAAAACCGGTCTAAACTGGTCTTATTCGATCTTAATTTGGTCTCCCCAGTCCGAAAGCCGGGGACGATTCCTCACCACTGATAAGTGATGCGACAAAAGGTCGAGTTTATGATGCAGAGCCTGAGCGCGTACGCTTGGGCGAAGGCCCAAAATTTTCCAACACTCAGAACCGTCGGTTGCGATGGTCTTGATAGCGACCTCCGGATCTACCCCTTTAGTTCAATGGGATTGTGTAAACTCTGGCATCTGTTCCTCGGGACTGGGCGCCCCTCAGTACTTTTTTTTCCGGGAACAAGGACACAACTGAGCCGCACTCTACTCGAAGACAGAGACGCAACTGAAAGTTGATAAGCCCTACCTGGCAACAGGTAATTCTCATCCGAATATGTCATGCATACTTATAGGTCCACCATTTGTTTGTGCATCCACATTTGTTTACGACGCCTAGTTTCAGGCTTTTGCTAATTATTTATCTAGAAATCCCTGATAAAATCCAAGCTTATAATGCATGATATTCCCAAGTGGTCCCTCCGTCTAGAGAAATGACCAGGCCTGACATTGCTTAATTTCGGTGATCGGACAAGAACCGGTGTTTCAACATGACGTGACTTGAAGTCATAAATTTTAATTATGTGTTTAAAATAGGAAGGTGATTGCAGCGATAAACATTTAGGGACATACATAGATAGTTTTATATTATTCTGCGGATGACGAAGCCCTAATCTCTACGAGTGGGTGCTGAAGAGTTCTCGACCCGACCAAAAGGAATTTTTAAATTAACTGAATCAATATAAATGAAAAATAAGACTTTAATTATTTACATTGTTTGGACTGTTGTTTTCATCTTTATTGCCATATTCACCGCGTTTAGGCCGTTTTATGCTCCGACCTTCTTCATGGCATTTCGAACCGAACCCTTTTATTTCGATCACCGCGGTAGATTGTTCTCGTCATGCCTAGGTATCTTTTTTTTTTTTTTAACCCAGTGCTGATATTACGACTTTGGTGTTTGTAATTCATTTCCTCTAGTATTCCGTGCTATTGGATTGTAATATGAGATCTGGTAAAAAATGATTAAATCAATCTACAAAAAATTAGAGTTGAGTTAAATGGAGATAACTAAAACATCCGGAAGTGACATGACTCATGGAACGAGAACAATCTACCGCAGACATCCAAATAAAGGGTTTGGTTCAAATTTCCAATCACCTGAAGAAGGTTGGAGCTTGCAGCGGCTGAAACGTAGTGAATATGAGAATAAAAATGAAGATAACAGTCCGAACACTTTAGATGATGTAAATACGTCATCTCGGGAATATAGACAAAACATCTGATGTTTTGTCATTCGGAAAGTCCGTCGGATTGAAAACTTTTCAGCACCTCACCGTGTATATAAAAGAAAATTAACGACGGATGGATGGTATTTATAGGGGATTGGCTTCAAACGCACGTCTAATGTTTCTTCCCATAAGTTAATGACAAGATCACATCAAAGTATCTGGCTGAAGTTCAAAGTAGACGTAAAATGTTTTCGTATTTTTCTTCTTTAAAGGACTTAGCACGGAATGACCTTCAGAGGTCATAAAACAAATCTGTAACAAGTTCGTCGGGTACTTAATTTCATGTTCTACCCGCATTTCCTATACGGAGAAGTAAAAACGAACGTATAATGACTATAAAAATTAATAATTATTAAAGGCTGCCGGTGGGTGGGGGGCGGATATAAAAAAGACCAGACGAGAAGAAAAACAGTCAAATGAAGACACAAAGAAAGAAAAAAACAAATGGCCACCCAGTAACATAAAGGAAAATAACAGAAAGTAGTTAAAACTTCTCAGAGCAACGGAATAAAACAATACAAAGAAACAAATAAGAAAATTAGAAAATACAACCAATAGCATAAAAGTCAGTCAGTTAAGTACCATACGTGAAACACGCTTGGGCGATCATGTCTCGAAAAGAGACATGACTGATTGGGCAGAAGATTATCCCGCAGTAGGTTGCCATTGCTTTCTGCGGTAAACTGGTTGCCAGCCAAGGCTATAGAACCCAATCTGTCCTGTTATTTAACCCATAACTGAAAGGAAGAGACGGATTAATACCTTTCCCAAGGGTATTTGCGCGTAAGTGAATGCAATGAATTCAACTGGAATTCGAACTCGGCTCCCGGATTTCTCTTTCCGAGCTGATATCCACTGCACCACAACGCACATCCAGCTTAAAAGTACGTACTGAAATATTATGTAATACCTAATCTTCTATATGGCAAGTGGATGCTGGATAATTTCCTCGAAGATAAAGAGGCTGTTATGCTTCTTCAGGCGAATACTAAGAATATCACGGACAGAAATGGTGAGTAACAAAGAAGCTTTTAGTAAAGTAAGAACAACAAATAAATTGATACTTCTTTTATGTGCCGTGTAACGACGTAGGCGATCATAGTCCTGCACATTTCCCTATCTATCTAAACTTATTTATAAATGGAACTTTGTCTTTGTGTGTGGATGTGTATGTGTATATGTGTGTGTGTGTGTGTCCACGTTACCTATAGACTCCGAAACGGCTGAACCGATTTTTTTGAAGATTTTCACAGTTGTTCTATATGCGTCTGCGAGTGTTCTTAGCTAGGTTTTGTGTCGAGGTACCTCCGATAAATATCGAAAATCGAAAATCGAAAAAATCGGGTTATAGAAGGAGTGGTCCGATTTTTATCAAAGTTGATACACTCATAGACAAAGACATAAGAAAGGCAAGTTGTTTGTGTGTGTGTCTGTTTATCTGTCTGTATGTCTGTATTTTTTTCAGCCCTTTTATTTTAGTTTTTGTTTCGGGTTTGGCTCTAAGTAGGTATAATTGTAGTTCTTAGTCTCAGCCATGATACAATTTACTCAGAGGACTTATTTAGCCTTCATAATTCAGTTTACGACGAAAAAAAAACTTATTTGATATCGATACCAGGAAATGAAAATTTGACTTACATCCATTCATTTTTCTTTCAGTCTACGGTTTCGCTTTAACTGGAAACAACTATTGCTTTTTAGTCTTTCGTGCCAAAGTCCAAAGAGTCTGAGCTCCAGGACCATGGATTAGTTTTGAAACGCCGGACTATACTGCTAGTCTCTTATAACTCTTCACGTCCTTCTGGAAGATATATCGAGAAAAGAAGGCTGAAAAATTAAACACTCACAGGACAAGAGATAATTATAATCATAATAATAATGAAAAATATATAATAAAGATTGACGAAAAATAAATAAAAATAAAGAAAACGCAAAATAAAAAAAGAAATGAATTGTCATGATGTTCTCGAAGATTTACTCTTGTACCAAATGCAAGTAATGTCTAGAATTGTCCTGAGGCTGGGAATTTTTCACCTCTAGGCCAGCATCTTCAAATAAACGTCCCGCTATTAATTTTATACAAGTTTCATAAACGTGTCTGTTTGGATGATATTATAGGAAAATGATAGGGAAAAATAATGAATGTGCCGTCCCGTTGGGGGTTGAGGTGGTGGTAGAGAACATTAAAAGAAATCATCTAATCGTACAGATACTTATATTAGCAACCGAAGATTTCTTTAGAATATTCGCTGCGTTGTCAAGTTTATCAATATCGACTTATGGATGGAGAGAATATTAAAAAAAAAAAGAATCCAGTAAGTAAATTTAATCTACTTATATCTGATGAACCGATTGACTAAGTAATTTTATAATTATTATTATGTCATTTTTCACCATATTTCGATTTTCTGCCTTAGGTCTTGGTACCAGGTCTGCGGGAAGACCTAAGGCAGGTCGTGGCGTGTTGTTATGGCTCCATTTAATGTTTTTTCTATCTCCCCTATCATCCCTAGCGTTACATAGACAAAGTTCTCCTTAGTGTGTGGGCTGTACTTAATAAGACAATGTTTTGTATATCTCTTAAGCTGGGGTTTCCAGGGATTCTTTCAATATACTCTTTTGTTCCATTTTTTATCATTCCAAGTGCACCTATTATCACTGGCACAACTCTTGTTTTCAATTTCCACATTTTTTCTATTTCAATTTCCAGGTCTTTATATTTTGATAGTTTTTCAAATTCCTTGGTTGCTATGTTACAATCCGCTAGACAAGCCATATCAATTAATAGACAAGTTTTTTTTCTTCTGGTTTTTAACAATAATGTCCGGCCTATTTGCTTCAATTATTATTATTATTATTATTATTATTATTATTATTATTATTACTCTCGTTTCAGCCAACGTAAGGTAGTAGTACCACTGGTGCGTAGGGGCTTACAGTGAGAGGAGAGGGAAGGCTGAAAAGAGAACGGTCCCACCCGTTTACTGTCAAAATAGGTAAATGTAACCATCAGTTGTTTACTCCTAATGGGATGCGTGATATTATTGGAAGAGAAAATGGTAGAAAATAAAGATGAAAGTCATTCGACTCTGAGGTAATAACATGGTGTAACCTTGCCTCAAAACTTTGAACAGATAAGATTAAGAATGGTATGAAAGGAAAGCAAGAAGAAAGGACTAACCATCAACTGCGAGAAGACGGAATGGGTGGTTGTTAGCAAAAAAGAAATTAACAACTTGAAAATTACAAATACCAAAATCAAAAAAGTACAACAAATTAAGTATCTGGTCAGTCGTAAACATGGCAATAAAAATAAGGATAATAGTCCGAAACAAATGTGGGAAGTGTTTTTAAAACATGACGAAAAGTGCGACATTGAAATCAGACGGCGCATTGACATAGCGGAAGATGTATTCCAAAAGCTAAGCGAAATATTAAGAAACAGAAAAACTTTGTTAGAAACAAAGAAAAGTGGACTGGACTGTTATGTCATATCAATCCTTATTATGGAATTAACTGCTGTAGACTCTCCTCAGAGATGAAAAGGATACTTGAAGTAGCAGAAATGTCGTTCTACAGGAGGATGCTGAGAATACCATGGACCGAACATGTGACCAAAGAAAAACTTTTAGAGAAAAAGAAAACAAAAAGGAAAATTATATTTAATATCAGTAAATGTTGATATTGCATACTGAGAAAAAGGGCTTGGAGACTCCTATACTCACAGGATAGATTGAAAGTAACAGCAGTAGAGGAAAACAGTGCATAACCTATTTGGTGAGATTGAATTGCAGGTGATGGGACAAAGTTCAGGAGAAATAACAAAAAGGTAAAATTTATTAAAACCTACGAAGGGAGACAACTTTGGAGAACCATGATCGCCTGAGAAACAGGAGTTTACTTGCTAAATATAGAGATTATGTAGCGACAGGCTTGCGTCTATGGGAAAGCGATTGTAGTGAGGAGAATAAGTCAATATAAAAACTGAAATGCTTATTATAGCGTCGGTGATAGTAGAAAAGTAGTTATTGGCTTTAATTTTGTTTCTTTATCCGACTTATTGCCTCTCAGAAAGTCAGTTAAGTGCCATACGTGAAACACGCTTGGGCGATCATGTCTCCAAAGAAACATGACTGACTGGGCAGAAGATTATCCCGTAGTAAGTTGCCATTGCTTCCCGCGGGAAATTGGTTGCCAGCCAAGGCTATAGAACCCAATCTGTCCTGTTATTTAACCCATAACTGGAAGGAAGAGACGGATTAATACCTTTTCCAAGGGTATTTGTGCGTAAGTGAATGCAATGAATTCAACTGGAATTTGAACTCGGCTTCCCGATTTCTCTTTCCG
This sequence comes from Ascarosepion bandense, assembly GCA_037127315.1. NCBI lineage: Eukaryota > Metazoa > Mollusca > Cephalopoda > Sepiida > Sepiidae > Ascarosepion > Ascarosepion bandense. The sequence continues at coordinate 3,811,275 of JBBBDQ010000728.1, forward strand.
AGCCGATATCCACTGCACCAAAACGCAGAGAAATACTCTTCGGAAAAGGTATGAAATGGAATAAACCAGTTCGTTATATACCCATTTTGTTCAAAAACCATTTGAAAAGGTATGAGGCCACCTCTTCTGCCCAACCAAGCTACAAGTTAAATAGGACTCGTACAAGTAAATTACCATTATCTTAAAAAAAAAATAACATGTAATAGTTTGATAGTCCGTAAAAACAAAGCAATTAATCAATCCTTTAAAAAATATAAAGGTATGACAAAGTTTGTGTAATTTCTATGTTTTTTTTTATATTATTTGATTAGCATGAGAACACAGGAAAGTTTGTTGAAATGACAACATTTTCGGCGAATCCTGCAGCAAACACTGACGAATGACGCAGGAATAACAGACACTTTTTAATTTTCTCCAAAACCTTTCCCTAAATATCATATATATATATATATATATATATATATGATAAAAAAGAGCAAATAAAAAATGTTTTTATCCTATCATTCTATCCAATTCTTATCCATATTTGTTATTTTTCATTCACTCTGTCTCTGTCTCTGTCTCTCTCTCTCTCTCTCTCACACACACACACACACACACACACACATATATATATATATATATATATATATATATATGACAAAATAAAGAATAAATTTGTTTCCTAGGTGTTCTTTATCTATCTTTTGTCAAATTTTTATCTATATTTGATCTCTATTTGTTCCTAATTCATATATATATATATATATATATATATATATATATATATATATATATATGAATTCGAATGAACAATGATTGCAAAATATTATATATGTATATATATGATAAGATAAAAGCAAATAAAATGTTTTTATCTTATCATTCTATCAAATATTTATCCATATTTGTTATTTTTATTCTAACCCTCTCTCTTTCACACGCACACTCTCCCCACACATAATATATATATATATATATAATAAGATAATGAACAAATTTGTTTCCTAGATGTCCATTATATTATCATTTATGAAATAGAACAATTTTTTTCCAATAATATATATATATATATATATATATATATATATATATATATCTGTGTGTGTGTGTGTGTGTGTGTGTGTGTGTGTGTGTAAATTATTTTCAGATGGAGTATATGTGTAAAGGAACAAAATGAATAAAAAGATATTGCTTTTATAAAGTCCTAAGAATAGTTTTCCTCTTGTTCTTTTTGTCCATACACACGCAGACACACACAGTTTCTGTGTGCGTCTCTTTCTCTCTTTCTGGGTGTTAGTCCCATCTGTTTTCATTCACTATCTCTCTTCCAGCGTGAATGTCTTTACTAAATTATTAACATCTGACTTTGGTCAAAGTTTCTTTAAGCCCCGTGTTCCCAATATTTTTTTAACACTAATCAGTGAACTTAAGTAAATCTACTAGTAGCTGTGAGCATTTTTTATTTAAGAGCAAATGCTGGGGACCTTCCACTTATTGAAAATAGCCGGAGAGTGAACACTCTTATTATTTAACATTTCCTACTTGTACGTGCGCTAACTGATGCCTTACAGGTGGGCACCTGCAGATCATAGATTCGGCGGGCATATATTAAGCCGGTTGTAGAAGGATGCGTTCAGGTACAAACAGTAATGGAAACCTTATGAATAGGCCGGCATTGGAGCTACATTACCGGAAACATGTCCAGGCATTTGTTCAAACAAAAGGTGAACTAGGACGAAATAAACGAATCGGACACACGCCTGAGTAGTCATTGGACAAACAAGAAGCTAGACATCAGCTGATGTAGTTTTGCTTCGGTTCTCCTCCGTACTGTGTGTGTGAATTCATGAATTCATACCGGCCATAATTATTAGGCCACCTCAATTTTTTAAAAGAAATGACTTATTTCATACTATTTTTAGTATTTATTGCCAAGTGGATAATTCTAAATAAAAATAGAATGGTTCTTCTGTTATTATTACTTTGCAAATTTTCACACGTCAAGGAAGCAAAGATGAACTCGTCTGAATCATCCAAAATTTTCTTCATTTTTTAATTGCTCAAACTACAACATAGGTAGTTATTAAATATTTATAAATTCATTTGATGCACATGTTATCGGGCAGTATTAACAAAAGAACCATTCAATTTTCATTTACATATTGTCTGTCTGTCTGTCTTTCTTTCTCTTTCTTTCTCTCTCTCTCTCTCTCTCTCTCTCTCTATATATATATATATATATATATGTGTGTGTGTGTGTGTGTGTGTGTGTGTGTGTGTTATGGAGACTTATGAGAACTTAGAATATATGTAGGTACCTACATTCATTTTCGATAACTAACTTTTAAATTGAATTTTTAAAAATAAAAAAGTCGTCTCGAAACTTTTATTTTAGATTTAGTTGAAAGCTAATTGATTAAATTTACTATTTCCAGTACTCTGGTATATTTCAAACAGAAATTTTATTTATTGGAATATAAAAGTTTGAGATTTAAATTTTTTTTTTCAATTTTTGAGCTAATGACACATTTGTAAACAAAATTTAATTTTCAGTTTTAAAAATCTTGCAAAATAAAATATACATCTGTGACACATTATTTTTAGAAAAATTAGCAAATTTTACGTTAAATTAATCTGATTTACACAAGTATTACTTATTTATAGCAATAAACATAGAATAAAACTATTTCTTAATCATAGAGTAATGCTTTGACCTGAAATTTTGTTTTTATTAATTTTTAGGCTTTTTTCTTCATACTATGCTATTTTTTCGGCGAATCAGTGGAGGTACCGAGAAAGTTATGTGCACTAACAAATATGCATATGGTAATACACACCTGTAAAAAAAATGTTATTCAAATGTTAATAAAGCAGTGCTCAATTTAGTATAAACAGAGCTATTAATTATCACATTAATATATACATATATTCTTCGTCGATGGCACGACACAGAGTTTATTGCGTAACACATAAATTTCCGAGTCGTACCATTGGTGTTGATTTGTAAGTTTTCCACGTGGTTGCAGAAGCGACAAGAGATACATTAAAATAAATTATATATATATATATATATATATATATATATATATATATATATATATATATATAATAAATTCTATTAGTAATAAGAAAAATCAACTATTTTGAAGAATTTTAATTTTAGATTAATTATTGGAAAGTTAAATTAAATATAAAACTAAGATTGCTTTAATACCAAAATTCTAAAATTCACCGAGTTATTTAACACTTTGGTTGAAGATAAACTTAAAATTAAAGGGAAAAAATGAACAGGAAATTATCACATAATATAGATAATTATATTGCTACTAAGAAGAGATAAAACAACTATCTAAAGGAATTTATATTAATTATTAGGAAATGAAAGGAAATTTAGATTTATGACGGCATTTACTTATAACTTCTTTTCTTAAGTTAAAATGCCTTTCTACCAATGAAGCACCGAAAGAATAGCAATCTTGGCACCAATCAAATCAATCAAGCATCATCACGACTTAAAAATTTATATATATATAGTTAAATATACATAAAGTATATATTAATAAATATATATATTAGTCTACATCTATCGCACGACTTGGAATTTGATGCTCTCTGCAATCATTATAATAAGCACACGATGATTGCTGACAGCATGAAACTCCGAGTTCTCAGTGTTCTCGACAGGCTCCAAAGGAGAATCTGTAATGTGATAGCAGTTCGATTCCAGTCACTTTCTCTCGCCGGCGGGATATCTATTCTACAAATATTTTCATAGCTTCTGCTCCGACGAACTTAAGTCACAGGTGACCCCACCATAATAATTTATTCGTGCAACCAGACTGGCAGTTAGTTCCCACCCATTTACAGTTAGATCAACCAACTCCATCAGCTTCTTTTCTTGCACTTCCCACCTGTGGAATCCCCTTCCATATACTTGCTTTCCTGGCGGCTACAACCGCCAGGAATTTAAATGCAAAGTCAATTCCCATCTCTTATTCACTTAACTTCTACATCCTCCCGTATATATTGTTCTTTTCTTTTCTCTCTACCTTCTCAACTTTCTTCACACTTGTTCACATTCTTCTCTTGCCCTTTCTCTGACACCCCCTGGTTCGACTTTCTCTTCATTCTTCTTCTGTCTCCTCTTATGTAGCCCCTTGCGCATCAGTGGCGATACCGTCTTGCTTGGGTTGAAAAGATTAAAAATATGTATATATATATATATATTGTCATCCGCAGACAGATCTGTTTCACTTTATCATAGCTCATCAGTACGGTTAGACAACCGATTGCTTCTAGCCAGGATGGAAACCAAACCGAATTGGTATAAGTCGGCGATTCTACCACTGAGCTATGTGCGATCGGCAGAAGAAGGCGGATTTTTCGCCTGTTATATACAATGTAACATACGCCAGTAGATGAGAGTGTTCAAACTCATTACTGAATGAACGATGCGTAGATGCTTAAGTAGCTACTGTTTGTATATATATATATGTATATATATATTTATATATATATATATAATAGAAATAAATAAATACTGTCAAAAAAATACATTTTTAAACTTACAACTTTTTAGTAGTTTTTCCTATACATCTGAAGACAGTATACGTGGATCATCATTATGCTATATATATATATATACATACATACAAAAGAGAGAGAGAGAGAGAGAGAGAGAGAGAGAGAAAGAAAGGGCACGTGTTAGAAAAACCTAAAAGTTTGGATCATCTAAAAATGACGCATGAATTGAATATTGTAATGACTTCTGTTGAAACCCTTTTTTGAGCTTAGATTTTATGAACTGATGTGCCAACAAAGATTTCAAACAAACGTAATTCTTTTCCTTTCAGTTCCTACAAACTTGTAGGTAGCTTTTCTTCAGTTCATGTGTGTATGTGCGTGTATGTGTGCCTTTGTGTGTTTGTGTGCATGAGTGTGTGTGTATGTGTGTGTATGTATGTGTGGTGAGCTTGTGTTGTTGTTGTTGTTGTTGCTTAAAGAAAAGTAAGTTTCCGCTTTTTTTGTATTCTGCCACTGTTATTTAAACGAGTTGGCATTTGACATTTTTCAGATGTAAGATGTAAGCTATCCTCCGCATATCCCTGTTTCTTCTGCGCGGGGGTGGAATCCTATCGAGTACGATTAAGCGCCAATCATGACGTCATTTCGGATGATGGCAAAATATGAACCCAAAAGAGAGAGAAGTAGAGAGAAATAGGAAAAAGGAAAAGAATTTGTGGTGTGTGTATTGCCGGGAGAAGGAAATACGATGACGAGAAGAGATTACATATTTATCTCAAATTTAAACGCTCGTGAACGGAAGCGGAAATGAGTGGTGCGGGAGAAGAAAAAAGCCGACGTCTCACCAGAAGTGCAAGCAGTCATGTTGCGGAGGGAAGTATATTTACGTTTTTAACATGCCTTTGTGAAATCTGGAAGAATTTAAGGGGAAATCAAAACGGCACAATAAAGTTTGAATTGAAATTTTATGAGGAAAGCGCACTGGTTGCAAAATTCGACCAGAGACCACAAGATTTCAGGTTTAACTCGTAAAACGGCAAAACGTATTGATTTTTTAAAGATTCACTGAAACAATAATAATAATAATAATAATAATAATAATAATAATAAATCTAAAAAAAATAGCAAAATGTTGTACTCACAAGAACAGCTCACATATTACGAAGAACTCTAAAATATGTTATCTTAATATTTTTTTATAAAAATTAATCAGTGGAAGGTGTCATGAAGCCATTTTCGACTTTAGGTCTCTGATTTGAACCCGGAATGAAATCTGTTCATAAAAAAAGACAAAAAAAAAACAAAAAAAACAAAGAAGGAAATAATAATAATAATAATAATAATAATAATAATAATAATAATAATAACAAGGGTTGTGCCAGTGATAGTATGTGCACTTGGAATGATAAAAAATGGAACAAAACAACACATTGAAAGAATCCCTGGAAACCCCAGCTTAAGAGATATACAAAAAATTGTCTTATTAAGTACAGCCCACACACTAAGAAAACCTTTATCTATGTAACGCTAGGGATGATAAGGAAGATAGAAAAAACATGAAATGGGGCCATAACAACACGCCACGATCTGCCTTAGGTCTCCCAGCAGACTTGGTTGGTAGTGAGACCAAAGCAGAAATCGAAATATGATAAAAAATGACATAATAATAATAATAGTTATCAACATCACCCAGCACAAGTTACAGAAATAGAAGATATCACCATTCTATAGAATTACACCATCTACACAGACAGGAAAATTGAGGCAAATAGGCCGTGCATTAATGTCAAGGCCACCAAAAGAAAAAAAAAACTCGCCTCCTAATTTATATGGCTTGTCCAGTGGATTGTAACATAGCCACCAAGGAATTTGAAAAACTATCAAACTATAAAGACCTGGAAATTGAAAGAGAAAAATGTGGAAATTAAACACAAGAACAGTACCAGTGATAGTAGGTACGTTTGGAAAGATAAAAATGAAACAAAAAAAAAAATTGAAAGAATCCCTGGACATACCAAGTTAAGAGATATACAAAAAATTGTCTTGTTAATTACAGCCCAAACTCTAAGGAAACTTTGTCCATGTAACACTAGTGATTGTATGGGAGGTAGAAAAACAAATGAAATGTAGCCACTTAAGGGAAAACTTTCTGTGTAAGGCCAGAAAGTTTTTCCCTTCTAAAACCATCCTGCATAGATAGAAATCTACCATCCGTCCTTGCAGTGAATACTACTGCCATAATTAATCGGGTTCCCCTGCTATCCACCTCGGGGTCCTTGACAAAATCCAACGGAGAATCTGTAATGTGATCGATATCGACCTGGCAGCTCAGATACAGTCACTTTCTCACCGGTGACATGTGACTTCCCTGTGTTTCTTCTACAAGTACTTTCACGGCTTCTGCTGCGATGAACTTAGGTCTCGGATTCCTTCTATGCATGAATTTGCTCGAGCCACAAGATTAGCAACTAGGTCCCACCTTTTTACTATGAAACCAATAAAATGTAAACAAATTCTACTCCATAAGTTTCTTTTCTCGCACTTCCGGCCTGTGAAATTCCCTTCTGTTTACTTGCTTTCCCTACAGCTACAATCTCCAGAAGTTTAAGTTTAAAGTCAATAGCTATCTCTTATCTTGCTAACTTGCATCCTTTCTCTCATGCTTCTTTCTCCACTCCACTTTCAGTATTTTAACCCTTATCTTACCCACTTCCTGACAGGCTCTTTCTACTAACTTTCCTTCTATTTAACACCTTGCGCACCAGTGGCAGTAGACTCTCTTGATTGGGGTGATATTATTATTTTTAAAAAAGCCATAACAACACACCACTACATGCCTTAGGTCTTTCCGCAGAATTGATAGGTAGTGTGACCATAAAAGAAATCGAATTATGATGAAAATGACATAATAATAATAATAATAATAATAATAATGAAAGTCAGCTAAGGGAAAAATGGAATTAAGTCCAGGATTGTCGAGCTCCATAAAACTGCAATCGTTTCCTCTGCAAGAATTCTTCAAAACTTGAGTTGAGAAAAATCTTTTTGACACAATAGATCAAGAACATAATTTCCATTGACTATATCCAATTTGCAACACCAACAAAAAAAGAAAAAAAAGAAAAAAAAAGAAAAATGATTGTATAAAATGACAGGAAAGCAAAAGGAATTGACTATTGCCCATTAAAATTTGAACGCACAAAACTTTGGAACTTAAAAAAAGTTCAAATAATGCCAGTTGTCATTAGTGCGTTGGGTTACAGTTAATAACAGAATGGAGACATACATTAAGAAAACTGGCATTGATTGCCCAGTAGAACTCTTACGAAAGGGTAGTGTTTTAGGAACGGCAAGAGAAGATGGAAATTGCGACACTGAGATCTGAAGGCGAATTGGCATGGCGAAGGACGCATTCCAGAAGCTGAGTAAAGTATTAAGACACAGGAAACTTTCACAAGAAACAAAGAAGAGAGTACTAGAATGCTATGTGATGTCAGTTCTTCAATATCGCAGTGAATGTTGGACAATATTAATAAAGATGAACGAAAAACTTGAAGCAGCTAAAATGTGGTTCTACAGAAGGATGCTACGGATATCATGGACAGAGCATGTGAGCAATGAGGAGGTTTTGGAAAGGATGGAAACGAAAAGGAAATTAATATTGAGTATCAGGAAGAGATAACTCAAGTTCCTGGGACATGCAATAAGGAAAGAGGACTTGGAGAACCTGATACTAACAGGCCAGATAGAGAGAAAAGGAGACAGAGGAAAGCAGCGGATAACATTTGAAGAGCCTGAGCAAGGGGATGAAAGAACGGGGGCTGCGAAATGTTACAGGAGAAAGCGTGCTAAAAGCCACCAGGAATAGGGAGACGTGGAAGGCCATGATCGCCTACGTCCTGGAAGAACAAGGAACATAGAAGAAGAAGAAGAAGAAGAAGAAGAAGAAGAAGAAGAAGAAGAAGAAGAAGGTGCGCTGTATGTAATCAGCTTAGTATTAGAAATCAGAGAGCCAAGTTCAAATCCCAGTTGAATTCATTGCATTCACTTACGCATTAATAACATCGGGAAAGGTATTAATCCATTTCTTTTCTCTCCAGCTATGGGTTAAGTAACAGTACAGACTGGATTCTATAGCCTTTGTTGACAACCAATCTAACGCAGAAAGAAATGGTAACCTACTGTGGGAAAACCTTCTGCCCACTCAGTCATCTCGCTTTTGAGATATGATCGTCGAAGCGTCTATCACGTGTGGCACTTATCCGACTAAATGAAGATTAATCCTTAGAATGATGAATCTTTAGCCTTAGAAGAAAATGGGTTGTTAACTAAAGCTGTTGGTTATGTATCGCTAGCTTTACATGAATAAACAGATATTAAGATCTTGTACTACAACAACAACAACTACTACTACTACTACTAATACTACAAAGAATTATGACAAAGATAGATACTCTGTTTGCCTCTCGTGGATTCTGATCTTAATTTTGTGCTGGTGAATTAAGATGGTCAACATTAAATATCCTACAGATTTGCTTGTCACTTGCTTGACCATCACCATTTGAGCGTGTCTCACGGACGTTGACGCATTCTACATCTCCGTTCATGAGTGGGAGGAATAGAACAGAATTATGGCTGGAAAAATGTCGAAAATGGCGCTTCTTTTAATTTAAAGAAGCAGGCAAGAATGCTTGGGCGTTATATTTAGATTTTAGTAGACACTCTCGATTGGCGGACTAGCTAACCCAGGTTAGGTGGAAGCATTTCTAACTGGGCCCAGTTGTAAGGTTAACCCACGCGTTGATGAATATCCGTCGCCATATCGAGCAAATTTGGCTGTGGTGCATGTGCCTGGTATTCTCTTATCAGAGTCAGTACCTCGAAGTGTGGCCAGTTGAGGATACCAGGTGCTGTAAGGTAAGATGTACAAGTAGTGTAAAAGATAATGTCTCAGTATCGTTAATTATAGAGCAGAGTCCTAATTCCCGTCGGGTTCATTATATTCAAATACAATTGGGAAAGGTATGAATCCATAAATGTTACGTCTAACTATGGGTTAATTGGTAAGACTTGTACCCATAAACTGTTATTATTTAAAGAAAAATGTTGCAATCTAAAAATATTTTGTGACTTTAAATAACCTTCAAAGGGTTGATAACGAATCAGTCAATCTTTTATCAGACTTGATGTTATGGTGAGGATATTGAGCGTCCTATATTTGCACCTTAGGGTCACTTCGTTAGCCTGCTGCTCTTTCACCCAACAACAATAACAATAACGTTATTTGATAACATAAAAGGTGTTTCTTCTCATTTGGTCAATCATCTTCTGTGTCTTATATCCGGAGTTCAGGTATTATGTCTAGTAGTTCAATGTTTATTCAGAACAACTGGAATTAATTTACAATTTTTCAAAGAATATAGCTGCGAACATATGAACATAATTAATTATAGCCTTGAGAAAGTAGTTCAACTTTAGTTTAACGTTTTCATAATCTAAACTTATTTATAAATGGCACTTCGTGTGTGTACGTGTGTGTGTGTGTGTATGTGTGTATGTGTGTGTGTCCGTTACCTATAGACTCCGAAACAGCTGAGCCAATTTTCTTGAAAATTTACACAGTTGTACTATAAGCGTCTGCGAGTGTTCTTAGCTAGATTTTGTGTCGAGGTACCCCCGATAAATATCGAAAATCGATAATCGAAAAAATCGGGTTATAGAAGGAGTGGTCCGATTTTAATCAAATTTGATACACTCATAGACAAAGACATAAGAAACGACATTCAGAAGTTTCAAGGTTGCAGTTCTTACAATAGTGCAGAAAATCGATAATATATATATATATAAAAGTCAAGATGTTTGTGTGTGTGTCTGTTTATCTGCACGTATGTCTGTATTTTTTTTTTCAGATATTTTATTTTAGTTTTTGCTTCGGATTTGGCTCTAAGTAGGTATAATTGTAGTTCTTAGTCCCAGGTATGATACCATTTAATCAGAGGACTTATTTAGCCTTCATAATTCAGTTTACGACGAAAAAAACATTTGATATCGATACCAGGAAATGAAAATTTGACTTACATCCATTCATTTTTCTTTCAGTCTATGGTTTCGCTTTAACTGGAAACAACTATTGCTTTTTAGTATTTCGTGCCAACGTCCAAAGAGTCTGAGCTCCAGGAGCATGGATTAGTTTTAAAGCTTTCGTTACACCCGAGCAACGCCGGGCTATACTGCTAGTAATCTATAACTTTATAGTTTGAGTTGAGATTTAGTGAGCTTGATTTGGCGAAATTAATCTGTACTCAAACTATAAACAACTACAGGGTGTGTTGGGTAAATTGTCGCCCTTTTATATTTTTAATTTCACGCATGTGCGTTGTTTGTTTTTGATTTTCTCGACTGCACAGTATAGTTTGGTCAGTTGGGTACCGTCTGAAAGAAAAAGAGCACCATGACGCTGTTCACTCCGTCTGAAATTTGGAACCCGCATGTTGAACTGCTTGGCATAGGCACCGGGAGCCCTAATACGAACATTTCAGAGTGATCGGGTTTCAAACTGAGGACAGGGTAGAGGATTCGAAAAGAGTTGAATGTGTCTAATTGTTATTATGAAGGCACGGCTGCTCGGAAAACTCATTCTGATCTTTCTGTTGGTGAGGGCCTCAGATTCAATATAGAGGCCCACGTCAAGTGCTTTGAGGAGGTAAGTGCTGCCCTGGTTCAAGAGGTTAGCTGTTGGAAGACTATGTCTGGCAACAGAACGCGGCACCATGCCAGACAAGCAGGAGAACCCAGTCATGGCGCTCAGAAAATTTCTGCGACCACATCACCCTTTAAATTTGGCCTCCTAAACCCCTATACTGCAATCCTCTCGGTAATTATGGGCAGTTGAGCAAGAGACAAACGAAACTTCTTGTAACACCACAGATGAACTGCAAGGATTATGCCAGTATTCACGAACTTAAGCAAAAAAAGACCGTCCAGAAGAGACGAAGGAGGTTGTGAAGTCGTCTGGAGGCCGTGGTTGAAGCCAATAACGATTTTATTGACTAAATTCATTCTTTAGTATTTTAAGATATTTTTTTTTTGTAATTTGAGCAAAAATATCAACTAAAATGAAGTATCATATTCATTCTTGTGTAATTTAGACGACAATTTATCTATTGCATCCTATGTTCTTCGATGGTTTTTCTCAGTTTTTTAAAGATATATAAGGATGTGCGTTGTGGTGCAGTGGATATCGGCTCAGGAGCCGAGTTCGAATTCCAGTTGAATTCATTGTATTCACTTACGTGCAAATACCCTTGGGAAAGGTATTAATCCGTCTCTTCCTTCCAGTTATGGGTTAAATAACAGGACAGATTGGGTTCTATAGCCTTGGCTGGCAACCAGTTTACCGCAGAAAGCAATGGCAACCTACTGCGGGATAATCTTCTGCCCAGTCAGTCATGTCTCGAAAGAGACATGATCGCCCAAGCGTGTATCACGTATGGCATTTAACTGACGGAATTATGTTACAAACTTCTACCTTAAAGCGTCGACTTAAATTCCACACTTCATAATAATGTTACACGAACATATCTGGCAACGTTCCACATACGTACCCTCAAAAGGAAACTGTAACAAAAGCATAGATTTTATATTGAAACCGCCATTATTGCGTACTCCTTCGTCGATTTTTATTGTTATATTTTATTATTCTGTTTTATTCTAAAAATAGGTTTATCAAAGCAACCAAAATTGTCGTGGTAGTATGCAGTAATAGCGGTGTCTATAGAAAAACGGCCTTTTTCCTACCGTTTTTGTTTTTATTTATTTATTTATTTTTCGGGTACGAAACTTTGCGTAAAGTTTAATGAGGCCATTTTAGAATCATTAAAATTAGCTCGATCTGTAATACATTGCCTGAAGAGCAAAAACTAGTTAGAAAATAGCTGTATGTTTTCTATTTTCATTCTCATATTAACTCAATCAGTACCAATTGCTTTGATTGAATTAAAATTGCGTAATAATTTTAGCCTTTTATGTAAAAAAAAGAAAATCATCTTTAACAAGTAACCCACTGAGAAACACATTTTCTTTTATTAAATTTTCTCGAGTACGCAGGCTGGTAGACGAAATAAATACGGTATTTACATTATTCGGACTATTGTCCCCATCTCTGTTGCCATTTGTACGAGGTTTCGGCCGTTGTACGCTCCGGCCTTCTTTAGGTTTTAGGAATTTCGAAACGAACCCTTTATTACGATCACTGTGGTATATGAACTTTATTCCTTGCGGGAAGACTTGATTGGAAGTCATATCTCCCTCTAACCTTGCAAGTTATTTGTTCACCATTGCTATAGCCTGGTATTGAACACACAACTCTAAGAATTCAGGAACTCACCATCGTCTATATCCGCTAGGCTATGTGTCCTTAAGGACTTCCAAATTGTTAAAATGTGTTCCTCAGCGGGTTACTTGTTAAAGACAAATTTTTTTTACATAAAAGCAATATTGCTAAAATTATTACGCAATTTTAATTCACTCAATCACCTGAAGAAGGCCGTAGCGTACAACGGCTGAAACGTCGTACAAATGGCAACAAAGATGAGGACAATAGTCCGAATAATGTAAATACTGTAAATACTGTAAATGCTACCTCATCTTAGAAATATAGACAGAAATAAATACGGTTTAAAATAAACGGATCGTCTACTCAAATACGGGTATCTACTAAAAATTACGTTTGAAGCAATAAAAATGTGTTGCATAAATAAATAAAATCCACTAATTCTCTAAAAATAGCTTTGTTTACGTTTTGAATACGAAACTGAGTAGTATTTGTCTATATTTCTGAGATGGGATGGTATTTACAGTATTTACATACTTAAGGGCACATGGCCCAACGAATATAGACGTGACTTCACCGAAAGTGTTGTGAGTTCAATACCAGGCTACAGCAGTGGTGGACAAGTAACTTAGAGGGAGATAACTCATATTATCAAAAGAGGCACTATTACGCAAGGAATGAATTTCATATACTCCAGTAATTGTAATAAAGGCTTCGGTTCGAAATCCCTAGCATCTGTAGAAGGCCGGAGCGTACAACGGCCGAAACGTCGGACGAATGGCAACAAAGATGAGGACAATAGACCGAATAATGTAAATACTTATCGGGGAATCTAAGGGAGTAAGCGTATCTTAAAGGTAAAACAGGACCTTTCTTCAATGCTACACTCTTCGTACGCGGGGTGGGTTGGTGAACGCTCACCGGATCAAACAGTAGTTTTCCCTGCAGCAGGGAATATTTTTTTATTATGTTTTCTCGAGTACTCAAGTAGACGAAATCTATTTAAAATAAATAGAGCGTCTACTCAAATACGGGTATCCACTAAAATTAAAACATAATATTCATTAATTCATTAGAAATAACAAATAAATAAATCATGATTTTAATAACTTTTACTCCAGTAAAATATTATTTACGTTCTTTTGACAAAATAATTTTGCTATAAATTAAAGTAACTAATTATGGCAGTTCTTTAAATATCTCCATAGACAAAAAGCATGTGCGATTAGAATGATAATAATTTGTATGTGTGATTAACTTTAATTTAATTTTAAACATATGTTAGAAAAGGATGTGATGAAATTGGTGAAAAAATAACAGCCACGCTATTCTGTTAATTGGTGCGCACAGACTCCATATCGAGTAAGATTTTCTTGTTGACTTTTGTCTGAAACTTTGTTTGGATATTTATTAATTAGAAGTAGATATGCTCTCTTACACCCGGTTCACACTCCTCCCTGGTATTTTGATAAGGAATAGAGGTTTATGACTGGTTTATTTTGTTATTTTTTTGCTTTGGTTGCGTTTCCGATTTCTTCCAATGTTTACTTAATGTTTTACTTCTAACGTCTCCGCTTGAACTTTGAAATTTAATTTATTGTTTTGTTTTAGCTTTTGTTTTTTCCTTCAGTAGGAATAGATAGATTCAACTGTAGTCCGGTTCACACTTCTCTTTGGTCTATTGAGCAGGAGAAGAGGTTTATCCATAGTTTCCTGTTTCGAATTGAGCTTCCAATCTGTTCTAAAGTCTTTCACTCCCAGGAGCCCTTGCATCTTAATGGCACTGTCGCTTTGCTTGGGGTGAATTAAACAACGGTAAATAATAATTTAAACAAACTAGACCCATTATTAGCATTATTTACACCCAGACTACTGTTTCCATCTCTGTTGTTATTATTACAACGTTTCAGAGGTTGTTCTCTCAGATGTTCTTCAGTTACATGGCCATACGGGTAACCTTCAGGGTATTTCGAACTGAATCCTCTATTCAATCGATAGGGTTTAGATTGTTCTTGTTTTTAGGAATATCTCGACTTTCTCTTAAATAAACAATTAATGTATTAGATTTCTAAGGAAAGTTTTCAGACGAACTACATTCCTTAATTCCACCAGTTCTAATTTTCACGACTAAAATCCGTCATGCCAGGCACATAACAGCAAGCCACCTTCATTACCTTCGTATCCAATTCGTGAAATGTAAGTTCCACTCAAACAGCTTCTACTCACGAACGTCTACTTTACGGAACCAACTCCAAAATGGATGCTTTCACGATCACTACAATCTTAATCTGTTCAAGACTAGGACTAACCAGGTAATGCCAGAAATTGTTTCGCTTATTCTGTAACGTTCTACCTCGAGTGGCTATTCGGCTTAGTACACCATGAACATCACTGTAAAAACAAGAGTAGTCCCAGCATCATATAATAATTCTGCTTGTTCCTTCCTTAGTCAGTTAATTAGTTACTTATTTTGTCTGTCCGTTACGCCACACTCTCTACACGAGCTTTTCCTTCCCTCTACCTTTTTACTCTCCTCGGCTTTTCTCTCAACTTTTGCCAAACGGAAGAGTAGTAAAGAGTGAGAGAGTAGGAGGAGAGAACCTATAGCATTACCGTATAAGTAGCAGCTTAACCTGGGGGTTGTAGCAGTAATTGTGCGTATGCATATGTGTGTGTACAGTACAATATAGTAAAAATAGGTAGGTTTGTTGTATCCTGCGACCTAATAACGAAATTTCTGGCCTCTACACCCTTGGCCATTACTCAGTTCGTCTTTTCTGTTTACAATGGACACAGGAGCCATGATTTTTCAGTAATAAAAAAAAAATGCCTAGTCATGAATACAATATCATAGAAATCTTTATTGTTTAAATTAATTTATGCTAATTTAAATCTTTAAAATATTGGTGTTTTATGAAAAATATTTATTTTCTCATGACTGAACCAATTAAAATCTTACTTATTTTCCTGAAAAAAATATTCCAACTGAATACATGTAGTTTATAGATTATTTGAAACACAAATACAATAACATGTTTGATTATAAATACTTACGAAATGCACTCGTGTTTTTATAATAACAATGCATTTAAAAAGTGCAGTTTGATTAATGCTATTTTAGAGTTACTTCATAAACTGGGTTTCTTGTCTCTTAACTCTGCAAAAGTTAAACTCGTACAATTTTGCCTGACCAAAAATACTGCGTTGACTCATTTACATAGGAAGTCACCAAGAGTATAAATAGCTACAGATATTACCCATGAGTGTTTACCATTTCACATTGGCCTTCCCGGCCGGGGTCCAAAATGACCAAAAAAAGACCAGTTATGACCGGTTCTGAACCTATCCACTGCGGTGGATAGGTAATATTTTGACCAGTACTTGGGCGTATGCGCTCAGGTTCCCCACGTTAAAAAAGACCTTGTGTCACATCTCTCTCAAGTGGTGGAGAAGAGTAAATAACCTTAACATTTCACATGAATTAGTAACACTACACAACAATGGCGTCACAAATATCTAAATAACCGAATGATAATTACCAGTACACACAAGAGTGGCTTGTGAGTCTAGAAGCTAAAGCTAGAGCAAAAACCTGAATGACTTGAAATCAATTGGAGGAGAAACCCAGTATCTGATCTCTTCTTGGCAACTTCAGATTGTGAGGCTATTATAAAAATATCAGCAGCTGTACATCCAAGAAAGATGGTAAAAATGACGTTCGATTATATAAATCAGCTAATATTAAAAGAAAAAGCAGCTGTGTAAAAGTTTGTGAATGCAGAGAGATCTAAGTTCCTGATCATTGCTTAAAATGTAAATGAATTGTCATTGAATACGTTCTGCGTTTGAAACAGGCACCAAATATTGTGAGTTTGAGAAATCCAGTCAATCGAAGAGGAATTGGTTCAAACGAAATTGGTAAACGGCCTTCAAATTGAGGCTTATCGACAGTCAGTCAGTTAAGTGCCATACGTGATACACGTCTCGAAAGAAACCTGACTGACTGGGCAGAAGATTATCCCGCAGTAGGTTGCCATTGCTTTCTGCGGTAAATTGGTTGCCAGCCAAGGCTATAGAACCCTATCTATCCTGTTATTTAACCCATAACTGGAAGGAAGAGATGGATTAATACCTTTCCCAAGCGTATTTTCGCGTAAGTGAATGCAATGAATTCAACTGGAATTTGAACTCGGCTTCCCGATTTCTCGTTCCGAGCCGATATCCACTAAACCACAACGCACATCCCGACTTATCGACCAATGACTTTAATGCTGTTACTACTGGGGAAAGTTGTCACTAGAACAGTGTGTCGAATTTGTTCAACAAGAATTGATTCAAAAATTTAATTCAACGAAAGTTATTGATTTGGTAAAGGAAATGGATGCATACGCGATAGAAAAATAGACAGAATAATGTGCACTTGTGATTATAAACATCAAAGAGAAAAGCACTATTGTTCTGCGTATAAAAATGACGTGAAAAATGTTTCAAAATGAACAATTTTAAACGTATGAGTAAATCCAAAAAGAGAAACGTAGAAAGGGCCCAACAAAATGAAAAGAAAATGAGTATGGATGTCTTTTCACCGAAAAGAAATAAAAACTGAAAAATGATTATTAAAAATCCGAATGTATAATCTTTTAGGACATGCAACTAGATACGGGACGTGACATGACTTTGATGCCCAGAAGTGTTTTGAAAAATGTAGGAAAACCACGTTTAAGGAAAAGTATTGTCCAACTGAATCAGTTTGACGGATCCATGATAAAAGTTATAGGCTATTTTAAGCTAACGTGGAACTAAAAAATATGCTTGATGAATTACCAATTATCGTTGCAAATTGCGAAAAGAATCACGGTCTAATATGAAATGATGTGTTGAACATAAATTCGACAAAATTAGTGAACAAAGTCAAGGAAGAAACTCAAATGCTGAAAAACTATGAACCTGAGTTAAGAAAATGTCTCCCCCTCATTTTGAAGCATGAAAAGTGCCAGTCCATCTACTACGGAAAAGCTAAAAAAAATTACTGAAACAAGATCTTGACCGAGTTCCCAGAAAATGGGCCTCCCACGTAAGTAAGTTTTAGAAAGACAGTTTGGGATCTGCGCATTTGTGGTGACTGCAAACTAAGTGTAAACCACAAAATATGTGCCGACTCGTATCTTATCCCCAATATAGAATGGACTTTGAATTAACTTTCGGGTATGAAAGTATTCTTTAACATTGATCTAAAGTCGATATGCAGATAAATATCTATTGATGAAGGCCTTAAAGCACTCATAAAAATACACATACCAATAGGCTTGTGAAGATGGAAAAGAATGCTGTATGGAATTAAAAGTGTGATTTTTTTTTTTTTTTTTTTCAACGGATTATAGAAGTTATTTGTAGCAATATAAAATATACTACGTGGATTACATTTGTATTGGTACTATTAACGGCAAAGAACTAAAAATGGAAAACCAGTAGGGTTTTGAATAAGTTAAGATTCTGGGTTAACAAAAAAGTGTGTGCACAGAATTAAAAAATATCATTTTTCAGATATTTCATATCTAACGATCAATCGTTACTTGACAACATATTAAAAAAATGAAGTACCTAAGAACAAAAAAGAATTAGAATCTTAAGACTTGTAAATTTCTACAGTCGATATGTAGAGCAATATTCTGAATTAACGTAGCCTATTGCTGCTTTAAGACAAAAGAATCTAGAATTTATTTGGGCACAAGAACAACAAGTAGCATTTGAAAATTTAAAAGCTGTTCTGGCAAAGAAGCCAATTGTAAAAATATTCGATAATAGAAAGGAAATAGTAGTAACAAGTGACGCAAGTGAACACTCAATTTCGGGAATATTAGCTCAGGAGGGTCATCCTATTATGCATCTTTCGAGAAAATTGTCAAAAGCTTAATTAAATTGCTGAAATATTAAAGCATTGGCCATAATGTGGACGTCAAATTCCTACTCATGTCCGACCACAGACCTTCAGAATTCATATTTAATCTTAGGAAGGAACTTCTAAAGGTAATGTCATCTAGAATTCTAAGATAGTGACGTTTGACTTTGATATTGAATACGTGAAAGGCAATACCATTCCGCATATAGATGCTTTGTTGAGATTAAGGTTAATTACTTCTGAAAGTGTGAAAGAGGAAGAACAATTCGGAGATACTTTCTTAAACTGGGTCGAAACTGATATTTTGTTGATAGACAAATTAGCTGAGGACGCGAAGCAAGATTCCATATTGAACAATATGTTGTTCAGGATAAAAATAAGCGGAATGATTGATCACGGGAAGAAGGGCGTTTATAATGTTTTAAACACAAATTAACTGTTGAAAAGGGTGTAATTTGTAATGGAGGCTTAGTCGTTCCGCCTGCAACGCAAAGGAGGAAAATTATAAAAAGCACACATGACGATGTTCATTGAGGAATGGCGTCTACTCAATGGAAGTTAAGGCTAGAGGCATAGTGACCAGGTTAAAAGGAATAAGTAAAAAGTTATAAAAAGTGCATTGAAAGAAGAAAAATCAGACAAAAACACATACATGGCCTAAAGAGTCCCGACCTTGGTACAGATTACACATGGATCATGCCCATGTCAATAGAGTGGAATTATTACTAATACTTGTCGATGCCTATTCAGGCTGGCCAAAAGTTTGAGGTTTTGTTTAACAGCATATTAACCTCTGTGGGTTATTTAATGCCAAAAAGGTGGGGTTTTAAGGTATGTTTATTTTTAATGTTCAGTTATAGTGAGAAGGTTGATTTAGTCAGATTTTAATGAAAATTTTATTTATTTATTTATTTTTTTTTTTTAGAAAACTGAAAATGTCTTCCAGTTTTGTATTCAAAAATGTTTTGCCGAGTATAATTTTTCCTTCAAAAATGTTATAGTAATGTTTTCTTCAAAAATGTATTGTTGGTTTTTTCCTTTCAAAAATGTATATTTTCTATAAAAGTTAATTTTATGTATATATTTCTGTAACAGTGTATTTTTATACTTTCATAGTGTTATGACTTCAGTTTGGTTAATTATTTGCCCATATCTGGGACCCTAACAGGTGCTAGAACTCCGGATCAGGGTCGACCTGGGAACAACAGCAATTAAGAGGTGGCTCCATGCTCCTCACAACCAATCAGAGACCTTGCTGCTGGATGTAGTTTACCGTCATGCCCAGGACCCCTGGCCAGAAGTAATACAGTTCTTCAGCAAAAGAAGTTTGGCCGTGAAACAACCGTTAAGGATCATATTTTCAAGAAATGGAAATCCGAAAATGCTAGTATTCGACAACGTCCCGGAGTTCTGTGACGAAGAACATTCTAATGGTCAAAGAAATTTGATGTAAATCATATAAAACCCCACCGTACCATCCGTAATCAAATGGATTAGCAGAAAAGATGTGGCAAATTGTTAAAGGCAGACGGAAAATATGTCTACGACTGAAAGAAAAAATAGAAACATATCTTCGATTGTTGCTAAACTATAGAACAGTAACACATGCTGGAAGATCGAAAAGCCCGCCCGCCCTCATGGGTTGATAAATGAGAGCCCCATAGACCATGTCTTATGCCACTAACGAAAAACTGTTATAAATAGAATGTGTGTCGAAAGAGACATGACTGAGTGGGTCGGAGATTATCTCACAGTAAGTTGTTGCCATTACTTTCTGAGGTAGACTGATTGCCAGCCAAGGCTATAGAACCCAATCTGTCCTGTTATTCAACATATAACTAAAGGGAAGAGGCGGATTAATACCTTTCCTAAGGTTATTTGTGCGTAAGTGAGTGAAATTAATTAAACTGGAATTCGAACTCGAATAGTGAGTGAAATTAATTAAACTGGAATTCGAACTCGAATAGTGAGTGAAATTAATTAAACTGGAATTCGAACTCGAATAGTGAGTGAAATTAATTAAACTGGAATTCGAACTCGAATAGTGAGTGAAATTAATTAAACTGAAATTCGAACTCGAATAGTGAGTGAAATTAATTAAACTGAAATTCGAACTCGAATAGTGAGTGAAATTAACAAGAGGCAGGATTCATAATATAAATTGGACCAAACACCATGATAATAGAAAAAAATTGGAATAGGCTAATAGCCTATGTAGACCAGGTTAGATTGCAACATTATAACGATGGAGAAATGTGCAGTGCGCTTGAAAGAAATAAAAACGGAAGTGTTGTTTCAACGCATGACCTAGATAATAGTGTAGACTCTGAAAATGAATAATTGTTGGACGAAAAATCCCATGAGAAAAAAAAAAAAAAAAGGGATCACGATCCCCCTTATCTAAACAATCTCTTAGGGAAAGGGAGGTAGATAGTGAGGAGACAAAAACTCCCAGAATAAGTAGCAGGGTAAAGTGATAAAACCTCTTCAGTACAGGGAGATGAAATGACTCATTTACCTATAGAGATCCCAAAAGTATATATAGCTACAACTATTACCCATGAGGTAGTTCAGTGCTTATCACTACACAACGTCAACAAATTCAGGTGCAAACGAAAAAATATTCTTAGCTTTTGACAGAATTGGTCATTCTTCAGATGGGCAATGACTCAAGCACAGTATGATTCAGTCGTGCGTCTGTCCATTAAGAAACATAATTGTTGATTTTAGGGGAGAAAAAAAGAAATTCTGGACGAGATTTTAGAGGGATATGCAATAATACCAAGGCACTTGGAATTCATATTTAAATGTAATGTTTATTTCTCGTAAAAGCCTATGAATTTTATTTTTATTTTATGAGTGCCATGTTCGTTCCCTCTAAACGTATTATTGATTTTAATATAGAAAACTATTTCATATAATTTTCTAGTTGAAATATAATGAAAATTAAATATTTTCTTTTTAAAAATTTTCTTTTATTTTCTGCTGCTATTACTACCATTAAGATGTTGAGTTCACGAGAGTCACCTTGTCTCTTCAGCTCTCACGGTCTTGGCAGAGCGCCGGGACGTCTCTCTGCGCCAGATGAATCTGCTAGAGGTCCTGGTGGACGACGTCCTCCAAGAGGATATGTGGTCTTTCGCAAAGGTTGCAGCCAGTTTGCAGATGACACTGTCAAAGTGGTAGACGACCCTTTTAGGGTAGTCTTCAGGTCCTAGCCAGTTTGCTCATGGTGGGTCAAAATGGTAGATGATCCTGTTAGGATGGTCCTCAGGTCAAAGCCAGTTTGTTCGTGGCGGGTCAAACTGGAAGACGATCCTATTAGAGTGGTCCTCAGGTTGTAGCCAGTTTGCTCCTGGCGAGTCAAACTGGTAGATGATCTTGTTAGTGTGGTTCTCAGGTCGTAGCCAGTTTGCAGATGGCGGGTCAAACTGGTAGATGACACTGGTAGAGTGTTGTCATCAGGTCATCGCAGGACGTGATCGAGCAAGTCAACATGACGTTGAGTGATGGTGCAAGGAATGTTCGGCTGATCGGTCCTCCGATAGATCTCCTCATTGGACACAAGGTCGGAACTGTGAAACTCCACGACGGTCAAGATGTTTTTAGTCTTCACCACACTAAACAATCTTAGTAATTACAGCTGACCGTGTTTTTGTTTGTGAAATAAATGGAAATAAACTATTATTCGTATAAGTTAACCAATATATTTAAAATATTGACGTTTTTCTTGTTTGACGCTTGTTTCTGGTAAGTAAAATATAATATATCTACATCATAACCACAACGTGAGACATATATATATATATATATATATATATATATATATATATATATATATATATAGTCATCCGCAGATAGATCTGTTTCGCTGTATCACAGCTCATCAGTACGGTTAGACTCCGATTGCTTTTTAACCCAGGATTGAAACCCGACCGAATTGGCGTCAGTCGGCGATTCTACCTCTGGCCTATGGGCGTTCGGTAGAAGAAGGTAGACCTTTTAATGTGTATATTATCATTATAGGCGTCCAATAGCCAGAGTGTTCTAATTTATTTTACTGAATGAGCGATATGTACATGCCAGAGTAGCTACTGTTTTTTAAAGTTTACCATTCTTCCAGAGTGCTCAATCAGGGGATGTGAGAGCGTATATATATATATATATATATATATATAAGGATTTATTATCAGAAGGATTTTGTTATACTAGTTCGGTAAATATATGAAATACGGTTGTTTGTAAATGTCTCTGATATTTATATTTGTCTTGGTGAATGAATGAAATATTTTCAAGGTGATAAGTCTGTCATTAAAAGGTCATATTCAACATGAGAAAGTGATATCTGAGTAGAACTAATCTTTGGTCTTCATTCCTGGAACACCCCAAATCCATATACTCTTATGGTGAAAGATCGTTGAAAAATAGAAAGATTTTAAATTTCCTGTCAGAAGGATGGTTTCCTTTTTATTAGGGAATCTTGAGAAATTAGGTGTTTTTATTTGTTTGTTTTGTTTTGGTTTAGATTGATAAGATCACTACACAATTTTTATATCGCTTTCCGTTTTAATTTTCTGATGAATATTAATTCAGTTAAAAGTGTAGCAAGCTCATGGTGAATTCTATAACGATAAAATACCAGTAGAAATTATGTCATCTGTTATGATGGGCCTTGTTAGACTCCTGTTTTTTGTTAGGTAAATATACAGATATACATCATAACAACAAAGTGAGACGTTTATACAATATATAGAAAGATTTAATATCAGAAGGACTTGGTTATACTATTTCGGTGGATATATGAAAGTTCTTGTAATGTGGATGTTAGTAACTGTTTCTGATGTTTGTGTTTGTCGTGGCGAATGAATAAATTGATCACAAGTGATAAGTCTATCATAAAAGTCTAATATTAGACATGAGAAAGTGATATTAGTGTAAAAGTTATCTGTGGTCTTCATTCCACAATCCACGTGCTCTCTTAGTGAGAGGCTGATGAATAGAGAAAGTTGCTAGATTTACCCCCAATAGCGCGGTTTTTTTACTAGGGAATTATGGGAATGTCTTCTTTTTTTTGTGATCATTTCAGAATTGAACTTTGAACATCATTTGATCAAATTGTCTTCTATTAAATTAAAAGTAGTAGTTAAGTTCAGATAAGTTGTGAAAGCTCAATACCTAAGGTTGACTTCTTTTTCAACCAACGCTCTTTTAAGTACCAACTTTTTGTCAACGTCCCGATAATCTGTAAAATTAAATTTAAAAAAATTCTACTAAATTCGTCTTTCATAGCGAGATAATACTTAGGTATCAGTGCAAAAATAATTTTAATATTGTTTTAAAAATTAAAAATGCCAAAATGCTAAAAACATTTTTATTTCATAGCTTATCTAAATGTTTTCAATGACATAATTGAATTTGGTGCTTATTGCTTAAGGCTCTTCCTCTGGGTTCATTTGATAGCTTATTTTAATGTTTTCAATGCGATTGTTGACTTCACTACCTTCTGGTCAAGGATCTTACTCTAGGTTCATTTGATCGCTAATTTCAATATATTCACTCCGATGGTTGGCTTTGATACTTCTCTCTAATAAGACTTTTACTCTTGGTTCATTTGATAGCTTATCTCAAAGTTTTCAATGAGATTGTTGACTTCACTACCTTCTGGTCAAGGATCTTACTCTAGGTTCATTTGATCGCTAATTTCAATATATTCACTCTGATGGTTGGCTTTGATGCTTCTCTGCTAAGACTTTTACTCTTGGTTCATTTGATAGCTTATCTCAAAGTTTTCAATGAGATTGTTGACTTCACTACCTTCTGGTCAAGGATCTTACTCTAGGTTCATTTGATCGCTAATTTCAATATATTCACTCCGATGGTTGGCTTTGATGCTTTTCTGCTAAGACTTTTACTCTTGGTTCATTTGATAGCTTATCTCAAAGTTTTCAATGAGATTGTTGACTTCAGTATCTACTGGCTAAGGTTCTTCATCTACGTTTATGTAATAACTTATCTCAATATTTTCAATATGCTGGATGACTATAGTGAGCACTAGTTAAAGACCTTAGTCTGGGTTCATTTGATAGTTAATCTCAATATTTTCAATACTATGGTTGATTTTGGTGACAACTGGTTAAAGACTGCACTAGGTTCCATGCAATTTCACCGTAATCGTCAATCTCTTCGTTTTGTGATTTACAGTCGGTTTTCTTGTTTAGTAAGAAGTTGTGTAGGTGAGTTGAAACCACATTCAACCAAGCAGAAAGTTGGAAAAGCTATAAAGAAAAATTACTAATGCTTCAAATGCCTTTCAGAAATTTCCTTTCCGATTCAATACTGCATCATTTTTTTAAATTTGAATATATTGATAAAGGCCACCTTCTCACTGATTATGTTCATCTCCATCCAAATAAAACAAAAACTTCCAGTGTCCCCCTTTCAACATAACAGAGCCCACAAAGAGACCCTAGTGCTCGTGTCAAGAATCACTATCCTTCAGTAATATCTTATTTTAAGAATATTGTGGGGATCTACCTACAATTGAACTCATCCACATCTTTATAATACGGCTAACCAAGTCGTGGTTCCGCTGAAGGGTAGAATCACGACTCAGTAATAAAAGACAGACATTTTTTTGCCCGGATATATGACTGGGAAGCCCCACTATAAAATGACCTTGTGTCACATCTAACCTTGCATGGGAAGGTTGGTAAATACCATCACTGAGTAGTAGACTTGTCCCTGCTACTATTAACACTGTCAGCCCTCTGCCTCCGGGTAGAGGGCGCTCTCTGCTTCCGATTTTCTTTAAATAACGTGACGCCGATCTATATTTCATTTTTGCAAAATTTTTAAATCTAGTATTAACTTTTGTTTACAAACATGTCAGTATGTCAAAAAATAAATTGTCATTTTTAATGTTTTAACTAAAAACACTAAAAAGTTGAGATTCCAATCAATATAATTCCTGTTTTAAATACACCAGAGTATTTTACGTACTGGAAATAGTAAATTTAATCATTTAACTTTCAATTAAAGCTAAAATGAAAGTTTTTTCATTTTAAAAAATTCTTTTTAAAACTTCGATATAAAAAACGAGTGAGGGTACTGATACTAGTACCATGGGGTTTTCAAACACCCCGTTTAAAACATTGCAGATACATAATTTAGTCCGTCATTTTTTCGACATATATTGTTTTGAGTGTTTTTTATTTTTTGTTTAATGGAATAAAAAAGACAAAAGAACAAACGAAAAAAAACAAAAGTGTTTACTCCGAAAAAAAAAAAATCGAATTAAAAGGTAATACTAAGAAATGAATATTTCATTTTCGAGTTTGAGTTTGAGTTTTGTTTAACGGCATATCAACACCTCTGTGGGTTATTTAATGCCAAATAGGTGGGGTTTTAAGGCTTTGTTGTTTTTAATGTTCGGTTATAGTTAGTAGGTTGATTTAACCAGATTTTAATGAAAATTTTTTATTTTTATTATTTTTCATTTTAGAAAATTGAAAATGCCTTCTAGTTTTGTATTTTAAATGTTTTGCTGAGAATAATTTTTCCTTCAAAAATGTGTTATGGCAATAATTTTTTCTTCAAAAATGTATTGTTGGTAATATTTTTCCTTAAAAAATTATTTTTCCATAAAAGTTTATTTTTATGTATATATTTCTATAAAAGCGTATTTTTATACTTTCATGGTGTTTTGACCTCAGTTTGGGGGTTAACTATTTGCCCATAGCTTGGATCCTAACAGGTGCTATCACTCCGGGTCAGGGTGAACCTGGGAACAACAGCAATTAAGAGGTGGTTCCATGCTCCTCACAATCTTCCAATCAGAGGCCCTGCTGCCGGATGCAGTTTACCGTCATGCCCAGGACCATTTAACTTTCGAAAAAAAAGTATTTTTCTTTTTTTTTTGCGGGGAGGATTCAGACATACTACTACAATACTAACGGGGTGTTAAATGAAGCACATACAGACATACAACTGATGAGTAAAGTTAAACGACACTTCTAAGATTTCTATAACATTGAGTAAACTTTTGCCTCAGTAATAAATGTGTAAGCATACACATTTTTATGAAGAATACATTAACACGCCTGAATTATTTTTTATATGTCAAGAGGAAGTCATTTCAAAACACATTATTGCTACTATTTTCTATGAAGCACTGTGACGCTTCTGTTTGTTATATGCTAGTCTATAAATATATTTGTTTTCTGCAGATACTTCTCTCACATTACGAGGAGGGCAGAGCTTTTCAAAAGACGTTATTTCTACCACTGTGGAATGAATAGGGTAAAAAATAAGAATAAAATTCAATAGCCTTAAAGCAACCGATAATGAGCTTAGAGATAAATGTCATTTTCACTGTCAGTTTAAATGCAAATCGAAGACTTCTTTTGTGTTTCTTTCACAAAGCAATTTCACTTGTAGTGATTTTGAAATGAACGAGAAAAGAAGTTGGAGGGAGAGAAGGAAAAAGAGAGAGAGAAAAAGAGCAAGGAAGAGAGAGAAAAGAGAGAGAGAAAAGTGATAGAAAAAGAGAGAAAGAAAAAGAGAGAGAGAAGGACCGAAAGAGGAAGAGGGAGAGAAAAAGAGAGAGAGAGAAATACAGAGAAAGGAAGAGAGAGAGAAAAGTGAGAGAAAAAGAGAGAGAAAGGAGAAAGCGGAAGAGAGAAGAAAGAGATGAGAGTGAAGAAGGAAAAAGAAGAAGAGAGAGAAAAGTGAGAAAAAGGGAGATAAAAAGAGAGTAAGGAAGAGAGAGAAAAGTGAGAGAGAGGGAGAGAAAAAGAGAGAGAGAGAAAAAGAGAGAAAGAAAAATAAAGAGAGAAAGAGATAGAGAGGAAGAGAGAAAAGTGAGAGAAAAAGAGAAAGTTGAAAGCGGAAGACAGATAAAGAGAGTGAGAAAAGAGAGAGGAAGAGAGAGAAGCAGAGAGAGAAAAGTGAGACAAAAAGAAAGAGAAAAAAGAGAGAGAAAGAGAAAGAAAAGTGAGAGAAAAAGAGGGAGAGCAAAAGAGAGAGAGGAAGGGAGAGAAAAAGTGAGAGAAAAAGATAGAGAGAATAGAGAACGGGAGAGAGAGAAGAGAGAGAAAGAAGAAAAAGTGTTTACATCGTTAAGTGTTAAAACATATCAGTTTTAGAAAGTAGATGATATTTTGTTTCTTTTTTTATATTCACTCATATCGGAAATAAAAAAAAGGTGTTTAAGTTAACTCATTTTTCAAACTTAATATTCAGTAACATTAACTGTAATATTATTTCTGGAACTTGAAATAATATTTGCCCCCGATGGAAAACTGCGATCTCTTTTACATGAAGAGAAAAATGTCTGGAAGAAAAAAATAAGTTTTTCGTTTATTGCAAAACCAAATGCTTAACCTGTAAACTCGTGTCATATTCTTCAATAGCCTCGCCAGACTGAGACTTTCACATGGATCGCACACATTGTGCCAACCCTGTTTAGAAATATCTAAACTGTCAGTTGTAAAGAACCGCTTTCTCATATCAATGGTTACAAATGACTTTGAGCGAGTGAAGGCCGTGGGTCTTGGCGAAGACCATACTTCTTTGAGCAAGTTGGATTGGCGCTACAGAATAACAAACAGTACCAAACAGCAGAAACCACATCGCTTGAGGACTATCAACTGTAGTAACAATTAAAACGGATGTTCCATGTATAGCGAAAAGAAAATAATGCGATAATCGTAATGTAGATGTTTCACTTTACATCAAACAAAAGTTTAGGCATTCAATGCCCCGAAAACAAAACTAGTTACATTCTACTATCGCCGATCAGGCTCCAAACTACGAGTTGCATTCAATGAGTTTCCGGACTTTTTTTGTAGAAATTTAAATATGGCACTAATACACCATTTTCGACGAAGTCTGGCTCTTGTAAAGTTAGAGAATGGCAGAAGGACTCAGGTACTTACTGGAGCAGTACACGGAGCCAACTATTTTTTCGGTGATGGATCCTATGTAAGAGTTCAATTTGAGGTCAGGGGTGAGTTTAAGGCCCAATAGAGTCTCAAAGTACGGAGCATCCCTGAAAGGGACATCCTTTAAACGTAAATTTTGGTACGAAGTGCGTTCAATAAGTTTCCGGACTTTCTTTTATAGAAGCATTTAGAATTAGTGTGGGCTCTTGAAATTGTATTACGTTATTACTATACATCTGATGAGATGACAGAAGCCATTTTTAGCATTTCAGGTTGAAAGGGACAGCTGCAGTAGAACTTGGAACACACTCTACTAAACCCTGGTTGTCACAGCTGACGTTTTTGAAGACACAGTAGTTTCAGCTTTCATCACAGGTCACCAGGTCCTCAAGAACTTCGACATCTGAATCAATAAGCTCGACCATCTCCCTGCTGTCGTTATGATCAGGGTTTAGTAGGGTGTGTTTCAAGTCTTGCTGCAGCTCTCCCTTTCAACCTGAAATGATAAAAATGAGTCTGTCATCTCATCAGATCTATAGTAATAACATAATACAATTTCAAGAGCCTAAAATAATTTTAAATGCCTCTTTTTAAAAAAGTCCGGAAACTTATTGAACGCACTTCGTACCAAAATTTACAATAAACGTATGACTCTTTGAGGGATGCTACGTACTTTGAGACACTATTGGGCCATAAACTCACCCCAGACCTTAAATTGAACTCTGTCATAGGGTCCATCACTAAAACTATAGTCAGCTCCGTGTACTGCTCCAGTAAGTATCTGACTCCTTCTGCCATTTTCTACCTTTACAAGAGCCAGACCAGGTCGAAAATGGTGTATTAGTGCCATATTTGGGAGAGGGCTTCCAAGTACTCTGTAGTGAACAAAACAAGTTCTAGATTTTAAAATTCAAATGCTAAGCACTTACTTATTGATTTTGTTAGAAATATACAAATTTTCTCGGATTTACAAACTTTTCAAAATACACACAAAACTCGCGAAATTTACACCTAGATGCAAAATGTTTTTCAGCAAACAGAAAACTAGGAAACATCTAAAAACAAAATTAAAAGGTCAGAATCACATCCGTGAGTGAATTCCCAAATGACCTTGTGGAGTCCTAAAAAACGAAGCAAAATTGGCTGTCGCAAGAGAGTTAACATGACAAGCGCAATTAACACATCCCTTGACAAAGGTCAAGCGATCGTTAATATTATTGTCTTTATCTTTCTCTCTCACCTCTCAATGCCTTCCTTTTCACTATTCAACCTGAACGATAACTTCAAGGACAATCCTACCCAACACTAAACGCTCATACAAATATGCATACATACGATCCTGCCTACGTACACATAAACGAACGAACTCTTAATACCCTTAAATTCTTAATACTGTTTCTCAATGCATAGCTTCTGCTCAAACGAACTTCAGTCACTGGTGCCTCTGCAACAGGTGTTTACTCGTGCAACCAGACTGTCAATTGGGTCTCACAGTTAGATTAACCAAATGCAGACGACAATCCTACTCCCACAGCTTCTTCTTTCGCACTTCCCGCCTGTGGAACTCGCTTCCATATTCTTGCTTTCCTGACGGCTACAACCTCCAGGAATTCAAATGCAATTTCAATACTCGTGTATTAACCACTTGACTCTAGTTCTTTTACCACCCCGTATATCCTCTTCTTTCTCTCCACCCTTGCAACTGTCATCACACCTTTCTAACTGGTTCGGCGTCCTCTTCACTCTCTTCTACTTAATCTTTTTACTCTTATGTAGCCCCCTGCACATCAGTGGCATTACCGCCTTGCTCGGGGTGATACGATTAAAAAAAAATTAAATTAAATTAAATTCTACGAATTCATGTTATTCTGTTCGATTAATAAATTTCAATTAAACATACAAAAGTTATACCTTTGTTCTTCCACACATTCCAGTCCCTAACTTTCTGATGATAGCGAATAATCCTAAGTTGCAGGATGTTTGGTTATGTATGACACATGGTCAATTTCATGAACATTAACAATCTGCCTACTGCTTCAACTACCTTTCCTTTCTCGATAGAATTCAAAAGCTTTTCTGAGTCTTTGTGGGTAACAAATTATTTTCCACCCTCCAACCTCTCTCTCTCTCTCTCTCTCACAGGGTGGATGTGGCGAGACTCTCACTGCTTTATCGCTACTACCATGGAAAGTGCTCGGACGAACTGGATTCCTTAGTTCCGCTAGGTTTAGCCTTTCACATGTTACTTAGATAGTAGCGAACCACATACATTTCTTCTGTGCTCCATCGGCGAGAAGTTAATGTCATTCGAACGGCTTCTTCCTGTGAACCACTGTTCTAAGGATGTTTCACCCTAACTTGTCCAAGTCTAGAGTTAACCGTTATCTCTCCCTGTTATCCATATAAAGTAACCTTTAACGTATCTCTCTACCACGAGTGACCCTCGGGACTCGCACAGCGTGAAACTATAGTAAAAAAAAAAACGAACAAAACCCCATTAATATTGGAAAGATAGATATCAGAATATTTAAGCCTATTTTACTGAACAAATTGTTTCAAGAGTCAGATTAAATTATTAATACAAATGATTATACACAGCATGATTGTCGTTTTAAAGCCTCAAGCGATAATCTATGGTCCCAATATCACATGCAGTGTGAAACTGACAGTTACCATACAGTGTTGATTTTAATGCTATGTCCACATTGCTCTTATCTTTATTTCTGGTACTGAATACGATTCCTCGCAGACTTAAACAATATATATATATATATATGTGTGTGTGTGTGTGTGTGTGTGTGTGTGTTCTGTCTTGAAGGCTATCACAATGCGTTGAATGAAACAAAGGAAGGTCGGGAGGTGTTTGTATGACCTGTTTATTTATATTTATATTTCGAGACTATAATCTCATTGCCAGAATGGCAGAGAAAACTTCAAACTGTTCGTGCTTTTAGTTGTCCATCTATGAATGGCCGGCTTTATCCACTGCTGCTGTACGTGTGTGCGTGTATGTACGTGTGCGTGTGTGAGTGTGTGTGTGTGAGGGTGTATCTATGTGTGTTCTAGTTGTTTTTTTTTATATGGTCCTAATGGTGTGTGTGTGAGAGAGAGAGAGAGAGAGAGCGTGCGCGCGCGTGTGTGTGTGTGTGTGAGTGATTGTGTATGTGTGTGTATTCAAGATGGGGTTTTTGGGTGGTCTGATGGAATCAGTGCGTAGGATCTAGGAGTTAATGTGACTTTGACCTGGTCAAAGGATATCAGTTACATGGCTGTTATCTTATCTGTTTGATTTATCTGGTGGTGTTTGCTCGTTGTGTGAGCTGTAATTGAATCCACTTTTATGTGTGTGTGTGTGTGTGTGTGTGTATGTGTGTGTGCGTGCGTGTGTGTGTGTTCTGTCCTGGTGCGCGCTTTGTTATGAGCACCCCTGCTAATACGGCCCGGGGATGGAGAAAGTGTGTTAGCGTGGTTATTGTAACTGTTTTTTTTTGTGTGTGTAAAGGCTATGTGTAGTATTGTAATTAAATCTACCTAAATTATTTATCTGTGTGTGCTTTAGCCTGGTTAACGGTTAGTTATAAGGGAGGAAGAAGTGTGTGTGTGGTTATTGTTACTGATTGCGTGTGTGTGTGTGACCTTTGTTGTCGTGTTAAGTGCATGTTGTGTGCGTCTTGGTGTCGTCTATACTGTTACGTAATCTAAGTCTAATTCTTGGCGATTGTTAATTGCCGGATGTAATTTAGATATTATTAGGGACTCTTTAATGCGTAGGTTACCTATGTTGCGTTTCTTAGCCAAGATATTAACGGTTATGGTTTTGTCCTTATTTTTGCATTTTTTAAAGTGTTTTTGGAATG
Organism: Ascarosepion bandense; assembly: GCA_037127315.1. Classification (NCBI taxonomy): domain Eukaryota; kingdom Metazoa; phylum Mollusca; class Cephalopoda; order Sepiida; family Sepiidae; genus Ascarosepion; species Ascarosepion bandense. The sequence goes on from JBBBDQ010000728.1 coordinate 3,843,810, forward strand.
ACGAAGATTGCGTGTGTAGATGTTCTTTTATTCTAATGTATAGATGTCTTGAATCGCATTTGGCGCATTGTAAGCGGTATACGACATATACCTGGTGACATATACCGGCACCTGCAATAGGGCAGTTGGTTAGTGTGCATGTGGTGTTGTTGTTTGTTCTGTGGTTAAGGTTGAGGTGTCTTCGAAGAGTGGGGCCGTAGTGTGCCAGCCGTATGTCTAATCCCTCTCTGCGGATAGCTCGACGTATTTTAGATGTTATATAATCACTGAAGTGTGGTAACCTCAGGAAGCAGGTGTTAGATAGGGTGTGGCGCCTTGGGCCCCTACTACCCTTCCGTTCTAGGCGATCCACAAAGGATTGTGGGTAAGCGTTAGTCACCAGTGTTTTCTTGAAGAATGCAGTGTGGGTGTTAACGTGTTCGCCTTTGTTGCATTTCTTTCGGATACGCGTGAGTTCGTTATTGATGTGGCCGGTCTTAGCGATGAGAGGGCGGGATGATCGGTAGTGGACAAACATATCCCTGCTGGCAGGCTTTTTGTCGAAATCGGTGTGGACTTCACCTTCAACCGATAGTTTAAGCTTGAAGTCCAGCAGTGATAGGCATCCACTGGCATCGGGGTGCTCGATCGTGAAATTAATTTTACCGTCCATCCTGTTGAACGTCGCTGCTATTCTGCTTGCCTCGTCGCGTGAAGAAGTAAGGATGAGTATATCATCAATATATCTCATAAATAAGGCGTATGAATGGCAGGCGCTGAGTGCGCGACGCTCTAGTTGGTTCATATATGCGACGGCAAGTAGTCCCGATAGGCTGGACCCCATCGGAAGGCCGGTGGTCTGTTTGTAGGTGCGTCCTTGGAACGTGAAGTAAGTGCTGTCTATTATAGTTCTCAGGAGCAAGCGTATGTCGTTTGGGGTGAAGTAGTAGCAGCGTATGTTTGAGGTGTTGATGTATTCTGTTAATAAGTCCACCGCTGGGTGGGCCGGTACTGACGTATATAGTGAGACGAGGTCAAGGCTAAATGCATATCGGTTATGTTGCAGCTTGTTTTGGTGAGTACCGTGTAGTCTGTGGATGACTTCATCGGAACGTTTCCGGGGAAGGTGGAGAGTATGGGTTTAAGGATTTGTGATAGTAGCCATGCTATTTTGTATGTGGGGCCTTCTATGCTAAAGACAATGGGTCTAATTTGTGGTGCCGTGTTATTTTTGTGTGTTTTGATTAGGTGGTAGAATTTAGGGAGGTTACTGTTCTTGGTGGTGAAATTTAACCTGTGCTTGCTAGGGATTTTCTGTGAATTGCATATCCCATGCCATGTGGTGTTAATGCGGTGTTCTATTAGGGAAGGGATTATGTCTGTGGCTACCGCATATAGTTGTGTGTTGCTGAGGTGTTCAAGTGCTAGACTGCTATATGTGTCTCGGGGTATAGCGCAGAATTCCTTACCTTTATCTGATGGGAGGTAAATGAGGTCCTTCTCTCTCAGAGTGTCTAGGGTGTAGCGTTATGCTCTGGTGAGGTTGTGTGGGATTTTACCGATATTGTCTTTGAGGATCGTGAAAATGATATGTTTAAGCCAGGAGAGTTTAAGGTTAAGCGCGTGGTTGTGTGGGGGTGGGTGGAATTGGTTTGTCTAGGGTGTAGGTGGGGAATTGTTTGGGTGCATTCGCGGTTGGTGTCGGGGTGTTGTTTGTGCTGTTAATAACCGACAGCCATTTCAGTTGGTATGCTGTGCGGCAGAGGTTAGTTTCAACATCCAGCATTGTTTTGTCGTTCAGCTGTTGGTTCATGGTATCCTCAGCATCCTTCTGTAGAACTTCATTTCTGTTAATTCGAGCCTCTTCTTCATTTCTGAAGAGATTGCCTAGCATTCGCTGTCGGGCTATAATCCAGCCTACGTGACCTTAAGAATGCATTCAGGTATGAAAGAGATTGTCGCTATTGATTGTTGATATGCGTGTCTACACTTCTTATATTTAAACACGTTCTATCCTAGATATTTACCTTATAAATAAAGGATCTTATTACACACACACACACACACACACACACACACACACACACACACACACACACATATATATATATATATATATATATATATATATATATATATATAATGTTAAATTGTAATGAGCTTAGTATCTCTTAGTAGTTACTCGTAGAAGTCATTTCAGGCAAGAATGCTTTTTTGTCATATAGTTCTCGATATCACGATAGAGATAAAACGTTTATAGAAATAATGTGGAGAGGGTTTTAACTTAACTTAGTAGTATTGTTATATATATATATATATATATATATATATATATATATATTGTCTTCGGTTGATTTGATCCATGAATTACAATAAAAACTAAACAAAGGCACCTTGTCAGGCTTGATCAAGGACGCCATATTCGCCATATCCTTAACGGATTTCTTAAAAATTTCGCAAATAAAATGTCTTTGTTTACATTATGATATGAATCAAGAGCAGATCTGAATATTTAGAAGAACCGGGAAAATGTACGCTTAAAAGAACTATTCGCGATTTGTATGACCGGGAGCTCTTACGCGGTCGACTAGTCTAAGACACGTCAGATTTAATGATGGTTTCCCTTAGGGACTCAGCTTTTAATCCTGCCGGAGTACTAAGATTTTTCAAAACAAGATTTCTAGATTACTCAGGCCAGTAGATAAATATAACTTTAAATTATAAAAAAAAATTAGTGTATCTGCTCAAATACAAGTATCCATTAAAAATAATGTTTAACAAATAAATTAACGATATGTCGGGATTGAAAGCTTGACCTCAAGATCATCAGCTGTTTTGTTTATCACCGAATCAAAACGCACTGCTCTTAAGGGCTTACGCTAATTTTATGAATTACATTACGACTGAACTGTCCTTACTGAAACTACAAGTACGAAGCCTTTTTAAGTGAGTTTTAATATCGATATGGGATACTTTTGATGCAGTCCATTAAACAATGTAATAGTCTTTCTTGATTGTTGGGAGGGAAAGTGGCATATCCGGACGAATCAAATGACATCATGAAACAGCCACTTATGGAGCAGTTAGTGCGTGTGACATTAGAAAGAGATAATATTTTTCATCTCCAAAAAACAGACAGGAAGAGGAATGGCCTCCATCACTTAGAGTGGCATAAAAAGGAATCTACTTTGCATTTTCATTGGTAAAGATTTCGTTTACTGGGAAAATAAAATAAAGCGAACATGAATTATCCAAATGCTATTTTTATCAAAATATATTATTTGAACGTTATTTTGAAAAAAAAAATGCGGCTTTAGTTAAAAAAAGGGAGCGTAATCTGTTAGATTGTGCGTAAATTGGATTTTTTAAGCTTCACTTTCTTTTCCTAATGCGGACATTTATATGAATTCTCATTTACGCCGTCTAACCACAAAAAAATAAAAATAAAAATGTCAGTAATATTTAAGATATGCTGGGATTGCATTGTATTTAAAAATATCAAAAACGGTTTCTTCATGATGGCCAATATTTGCTGAATATCTAACTAAAGAAATACCATATCTACATCATCATAAGAACAGGGATGATAATTTGAAACGTAGCAAAGTATCGAACACACGAGCAATATCCTCCCACACACAAAAAATACACTTTAACTAAGCAGATTCATGCCGACTTCGAAAGTTTAGAATTTGCTTAGTTAAAGTTAGATTTTTTCAACTAAGACTGCAAAACGCCCTATCGAACATTTTACGATAAAAATCTGCTTGCCAAAATACATTTTATCATTAAAACTACTGAATAAACATCGGTCTTGGCACCAAACATTATCATAACTCAGCAGTATATATATATATATATATATATATATATATATATATATATATATATATACTAAGCATTTATAGGCTATATTTGAATTAGATTCAAATTAGACCAGTAAACTGTTGTATGAGAAAGTTTTCAATACATGTCTTCAATATATATATATATATATATATATATATATATATAGTGGATGTTTGTTTAGAAACCACACAAAATAATAACAAAAAGAGGTATGGAGAGAAAAAATGTAAGTTATATTGAACAAAATATATACAACCTGGAACACGGGTTAGTAAATACAGGAATACTAAGAATACTGTTAGTAGGAATCAATATATACAACCTTGTAAAGAAGAAGTAACTCCGGGTAATGAGTCGAAATTTTTACTGACCAACTAAGCGGCGGCCCAACTACTGAACTCCTGCTAAACGCACTCACTAACACTCACTCTGACAATCACTGCAGTTCTCTGTAGGGAGGATTATATGTACACTTCCACCAAGGTAGCGAAGTTATTAAAAATCGCCTGAAGAAACCACTCAAAGTGAAAACCAAGGTAGCGAAATAACTCCTTTAAAAATGAAGTATATATATATATATATATATATATATATATATATATATATATATATATATTTTTGTAATTATTTAGTTTTTGAACATAATGAAATTCAGTACACAGTTGTATTAAAAATTGTTTAATACAATATATATATATATATATATATATATATATATATATATATATATATGGTAATTATTTTTATTATAATAATAATAACATATAAAGTTTCGGTGTAAAAGACACCATCATCAGGCTGCCTGATGACGGTGTTTTAACATCGAAACTTGAGTTGTAGTATGCCATTATAATAATAATGATGATAATTACCATATATTTATGCTCTACTTTTGTATTGAGCACTTTATAAAAGTATGTATTTAACTGTGGAATGTACTTTCATTTGTAACCCTTACTTAAATTATGATTATTATTAGTAATATATATATATATATATATATATTAATCAGATAAAACTGCATATGAAAATGTAGACTTGATTTTTCAGCTAACACCTTATCGGAAGAATCGTTGGCGAATAGATTAATAGAACGATAATCGCTGAAAATAGACAAACTGAGATGAGACGGGGAACTACGATTAAATTATAATTTAATATTTAAAAAGGGAAATGAGAAAAAATGGGGGAATGTCAATAAAAAAAAAATGGAAAATATAAATTCAAAAACCCCTTAATGGTGAAAGAGAACCAACTAGTTTCTCTTTCTGTCGGCATAAAGGCTTCCGGTGCAATTTAGTATATATACTTCTTCTAAGATGTGCAGATTCTTAACCGACTGTTCTTTCTCCAAAATGGAAAAACCTGAACCACTGTATTTATATGTACGTATTTATAAAATTGGGCACTGTGATCAAAAACAAGAGGCGACAGACTGTGTCATGCTTCTCAGGCCATGAACATATAAAGACAAATAAAAGTAATAATAATAATCAACAAATCATAATGTAATTAATAATAAATAATGAGTAAAATTAGCTACAAATAACCACATTCGGTTACATAATTCAGTCAGTTAAGCGCCATACGTAATACAGGCTTGGGCGATCATGTCTCGAAAGAGACATGACTGACTGGGCAGAAGATTATCCCGCAGTAGGTTGCCATTGCTTTTTGCGGTAGACTGGTTGCCGACCAAGGCTATAGAACCCATAACTGTCCTGTTATTTAACCCATAACTGGAAGGAAGAGACGGATTAATACCTTTCCCAAGGGTATTTGCGCGTAAGTGAAAGCAATGAATTCAGCTGGAATTCGAACTCGGCTACCCGATTTCTCGTTCCGAGCCGATATCCACTGCGCCACAACGCACATCCGCGTTGTGGCGCAGTGGATATCGATAGTTATTACATAATTAGTCATACGTAGTAGTTTCTATAACAATTTGAAACATAATAATTAACGCCCACCCAAAAACCGTTAGGCTAATAGAATAGATCTACTCATAATACGCCAATGACCAGCATATATAAATAAAGCCAAAGCACATCTCACATGGCCAGAAGATTGCCTCATAAGCATGAAACAGTCTGTCCTCGCTGTATCTTACCTCTGCTTCCACTGTTATATCTTCATAAGCCCTATCCTTGATATTAAACAATTTCACTCATAAATATAGAATACCTTAAAACTATATTTTGATTATATATATATATATATATATATATATAGATAGATAGATAGATATAGATATATGTATATTGATCTTTCTACCCACAATGCTCATATGATTAACATAAATTTTCTTCTTTCTACGTTTATGTGCCGTGTCCCGTCAGGACGTAGGCGATCATTGTTTTCCACTTATCCCTTCCCATTTCGAGCTCAGCAATGTTTTTATTGCTAATTCTCGCAAACCCTATTCCGCCATCCACTTGCGCAAGCTCAGCAAGTATGCCTTAAAACTATATTTTTGTTATATATATATATATATATATATATATATATATATATATATATATATATATATATATAGTTTAACTAAGTTGTTGAACTCGTAGGTTTTTTAACCTGTTGTTCATGCATTTACTTTTATAAAGAGTGCACGATTGGTAAAATTAGCAAAAAGATCCTCGAACGAATAAACAGATAAAACAGAAACATGGATCACTCCAGTGGTCAAACACAACTGACGTCATAAATTGGTTCAACAACATCAAGAAAAAAACAACTGCTCTTTGATCCAATTTGACATAGTGGATTATACTACCCATCTATCTCTAAGGACCTCTTTACCTTAGCACTGGAATTCGCCACACACTACTCGGACCTAACAAAGGACGAATATAATATTATAATGGCAGTCAAGACATCTGTTCTTATCCATCACCAAGAAAAATAGATAAAAAATAACTCTGTAAACCAATTTGACATCACAATTGGTGCGCTGGACTCCGCAGAGTCCTCCGATCTCATCGGCTTATTTACACTGTACAATCTCACCGCACACCAAGACATAAACACACAAGACATAGAGCTATATAGAGACGACGGTCTAATGATAGTACAAAACTCTACACACTTCAAAACAGACAAAATAAGAAAACTAATCCATAGAGAATTCAAAGAATTAAAAAGTAATAGCTAACACAAATTTAAAAGTAGCAAACTTCCTCGATGTCACACTAGATTTAGTTAACAATAATTACCAACCATACATAAATCCCAACGAATACCCACTATACATCCACCCAAAGTCAAACCACTCCCCTAGTATAATCAAACATATACCCTCATCCATAGAACATAGAATCAGCCAAAACTCGTCCAACAAAGAAAAATTCAACAGACACAAAAGTCATTAAAAAAAGCGGCTACAGAAATCAAAACATCCAGTGCATAACAAACAATAACCACAACAAAAAAAATAGAAACAGAAAAATCCTTTGGTGTACACACCCCCTTTCAACCAAATGATCAACACCAAGCTAGGACAAAAGTTCCTACAACGTAGAAAAATCATAACAAACCACAACAAATATATCCTAAATCAACACGCAGATCAAAATAAAACCGACGACCAAAATACAATCAAACACAACAACGAAAACATGTGCAATTGTAGAAACCCTAGTAACTGCCCACTACAAAATAAATGTAAAACAAACTCAATAATCTATCAATGCAATATAATATCTATTGAAAATCCAACTATAAATAAAGTGTATATCGGATCAACTAAGAACACTTTTAAGCAGCGCTGGTACATGCACCTAACCTCATTTAAAAACAGCTTATACCGAAGCCAAACATCCCTTTCTACATACTTTTGGAAGCTAAAGGATTCAAAACAGAAACCCAAAGTAAAATGGAAAATCCTAGAAACAACTAGAACATGCAACTCACTTGACGACATCTGCCCTTTATGTCTAAGTGAAAAGCTACACATTCTACAGTACCCCAACAGTAGCGACTATTAAACCGTAGAGGCGAATTAGCAGTACTATGCAAACATCGCAAATATTTCTCACTAAAATTTAAATAAACAAATAAACACCTCCCACGACCCCCCCCAAATGCAAAAAAATACACATAACCAGCCCTATTAATAAACAGAACAAAATAACTTAGAAACAAAAGACAACAAACCCCATACCATACCAGCTATGAGTCAAGCTACCCTAAAATAGTAGAAAAATAAATGAAAATATCGACACTGTAAAAAACTAAATAACTAAAAAACAAAACAAAAAAAAAATACCCCAATACAAAATAACCAAAATTAAAGAAGAAGCAACCAGCCCCCAAACAAAACAACATCTACCAACCCCTAAACCAAAAAACAACACCAAGCTACATCCAGGCAAGATAAATAGGAAAACCTAGCCGGAACTTAGCCACCCCCCAAACACCTAACCCTAAGATGTTAAAAAGGTTAAAAGAATTCAAATTACAACCCAACCCCACCTCGCACCTAAGAAAACAAATCCGCCACAAATAAATTGTCTTTTCAACTAGATAATTTTCATACTAACTAGATCACCTGACGAAGAAGCAGCCTAGACACATGGTCAGCTTAGAAACGCGAATATTTTTGTGTAGTGTTACTATGATTTTATTAACCATTGTAACAACTATTACACTATATATATATATATATATATATATACTTTATCGAGGCAGCAAATAATTTTCTAAACATATACTGTTAAATATAAGAGACAATGAATGTATTTTATGTTCAATCATAAGCCGTTCTAAACGTCGTATTTGGCTTTAATTTCATACAAAAATTCTCCAACATGTGAGCTGAAAGCTTAGAACCAACTTAATAAAAAGATATCCAAATGTTGGAAATTTTTGTCTTTATTTTCAACTGAAATTAAAGCCAAAATACTACGTTTAGAACGGCTCATGATTAAGCATAATAGACATTCATTGTCTCTTATATTTAACAGTATATGTTTAGAAATATATATATATATATATATATATATATATATGTGTGTGTGTGTGTGTGTGTGTGTGTGTGTGTGTGTGTGTGTGCGTATACGTGTGTTACATTGAATCATATAGACATATGTCTATTTTTATTTTAAAAAAATCACCACTACAACAGAATTATTTAATTATTTATTATTTATATGAAGAAATAATCAGCGGAGATAAAAGCAAGGAAATATTATCATAGTTACAATGAGTTTGCATTTGCAATTCATCCTTGAACATGATCTTGGAGGGGATCAAAATTACTTAGATAGGAAAAAACTAAGGATTCTTCCTTGATGAATTTCATCGTAACATCAAGAAAATGATTTGAGAACTGGAGAGGTTATTATAGTAAATAACCATAATATGTGTATATAATTCAATGAAATATTTTTGCATAAAGATATGCTGCATATATATATATATATATATATATATATATATATATATATATATGCAGCATATCTTTATGCAAAAATATTTCATTGAATAATGTTCAAACAAATCATTTCAAATTGTCGGTTGTTTATAACCAAGTTTCGTTAATCTTCGTTAATTTCCGTAATATCATATATAATAAATAACCATATATATATATATGCAGCATATCTTTATGCAAAAATATTTCATTGAATTATATACACATATTATGGTTATTTATTATATATGATATTACGGAAATTAACGAAGATTAACGAAACTTGGTTATAAACAACCGACAATTTGAAATGATTTGTTTGAACATTATTTTTTACTCGATACTCGTATTTAAGTAGATATTCTGTTTTTATTTAAACAGTATTATATATTTATATCTACTGACCTGATTATTTACGGTAAATTTTTATAACGAAAATTCTGCCAAATGACACACATTTTCGTAATAAAAATTTATCGTAAATAATCAGGCCAGTAGATATAAATATATAATACTGTTTAATTAAAAACAGAATATCTACTTAAATACGAGTATCGATAAAAAATGATGTTCAAACAAATCATTTCAAATATATATATATATATATATATATATATATATATATATATATATATAATCCAACATAGTTTTACTACTTCAAATGTTATTTTAGTGGCTATTCCTATTTGAGTAGACACGCCGTTCATTTTTATACTGCTTATTTTGTTTACTGGCCTCCGCATGCGAGAAAATTTACCCTCTGATAAAATGTGAACCTGCGTTGTCCTTCGTTTTAGAACAATCATCTACGAATAGCCTCCCTCGGACTTCAGGCGGAGAGGAACGCAGGCGAGTCTATGCGGAGAGGCAGAATCTCGTCTGGGAAAAATAGACAAAAATTAGACCCTGCCTTCTAAAAGGTCAAAGGGAAATGTTTACCCGAGCTTAAGAGCTTGGATTTCTCACATTAAAAACCGACGTTATATCAAATCAAGCCTCAGAGGGAGAGTTTCCTGGTAAATACTAAGTTTCTCTTTGCCTTAAAACATCACATCTTTTAGATAAAGCAAATCGAAAACGCACAGCTTTTCCCCCACCCAGTATCTTCTACTTATGGAACAGTCCCCCACGTAGATGTCTCCTTGAACGCTATATAATTTTACTCTCTCAAAGTCAAATGTCTTTCTTTGTCTGTCATAATATTTGCTTTTACTCGCTTCACTTTTTAACAGCAACCCTCTATGTCAGCGGTCAGCAACCCCCGGCCCGCGGGCCACATCCGGCCCGCGAGTAAGTCTTGTCCGGCCCGCTACCTTACTCTGGACACGATATAAATATAGGTAAACCAATCCAAAGTGACAGTTCATAGTCTGAATATATAGAATTCAATTTATTTGGTAATCCTTATGAAACAGATGTGGAGCAAGTGGCAGAAGAATAACTGACTTACAGTGCGACAAATCTTTCAAATCAAAATTTCATTTCGAATCCACTGCTGACTTCTACAAGAAATATATATTGCCAAGAGGAAAATATAAAAACATTATGGCTAATGCGAAACTGATGAGGTCATTATTTGGAAGTATATATGCTTGTGAACAACTTGTTTCTAAAATTAAATATACTAAAAGTCATTTGAGAATAAGATTGTGTGACGAACACCTGGATGTTGTTTTGCTCCTCTTATCAACAAATATTTCACCTGATGTAGAGAAGTCATCGCGCAATAAGCAGAAACAATTGTCTCATTAAATCACTTACCGTTTCTAATTGTATTTCGTCTGTAGCAAGGAATTTGCTTTTTTTGTAGATTGTGATAGTAGTTTGTTTTATTGCTACAGTAAAATAAAGATTCTTTTGTTAAATGTGTTTGTATTTTTTCGTTTTTTTTTTGTTATTCCTATAGTAAAATAAGTGATATTGTTTAAATACAATTAAATTATATTGTATCCTTGCTTTCTTTAATCACATAGAAAATTTATTCACATGGTTCTCCTTCATGACATGATTCTCCTCCATGACACTAGAGCCATAGTTGTTTGGTCCTTCTCCATGGCCCTCACTCTCAAAATGATTGCCGACCCCTGCTCGATGTTCAGCTTATATTAGGTAAACTTTTCTTTTCGTTTTAAAATTCTTTTTTGCTTCATTACAAACTGGTCTTTTTACTCTCACTCAAACATTCATCAATTCCTTTTGTTAGAGTCTAGATTTAGATTGTTATGGAAAGGAAATGTATGGTTTGGTAAAAGTGTGTGTGTGTGTGTGTGTGTGTGTGTGTGTGTGTGTGTGTGTGTGTGTGTGTGAGAGAGAGAGAGAGAGAGAGAGAGATTAGGGTGAGCAAAAAGAAATAATACAGTAGTTTTTAAAGCTTAAAACATACTGAACTCTAAGAAAAGAAAACTAGTTCGTGAGAAGTGTATCAAGGTTTTTCGGCCTGAGTATAAATTTGCGTTGATAATGTGAACTATTGTTTCTGGTCAAAGCTTCTGACGGCCTTTTTTCTATCCATTGTCGGGTCTTTTATGTCGGCTGAAAAAAAATTAGGTATTTTTTTGTGTAGAAGCAATGTTTGGGGGTTGTGAAGAGTGAACCTCGCTATTCAAAAGCATTAAAAGCGAGAAGAAAGTAAAAGTTAATAAAAGACAAATAATGAAGGAAATGAGAAATGACAAGGCGAGTAGCAAGAAAGAAAGAAAGAAAGAAAAAAGAAAGAAAGAAAGAAAGAAAGAAAAAAGAATAAACAGGAAAGAAAAAAGTACTAAAAAAGAAAGAAGATATGATCAACGGAGATAAAAGCGAAAGAAAGAAAGAAAGAAAGAATGAATGGATAAACAGGAAAGAAAGAAAGAAAAAGCACTAAAAAAGAAAGAAGATATCATCAACGGAGATAAAAAAAAAAGAGAGAAAGAAAGAAGGAAAGAAAGAATGGATAAAAATTAAAGAAAGAAAGAAAAGTGCTAAAAAAGAAAAAAATATGATCAACGGAGATAAAAGCGAGAAAAAAAGAAAGAAAGAAAGAAAGAAAGAAAGAAAGAAAGAAAGATTAAAAAATAGCAGAGATGCGTATAAAGATTTGGTAAGAACATGAAAACGCAATGAGTAGGAAAAAGAAATATTAAACAGGGAAGATGAAGACAAATATTGAAAGAAAGAAAAAATTAATGAAAGAAAAAAGAAAAAAGAAAGATAGGAAAAAGAAAGAAATAAAAAGTAAAAAAAAGCAGAGCAGAGGGAAATTGTATTGAGTACTAAGAAGGAAAAAGAAATAATCAATAGAAGAAAGAAAGAAAGAAAGAAAGAAAGAAAGAACGGAACAAACAGAAAGAAAGAAAAATGTGATAAAAAGTAACAAAAATAATTAATGGAGATAAAAGCAAACAAGCGAGAAAGAAAGAAAGAAAGAAAGAAAGAAAGAAAGAAAATAAAAGAATAGCAATTAAAGAGAGAAAAACATACAGATGAAGAAAGAAAGAAAGAAAGAAAGAAAGAAAGAAAGAAAATTAAAAATTAAGATCAAAGAAAGAAAGAGAAAATTAGAAAATAAGATCAAAGAAAGAAAGAATGAATGAAAGACAGGGAAACTTAAAAAGAAAGAAAGAAAGGAAAAAAGATATAGTCAGCAAACAAATAGGATGGAAGGAAGGTGTCACTCAGATGTACAGAAGGGATTAAAGAGACAAGGTAAAAGGAAGTAAATAATAAAGAAAGGAAAGAGAGAAGAAGAAAAAGAAAGAACCAGCCAGGAAGTGAACAGAAAAGAAATGGAGGAGAGAAGAGATAAAGACGGAGATAAGTAGGAAGGAAGTGGGGAAAAAAGACAATAAAGGGAGAAGATGACAATCAAGATGAGAAGAAAGGAAAGTTAGGCAAGAAAGAAAAAGAACGGAAGGAAGACGCTAAGTTGGAAGGAAGAAAGATAGGGCGGGAGAAAGAAGTAAAGGAAATATGAAGGAATAATTTTAGAAAGAAAATAAAGAAATAAAGAAGTAAAAAAGAAAAAATGAAGAAAAAAATAATGAAAAAAAAGGGAGAAAGAAGAATAAACAGAACGAAAGAGGAGAGATGGGAGAAAGAACAGAATATTAACATATTCTTATTCTTCGTCGGTGAGGGTTGTCAGAGAAAATCATGCACACACGAGTGAGCTGTCGGGAGTCCTTAATTTGCGGGAGTTGCTTTCTCTTCTCTCTTCTCTGCGTTCTCGCGTGTCTTTCATCTAGGTCCGAAAACCCTAAATTTATATAAGCTGAAATTTCCACGCATGTTTGCCTTCTCGGGTTTTACGCTTAATTGTGACATAAAAAATGGCTTACTTTTAACCATATTCAAGACAGTTCGATCTCCCCAAAACGCACAAGATACTTCATGGCAGTAACATGTGCGTTTTGGGGAGATCAAACTGTCTTGAATATGGTTAAAAGTAAGCCATTTTTTTATTTGTTATATTTTGTTTTTTATTCTCTTTTATTCTGTCCGTTTTTGCATAATTTTTAACTTTCATGTCTAATTGAAGGATTGTTTTCAAGCAGAAATTTCTTTGACTGGAGTTTAACTAAGTTAAAACTTAGCAAGTCACCAACCTAAGTTTTTTTCTTTCTTTTCTCTCTTTCTCTCTCTCTCTCTCTCTCTCTCTCATATAACTGGGACGTTAGCATCCCTGTAGGTCAAAAAATGTAAACCTACAAAGGGCGGAAGAACTCTCAAGGAGTCAACGGTCAGCTAACTAGAGATGGTGTCTCAATAAATCACCGTGGAGAAGGCAACGAGGATACCACTCCACTAACTACCCCCGCTCAATCATGGTTACTTTTTTTTTTTTTTTTTTAATCATTTCACCCCGAGCAAGGCAGAAACGCCACTGATGTGCAGGGGGTTACATAAATGTAGAAGGATTAATTAGAAAAGAGTGAGGAGTACAAGCTAGTTAGAAAGGAACAATAGAAAGCTGAGAAAGCAGGTGCAATGACAGATACATGGGCGGAGAGAACGTGAAGATTATACAGGGGAGGGGAGAGTGCTAGAGTCCAGTGGTTAGTAGGTGAGTATTAACTTTGCTTTTAAATTTCTGGAGGTCGTAGCCGTCAGGAAAGCAAGAATACGGGAGTGAGTTCCACAGGTGGGAAGTGCGAAAGAGGAAGCTGCAGGAGTAGAATTGTCGTCTGCGTTTGGCTAACCTGACTGTGAATGGGTGGGACCCAGTTGCCAGTCTGGTTGCACGGGTAAACACCTGTTGAGGAGGCATCAGTGACTTAAGCTCATCCGAGCAGAAGCCATGAAAGTATTTATAAAAGAGACAGAGGGAGGCCACATTTCGACGATGGGAAAGTGGCTGCAGACGAGTCGCCAGATCAGTACCTATCACATTACAGACTCTCCTTTGGAGCTTGTCAAGAACAGTGAGGAGAACGGCAGGAGCACCTGACCATAAATGGCAGCAGTACTCCATGCACGGACGGATGGTTGACTTGTATATATGTAGGATGGATTCAGGTGGAAAAAACATCCTGGATCGACATAGTGACCCAATCTTCTTAGCAGTAGATTTTGCTATGGATTCAATATAGTGCTTCCATTTGAGGTCTGAGGACAGGGTAAGTCCGAAGAGGCGTAGTGTATTACTCTCCGGGAGAATCATCTGGTCCATGCTTATGGGAGGCAGAAGAGGTTGCCTGTAATGGTTGACAGACAACAGCTTGGTCTTAGAGGAATTGAAGTTGACAAGCCACTTCTTGCCCCAGTTCACCACAGAGTGTAGATCCCGCTCAAGGTCAGCAGCGAGATTATGTCTGTCCGCCACGACAGGTTTCTTACTGGAGCGGGAGTATATTGTAGTGTCATCTGCGTAGATGCCTACTTGGGACTTGATCTCATCTGGGAGGTCGTTGATGAAAATAAGGAAGAGCGTTGGGCCCAGGATAGAGCCTTGTGGGACACCAGCATTCGTGCTGTAGGACGAAGAGGCATGCCCATTCAGAACGATCTTCATTTTGCGGTTATTTAAGAAAGATTGGATTAGATCAAGCAGGCGACCGGTAATACCATAACCGCGTAGTTTGCATAGGAGGCCAGGGTGCCAAACCCTGTCGAAAGCCTTGGAGATATCCAGAGCAACCGCGCGAGCCTCGTCAGACTCATCAAGGGCCTGTAGCATGTACTCCGTTACAGTTGTTAGCAGGTCGGCTGTGGACCTGTCAAATCGGAATCCATATTGCTTGTCGGAGAACAGTTTGTGGGCGGTGAGATGATGAACTATTTCAGCATTGATTATAGCCTCGAACACTTTCCCGAATATTGGTAGAAGACTGATAGGGCGATAGTTGGATGGGTCCGAGGGTTCACCACAGTTCTTAAAGACAGGAACGACTGAGGAGAATTTCCAGCATGCAGGAAAGCAGGAAGCAGAAAGGCAGTAGTTAAACAGTTTAGAGAGGACAGGGGAAAGTTCAGGGGCACACCTCTTAAGGACTATCACCGGGATTCCATCGTCTCCACACGCTTTATGGGGGTCGAGTTTTGAAATTACTCTGGATACTATTGTCGGGGTAATATATACGTCGTGCAGTTTGGCCTCAGTTCTAATAGGGAAGTCGTGTGGGTGCACTCCGGACGAGTCGAATGTGGAGTTGGATGAGAATCTGCGGGCAAAGCACTCAGCTTTCTCCGCAGATGACGTGAGAACATCAAATCCATGGATTAAAGGTGGTATTGAGGATTTCCTATTGTTGAGCACTCGTTTACAAATCCTCCAATAGTCCTTGGAGCCGAACTTGCGGTCAGCTATGTGCTGTCGCATTCTCTCAGCAAACAACTGTTTGGCGTCATTTAGGGTTCTCTTGCACTCACTGCGAGCAGATGTGAAAAGGCGCCTATTGTGATCAGTTGGCTGTCTCCGGAATAGACGGAAGTAATGGTTCCTGTGGGCAAGGGCGGCTGAGCAGGCCGGAGAGAACCACGGAGAGGAATGAGGTTTTAAGCAATACTTCCTGGTGGGTATGAAGGCATCAATGCCAGCTTTCACCCATGACGAGACCTCAGAGGCACAGTCATCAAGTGATAGGTCAAACACTTTTCCCCAAGGGACGTCGCAGAGGAAATCGCGAAAGGCATCCCAGTCAGCTTTTTGGTACTTACGAAAAGTGTATTAAATCCAACAGCGTGAAGGGGGTTTCTTCCCAAGGAAACAACTGCTGGCTCGGTAAGGACCGGCATGGGCAACAGGTTCCACCTGACCGTCATCCGCCGACTGTTTGCACAAACGACGTAAAGTGGACATTTTACTCCAAAATTTGTCCCTCGCCCGTGAAAGAGCGACATGAACAACAGATGTCTCTGGACCGTTACCCTGCGACTGAGTGCAGCACCAAAGACAAAATTACTTCCGGAACATGAAAGGTCAGGACACTCAACTGTGGACAACTAGAGAATGTCAAGCAGGAGATGGACAGACTGAAGATCAACATCCTAGGTATATGCGAAACCAGATGGCCTAATAATGGAGATCTCAGTAGCAACACCCACAGGATAATTCATGCAGGAGGCAAAAAGAACGAAAAAGTGGCCGGTTTAATACTAAACAAAGAAGTTAAGAAATGCGTTCTTGGATACTGTCAGTTTTCAGAGAGAATCCTCTTGGTTAAACTGTGGGGAAAGCCCTTCAATATAGCCATTATAGTAGTTTATGCGCCGACAACTCAAAGTTCGGAGGACGAAATAGAAACATTCTATTCAATACTGGACAGTGTCAAGGCTCAGTGCAAAAACCAAGAAATTAGGATTATAATGGGGGACTTGAATGCCAAGGTAGGTAAAGATAGGGAAGGAGACACGATCGGCAACTTTGGACTAGTGGATCTCAACGAACGAGGAGAAACATGGGTCCAATGGTGCTCAGACAATGACCAGGTAATTACTAACACCTGGTTTCAAGAACACCCACGACGTATATGGACCCGAAGAACATCCAGGTGCCGACTGCGGAAGTGACCACGTCCCAGTCATATGCAAACTAAGGGTGAAACTCCGAAAACTGAAAAAGCCCAGCATATCACCAAGACTGCAATCACGTTTGTGAATAACCTCACCCGGCAGAAAGAATACAATAACAGCGTGAGAAAGAAATATGAAAAACAAATTGGAAAAGGGCACTCAAAATGGGATTTACTAAAGGAAGAGATGTTGACCTCAGCGAACAACATAGCCCCAAAGGTAAGCAGAAGAAAAAACGAGTGGATGACCGAAGAGATTCTCCACATGATGCAAAGAAGACAAAAAATAACGCCAAGACATGGAGCAGAGTACAAGAAACTTCACAGGGAGATAAGGAACAAATGCAGACAAGCTAAAAAGGAATGGCTCAACAACAAATGCGCAGAAGTAGAGAGAATGAGCAGGACCAATAAAGCAGAGATGCATAAAGAGATAAGAGAACAAACAGGACAAAAAATCTGCTCCTCAACAGGGTGCATAAAATCCAAGGATGGAACAATCATATTAGAGAAAGAGGAAATACTCCAGCGATGGGAAGAATATATAAAGGATCTTTTTTGCGACAGGATAGAACAACCGAGAATACACAAGGAGGTGGATGGACCGGAAATACTAAAATCCGAAGTGGAAGCTGCAATGGCCAAAATGAACAGAAACAAAGCAGCTGGTCCAGACGGCATAGTGATAGAGCTGCTGATAGCCTTAGAAGAATACGGTATAGAAAGAATTACCGACATAAACGAAATTTATAGCAGTGGAATAATACCAGACGACCTATGCAAGTCGATATTTATAACACTGCCGAAGAAACCAGGTGCAAACGAGTGTGAACTACACAGAACTATCAGCTTAATGAGCCACATTACAAAACCGATGGTCAGAATCCTGATGAACAGAGAGAGAAGCAGAATCCGGCCAGAGATAGGACAGGAACAGTGCGGGTTCGTCAAAGAGACTGAAACAAGGAACGCCATATTCATGATTAGGATGCTCTCCGAAAGGGCAATACAAATGAAGAAAAACTTGTACCTATGTTTCATTGACTATGCGAAGACATTCGACAAGATACGACACAAAGAATTCATGGTGATGCTCGGCAGCCTTGACATTTTCGGGAAAGATATAAGAGTAATCAAGAATCTCTACTGGCAACAAAGGCATGCATACGGACAGGTAACGATCTCAGTAGATTTACAAAGATAGAAAGAGGCGTAAGACAGGGATGTGTCTTTTCACCAGATTTGTTCAACCTGTACAGCGAGAATATTTTGAGGACCCTAGATGACACGCCAGGATTTGTCATTGGAGGCCACAACTTGAACAACATAAGGTATGCAGATGATACAGTGCTGATTGCAGACACGAAAAGGAAACTACAAGACCTCCTACAGAAGGTAACACTGGAGAGTGACAAAAAAGTCTACAAATAAACTTTACGAAAACTGAATGTATGGTCATCAGCAAAAGGTGAAACCCAAAATGTCAAATACAGGTGGGGTAGACCAGAATAAAGCAGGCACAAAAATTTAAATACCTAGGAAGTCTTCTAACAGGAAATGGAAAGTGCTAAACAGAGATCCCAAGACGAATTGGTATGTCAAAGGACGCGTTCCAGAAGCTTAGTAAAGTACTAACACACAGGAAAATTTCACTAGAAACAAAGAAAATAGTGCTGGAATGCTATGTGATATCAGTTCTTCAATACGGCAGTGAATGCTGGACAATATCATCGAAAATGAGGACAAAACTGGAAGCAGCGAAAATGTGGTCCTACAGAAGGATGCTGCGGATATCGTGGACCGAGCATGCAAGCAACGATGAGGTGTTGGAAAAATGGCAACGAAAAGGAAATTAATACTGAGCATCAGGAAGAGACAACTGAAGTTCCTGGGACACGTAATGAGGAAGGAAAGCCTGGAGAACCTGAAACTGACTGGCCAGATAGAAGGAAAGAGAGACAGAGGAAGGCAGCGGATAACATATCTGCAGGGCCTGATCAGGTGGTAACAGGAGTAAGCATACTGGGAGCCACAAGGGAGAGAGAGACGTGGAGAACCATGATTTTCTACGTCCTGAAAGGACAGGGCACATAGAAGAAGAAAAAGATGGTCAAGCACACCTGTTAATCATCTTCGCCGGCTATTGCCTTTGAGGTCGGTTGTCTTTGATGTAATCACATTTTTATCGGTCACTGTTTTTATTTTCTTCCTTTTATGTTGATCATACTTTTGTTGGTCACTGCTTTTGATGGCAATCATATATCTGTCGGGTCCCAGAAATATATTACAGATATAAACAAACTCCGTACCTATCAGTGGCTACGTAGTGCAATTTAAAACGCTGAAACCAAAGGTTTTATTCTTGCTGCACATAATCAATGCTTGCTAACAATAAATTACGAAGTTCTTCTTCTTCTTCTTCTTCTTCTTCTTCTTCTTCTTCTTCTTCTTCTTCTTCTTCTTCTTCTATGTATCCTGTCCTTTCAGGACGTAGGCAATCATGGCTTTCCATGTCCTCCTATCTCTGGTGGCTCTTAGTACTTTTTCCGCTATTAAACAGCGCGACTCCGTTTCGTCATCCACCTGCTCAGGCCCTTCAAATATGTTATCCGCTACCTTCCTCTGTCTCTTTTTCCTTCTATCTGGCCTGTCAGTATGAGGTTCTCCAAGCTCTCCTCATGCAGATTCTGTGAGAGAAACAATTGGCCATATTTTCTGCATCTAATCGAAACGTCTTAAATGTGCACGGATAACGCGTCTACAATATTCTTTTTACTCATAGACACCGGGTGAGTAAGTAATCAGGCACTTTAAATTATTCTCTAGCAAGATGATAGCACACAAAGAATCTTAAGTTGGAAATCTCAAAAAAATGGTATAACAGGATTTCAATAATTCCAACTGAAGCTGGAGCCCTCGGATTGATTTGAAATGGTTCCCGTAGAGTCATTGAGAAGATCCCTGAGAGCCCGTTCCTAAAAGAAATATAAAATTGTACTCACTAGAACTGCTCACAAATTTCGAAGAGCTTTATATGTGTGATCGGATTTACATTATTCGGACTATTGTCCTCATCTTTGTTGACATTTAGGAACTGACCAATGTTATCCTTAAGGACACATGGCCCAGTGGATATAGACGTTGGTTAGTTCTTGTGACATGACCCAAAGAGTTGTGAGTTCAATACCAGGCTACAACAGTGGTGAACAAGTTTACAGGGTTAGAGGAAGATAACTCATGACTTCCAAAAGAGACGCTACTACGCAAGGGATGAGAATGGTATACCCTAGTGATTGTAATAAAGGTTTCGGTTCGAAACGACGTACAAATGGCAACAAAGATGAGGACGACAGTGCGAATAATGTAAATACTTTAAATGCTATCTCATCTCAGAAATATAGACAAATGTGTGATCGTATTTTTTTTTTCAGAAAAAGAATTAGTGGAAAATGCCATGAAGCCATTTCTAATTTTAAGTGTCAGGTTGGGACTTGAAAGGAAATGCATATACCACAGAAAAATAAGATAATAATAATAATAATAATAATAATAATAATAATAATAATAATAACTACAGACCAAATACATGCTAAAAACAACCCGAAAAACTACAGACCAATTACATGCCTTCCGACAACATATAAACTATTAACATCTATTTTAACAACACAGACATATTTATTCTTAGAAAGAAATGAAATGTTACCGCGTGAACAAAAAGTGTGCAAACGTGGCTGGTATGGATGTAAAGACCAATTGCTTATTAACAAAATGATCCTGGAAAACTGCTACAGTACAAAGAAAAATCTTAGTACTTATTATCGTAAGGCATTCGATAGTTTGCCACATTCCTGGATTTTAAAGACTTTAAATATATACAAGATATCATCCGTCATCATCAATTTCATTAAACAGTGCATGTCTATATGGAAAACAACCCTTTACCTCAATCATATAAATGGAACCTATAAGTCCGATGAAATAAACATCAAAAGTGGTATATTTCAAGGTGATTCTTTGTCTCCCTTACTATTCTGCATATCATTATTAGCACTAACCAGTCAACTTAATAAGACAGAATGTGGTTATAAAATAGGCCAAAAGAAAATAAGCCATCTATTTTACATGGATGACTTAAAGTTATATGCTAAGAATGATAATGAGCTGGAAGGTCTTCTGCAAACTGTAAAATGCTTCAGCGAAGACACTGGAAAGAAATTCAATTTGAATAAATGTGCTAAAGCTACAGTTTTACGTGGATCAATACAAAAAACATCCTCAATTAGCTTAGACCCTGCTGTAACAATAAAAGAATTGAAATCTCAAGAAGCTTATAAATACCTAGGTGTAAATGAGAGTCAAAACATTCACCATAAAAAAATGAAATAAATAGTGCGTAAAGAGTACTATAGAAGGCTACGAATGATATTAAAAACTGAATTGAACTCTCAGAACAGAGTTATGGCCATTAATAGCCTTGCAATCCCAGTTGTCCAATATAGTTTCAACATCTTAAACTGGACTCTAAACGACACCAGGCGAATGGATTCTAAAACAAGAAAGCTTCTTTCTAAGCATAAGATGCATCATCCAAAGGCTGATGTAGACCGTCTATACATACCCCGTAAAAAAGGTGGAACAGGTCTTATTCAACTGGAATATTAATAAAATAAATTGTCTTAAGTACAGCCCACACACTAAGGGGAACTTTGTCTATGTAACGCTAGGGATGTTATGAAGATATGAAGAAACATGAAATAGAGCCATAACAACACAACACGACCTACCTTAGGTTTTCCTGCAGACTTGGTAGGCAGTGCAACCATAGCAGAAATCGATTTATAATAAAAAATGACATAATAATACGTTACGATTTTATGGGATTTCACCATCTTTACTAACAAAAAGATAGAAGCAAATCGGGCAGGCATAATTTTCAAAACCTGAAAAGAACAATCTTGACTACTAATTGATTTGGCTTGCCCAGCTGTTTGTAACATACCAACCCAGGAATTTGAGAAAGCTATCAAGGTATAAAGACCTGGAAATTGAAATAAAAAATGTGGAAAATGAAGGCAAGAATAGTACCAGTGATAGTAGGTGCGATTGGAATGATAAGGAAAGGAACAAAACAACCCATTGAAAGAATCCGTGGAAATTCCAACTTAAGAGAAATACAAAAATTTTCTTGATTAAGTACAGTCCACACACTCAGAAGAATTTTGTCCATGTAACGCTAGTAATGTTATGGGAATTAGGCCAACAAATCATGAAATATAAGCATAACAACACACCACGACCCGCAAACTTGGTAAGTAGTGTGACTATTGCAGAAATCGGATAATAATAATAATAATAATAATAATAATAATAATATTCAATAATAAAAGAAGGCAGTAAATACAAACAAGATTTACAGTTAGTAGATTCTGTAGAAAAGCAAAACAGAAGCCAAGAACCAACTATTGCGGCAAAAAATATGAAAATGAAAGCCAAAGATAAAGCTCTTGAAAAGATGAAACAGCGCTGGCAAGACAAACCTCTGCATGGCCAATATCCAGTACGTGCCAATAAATCCAATGTTGACAAAGTTAATACTCATCGATGGTTACGTGCATCTGGATTAAAGTCTGAAACTGAAGCCTTTATTCTTGCAGCACAAGACCAAAGTCTTTTCACGAGAAACTTTCAGGCAAATATTATGCATAATAATATGGATCCAAAATGCAGGTTTTGTGATAAACACCAAGAAACAATAGACCACCTAATCTCAGGCTGTTCTGTGCTTGCCCCAAACGAATATAAAAATCGCCACGATAGAGTTGGGCAATATTTACATTGGGCAATGTGCAAACATTATGGAAAAGCTGTAAACAAACACTGGTATGAACATCATCCAGCACCGGTTACAGAAATAGAAGATGTAACCATTCTATGGGATTACACCATCTACACAGACAGAAAAATTGAAGCAAACAGGCCAGACATTATTGTTAAAAACCAGAAGGAGAAAACTTGTCTATTAATTGATATGGCTTGTCCAGCGGATTGTAACATAGCAATGAAGGAATTTGAAAAACTGTCAAAATATAAAGACCTGGAAATTGAAATAGAAAAAATGTGGAAATTGAAAACAAGAGTTGTGCCAGTGATAGTAGGTGCACTTGGAATGATAAAAAATGGAACAAAACAACACATTGAAAGAATCCCTGGAAACCCCAGCTTAAGAGACATACAAAAGATTGTCTTATTAAGTACAGCCCACACACTAAGGAAAACTTTATCTATGTAATGCTGAGGATGATAGGGAAGATAGAAAAACATGAAATGGAGCCATAACAACACGCCGCTACCTGCCTTAGGTCTCCCCGCAGACTTGGTTGGTAGTGAGACCAAAGCAGAAATCGAAATATGATGAAAAATGACATAATAATTAATAATAATTTTTAGATAATTTAGATAATTTCTATCGAAAAATTTAGATAATTACAATCGAAAAATACTGTGTCAAGTTAACCAAATGAAAGGCATTTCTCGAGGTTCACACGGCCTTGTATGTAGTCGAGTGCGGGGAAAAATTGGTAGTCAGGTATAGTAACGAAACTGGTGTGGCAGCCTCGTTGTGAATCGATGCGTATTAAAGTCCTTTCGAATACCGCGTATAAAGACTTCATTTTTCTTGTTTTTTGCATTTTTGTATGCAAGCCCCGAGAAAAAAAGCGTCTTCTATTTGGTCACTTTCGCTTAAAAAAATCATTATAAAAAAACAAAAAAAAAAACGGGACTGCCCCTAATACGAACTAGAACTTTGAAAATCGGGAGCAGGAGATGGCGTAACGATGACAAAACCTAGAAAAATAGTCCCATGAAAATGAGTTAAAATTCTGGTTGACGCACTTTCTCAAAAACATCTCTGAGAAAGACAGAGTTTTCACGTCGTTTATTCTCACAGCAAAACTTTATTTCTGGTATATGACAGGAGACAAGTTTACTTAGTTCAGAATTTTCCCTTGCTAGTGGATTGTGACTTGGAGCGAAGATGGTCACTGATGCATAATTCTTCTCGTTCATTGAAATTTCAAGGAAAGAAAAAAGATAACAGACCTAATAACCCAGTTCAAATTTCGCCGATGGCACAAACATAATTATATCTAAATAATAAATAGATATTGTCTTTCACTATTATTTCACATTTTTCTTCATTTGATATTGCAAATTTAAATTTTTTAATAATTTTCCTCCAAGCAAGGAAGTATTGCCGCAAAGGGCTACATAAGAAGAGAGCTAAAGGTAACATTCAAGGTGAGCAAAGAAAAAGAGGGACCGAAGAGGAAACGGTTACAGTGGGTGTCTGAGAACGGGCAAGAGAAGGCTAGGAATACTAAAATACAGAAACCATAGAAGAGAACTTCTATCAGGCAGTAAAACAGGAAGCAGAGAGGCAGTAATTATAGAGTTTAGAGAGGATAGAGGAGAATTCAGGGGCACAATTCCTCGAGACAATGACTGGGATTCCGTCGCCTCCGCTCGCCTTACGGGGTTCAAGTTTTGAAATGATGTTAGAGATCATAGAGAGGTGGGGTTATGTAAACATCCCTCAGTTGAGCCTCAGTTCAAAGGTTAAGTCGGATGTGAATACTGCAGAGTCAAATGTGGCGTTGGAGGAAAATCTGAGATCAAAGCACTCGCCCTTGTTCGCAGTGGCTGAGAGGACCTCAAATTTATTGATTAAACGCGGGTTGGCGGATTTGTTGATGTTCAGCAAACATTTGCAGATCCGCCAGTAGTCTTTGGAGCTGAACTTGCGGGCTGCTATACGCTGCTTCATTCTCTCAGCAAACAACAGTTTAGCGTTATTTATGATCCTCTTACACTCATTACAAATAGGCCCCTATTATGGTCAGATGCGTGGCTTCAATATAGCCGAAAGAAGTGTTTTCTCTGGATAATAACGGCAGAGCAGGCAGGAGAGAACCAGGTGTACGAATGAGGGTTAGGCAGAACTTTTTGACTAGGATAAAAGCATCGATGCCTGCTTTCTGAAAAAAACAAAACAAAACAAGAATCTGTAACTTTAGTAAAGTAAAGAGAACGAAGCACAGACTGCTTAGACCGGCTTAAAAAGAAAGAAAGAAAGAAAGAAAGAAAGAACGTTTAACAATGTTAAATCCTATGAAGGGATAGCTCTCGTCGTAACTCGAGTTTCACTCTTACGCGATCTTCAAACGACTGAAGATCGTATAAATGTGGCTTTCGTAAGTCATATATAGAAAAACTGAATTAAAAAAATCATCTAATTTTACCTTCTCAGTAAAGTGTACGAAGCCCATATTGCCTAGACCGAGCAAAAACAAAAACAAAAAAAAACAAGCAAAAAAAAAAAGAAAAAAACAATGCTTAACAACGTTAAATCCTATGAAAGGATGGCACTTGTCATAACCCGAGTTTCGCGTTCGCACAATCTTTAGACGACTTGAACGTTTAATCCGTCTGAATCGTGAGCGTAAAAACGCAAGTTACAACGAGAGACATTCTTGTGCGTGTGTGTGTGTGTGTGTGTGTGTGTGTGTGTGTAAGTTTTTTTGAGTGAGGTGTATGTGGGTGTAATTTTATCATGTATGCGTCTATCTGACACTAAATAAAAGAATCTAAAAATGAAAAAGACCGGCCATATTATATTTATCCACTTTCCAGCCTTGTTCTTAAATAAACAAGCCGTGTCAGTTACGCCCGTCTTATTTTAAGTATTGTGTATTTATCTAGGAAAACATAATCTACACATGTTTAGAAGCATTTCCGTTGAATTTAGAAAATACATACTTATTCAATAAATTTCCTAGGATATAACAGAATCTCACTGTAAAACAGAATTTGGTAAATACCTTATTGCTCAGCAATCCTCACTGTCAAGCCTCGACAGTGTTCAGAACCTATCAAAAGGCCTTGCGGGGGATGAATTATCGCTCACCCTGCAACCCTTATTCCACAGGTGAAACGTCACCAGTCTTTCGCTATTGTATTGCTTTGAGATTTTCCTGTTTCTCTGTACTCTTGTTAGCGTCTGAATTGTGTCTTTGGTCATGCCAATGCGTCTTGGGATCTCCATATCGCACTTTCCATTCTCTGTCAGAACACTTCTCAGGTGTTTAAATTTCTTTGTTTTATTTTAGTTTCTCCCAATTTTAGTAAGCATATTGGTCTTTTTTTTTTTTTTTTTTTTTTTGCTGATGCCCTACATTAAGTCTTCTTTAAATTTATACGCAGTCTTTTTCTCTCGCTTTTTTTGCTACCTTGTGTAGAAGATCCTGCATTTTCTTTTCTGGTTCTGCTATCAGCACTGTGTCATCTGCGTATCTTATATTGTTGAGATTGTGGCCGCCAATGACGAATCCAAGCATGGCTTATATTTCTTTCATAATTCCTTCGCTGTATAGGTTGAATAAATTCGTTGAGAAAACACATCCTTGTCTTAGGCGCCTTTCTGTTTTGGTAGACCGGTTGCGTTCACTTCTTATACGTACACAATCGGTTTGCCGCCAATATAGATTCTTGATTATCGTAACGCCTTCTCCGAAAATGTCGCGTTTCTCGAGCATTTTTATAAAATCTTTGTGTTGTACTTTGTCAAACGCCTTTCACGGCTTCTGCTTCGATGAACTTAGATCACTGGTGCCCCCTAAATACGAATTTGAACGAGATACTAGATTAGCAACTAGATCCCACCCTTTTACAGTGAAACCGATAAAATGCAACCGTAACTTCTACTCCAACTGTTTCTTTCCTCGCGCTTCTCGACTGTGGAATTCTCTTCCACACGATTGCTTCCCCGACGGCTACAATCTCCAGGAGTTTAAATGTAAGGTCAATAGACACCTCCTAACACACTAACCTGCTCCCATTCTGTCAAACACTCTTCCCATCTGCCCAACCTTCATCTTCGGTATCCTTACTCATCTGTCACCTTCCTCCTGACACTCCCTATGTCTAACCACTCCTTCTCTTTACCTTCCCCTATGTAGCCCCATGCGCAATAGTGGCAGTGGAATGCCTTGCTTGGGGTGAGATGATTAAAAAAAATAAAAATATATAAAAGCACAGATAGTGCTTTTGAAATTGTATTGCTTTTTCAGATAGCATTCTGAGCATGAATATTGCACTCTTCGTTCCGGTATCTTTAATGAAGCCACACTGTTCTTGACCTATCTCCGGGCTGATTCTGCAGCGCGCTCTTGTCATCAAAATCCGGATGGTGAGTTATGTTATGTGGCTCATTAAACTGATTGTTCGGTGGAGTTTGCATTCATTTGAACCTGGCTTCTTAGTCAGTGTTATGAAAATAGGATCTGCTGAGGTCCTCCGGTATATTGCCGGTGTTGAATATTTCGTTTAACATTTCTGTGAATCTGTCTACGCCGAAGCCTTCCAAGGACATCAGCATCTTTATTACAATCCCATCTGGTTCTGATGCTTTGTTTCTCTTCAATTTGAACATCACCGATTTCACTTCGGTTTTTAATATTTCTGGTCCATCCGTGTTTTTGTGCGTTGCAGGTTGCTTTTCGTGGAAGAGATCTTCGATATACACGTCCCATCTTTGAAGTATTTTTCTTTTCCTAATATTAGTGTAGCGTGCTTTGCTGTTATTCATCCTGTCGCTGAGCAGGTCTTTTGCTCTATTAGTTACTTTATTTTTTATGCATATTTCCATTATTTGTTGTGCTACTTCGGCACACTTGTTGTTGAGACATCTTTCTTTAACCTGTCTACATTCGCTCATTTCCTTGTGCAGTCTCTTGTATTTCTTTCCATATCTTGGCATTGTTTTCCGTCTTTTTTCCATCATGTCAATAATGTCTTTGGTAATCCACTCTTTTTTTTTTCTTCCGACGTGGTTTTTCCTTTGGGATGGTGTCGATCGCTGATGTTACTAGAGCTGTTCTAAGTGCGTCCCATTTTGATCTTCCGTTTCCAATTTCTACTTCGTATTTCGTTTTCCCGCTCTCCGTATACATTTCCTGCAGGTTTGGGTCAATCACGAGTCTATTGTACCGGAGTCCTAGGGTTGTGTTGGGTTTCTTTAATATTGTTAGTTTTATTCTTAGTTTGCATGTGACTGGTAGGTTGCCACTTCCGCAGTCAGCACTTGGGTAGGACTTGCAGTGAAAGACTGCGTTTCTGAATCTCTTGTTTATAGTAATATAATCAACTTGGTTCTTAATTTCTCCTTCTGGACTTCTCCATGTCCATTATTTTTCTTAGGTGCTTTTAGAAAAAGTTTTTATCTGATCTTTCGCTGTGTATCATTAAATCCCGTTCTCACTACCACCATTGCGGTGACCTTGTCCGAAATTGCCGACCGTTTCACTTTCTCTTCCTTGGCCAACTTTGGCATTCAGATCTCTCATGATGATTGTGATTTCTTGTGATTTGCACTGTGCCTTGGCATAATCATGCATGGAATAGATGGATTAGATTTCTTCTTCTGTACTTTGTGTTGTCGGTGCATATACCATTATTATCGATATATTAAGAAACCTCCATTTCATTTTAACTACTAGTCTTTTTATTTTACTAGCAGTATAGCCCGGCGTTGCTCGGGTGTAATGAAAGCTTTAAAACTAATCGATGGTCCTGGAGCTCAAACTATTTGGACGTTGACACGAAAGACTAAAAAGCAATAGCTGTTTCCAGTTAAAGCAAAACCATAGACTGAAAGAAAAATGAATGGATGTAAGTCAAATTTTGATTTCTTGGTATCGATATCGAATAAGTTTTTTCGTCGTAAAATGAAATTTGAAGGCTAAATAAGTCCTCTGAGTAAATGATATCATGGCTGAGACTAAGAACTACAATTATACCTACTTAGAGCCAAACTCGAAGCAAAAACTAGAATAAAAGGGCTGAAAAAATATAGACAGGCAGATAAACAGACACACACACACACACAAACATCTTGCCTTATATATATATATATATATATATATATATATATTATCGATTTTCTGCACTATTGTAAGAACTGCAACCTTGAAACTTCTGAATATCGTTTCTTATGTCTTTGTCTATGAGTGTATCAAATTTGATTAAAATCGGACCACTCCTTCTATAACCCGATTTTTTCGATTATCGATTTTCGATATTTATCGGGGGTATCTCGACACAAAACCTAACTAAGAACATTTGCAGATGCTTATAGTACAACTGTGTAAATTTTCAAGAAAATCGGTTCAGCCGTTTCGGAGTCTATAGGTAACGGTTACACACACACACACACACTTACACATACACAAACATACACAGACAACGTTTCATTTATAAATAAGTTTAGATGAGATATTTTAAAAATCTAAAAGCCCAGTGTGTATTTACACCACGTTAAAAGGCTATTTACAAGAAACTAAAGAAAATGTTGTTAGCAATAAATCCGCCACAATCACTAAATGTTGAAGAAATATCAGTTAACAAGGTGAAATTAATGTGGG
Organism: Ascarosepion bandense; assembly: GCA_037127315.1. Taxonomy (NCBI): domain Eukaryota; kingdom Metazoa; phylum Mollusca; class Cephalopoda; order Sepiida; family Sepiidae; genus Ascarosepion; species Ascarosepion bandense. The sequence continues at coordinate 3,873,515 of JBBBDQ010000728.1, forward strand.
ACGAAGTTAATTAACCAATCAAACGTCCAACTCCTTCACTCAAATTCAACTAAGCGCCTCAACAAACACGAAAATCAACTCGAAATGCGAAAAGCATCCTGAATCTACCAAATAACTGACATCTTTGGTTCCCTAAAACGGGTAGGAGAAGGGGAATTTAACTACTAAAGAAAGTGGAGGCAGAAATAAAAGTGGGGAATGAGCATACATCTCATCGCAAAATTAATTTTGATGAAACAAACTAAAGGCAAAAAAACAACCCATATCTAAACTAATTCTAGGCAGGGTTATTCCAGCTAGAGGAATTTCCTTATATCAAAATGACACTATAAATCAGCCCGTCTTATTCGACAGAGATGCAAAAGGCTCATCCACCTGTTTCCAAATTCTAATAGAGCAACCCGCCGCCTTTCCGTCCTCGAATTGACTTTAACCTTAAAGAAGAGGATCATTTGGGAAAATTTTAACTTCATGTCCTCATAGAATTTCTTCTGACTTATCCTCCATATCACGAGTCTCGAAATGTATCGAAAACAAAACTAGGTATAGTGTTCAGCCATCGTCAACGACGGTATAAGATTGCTACAGACAACAGTGTTCGAGGACGAAAAAATTTCCACGCAGCTTCCGAATCATGATATTATCAATAAACTTTCCAAAAGGGACTACGACCCTACAATGACAGAATATGTAATCACGTTTACACCGCCCCATCTCAGAAAACACAGTTTAGAGGGGCTTACGCCATGTCACGTTCAATACACCGGTTCTCGCTCGATCACCGAAGTTAAGCAACGTTGAGCCTGGTCAGTACTTAGATGGGTGACTGCTTGGGAATACCAGGTGCTGTAAGCGTATAGTGACGGATGTGCGTTGTGGTGCAGTGGATATCGGCTCGGAAAGAGAAATCGGTGAGCCGAGTTCGAATTCCAGTTGAATACCCTGCATTCACTTAAGCACTGGTAGCCTTGGGAAAAGTATTAATCCGTCCCTTTCCTCCAGTCATGGGTTAAATAACAAGAGTAGGACTTGGGGACCCTTCTCTTAAAAACAAATCCCAATGAATCTTGATACTCGAAAAGAGAAATATTGTAAAAATAAAATAACCTTACCCCAAAAATCATTGGTTATGACCTTAAATGATCCCTTAAGGATTGATAGGTCCTTAAACCTTGAAACAAACAAACAAACAAAACAGTTTAGAGATTTTTCAAACATGTCAGACAAAGTCTTTTGCCGACCCCGAGAACCTTTCGAATCACCAGCTAGGTGAGTGATATCTCATTATTATAGATGCATTTCAAGTGCTTCGTAACAGCGAGCTCGTCGATCAGACGACATTGAATGGACCCGCTAGGACATAATGTAATGACTTATGGACAACGCCTGGGCATCGTAGAGGCCATTTATCGATCGTATATATTGCTTCAGAGCTATCCAACACTTACGATAGAAAGAGAACTCGCCTCAGGGTAAACGGGGTGTAGAGTCTCCTCTCTATACGAGTGGGCACTTCTTAGGATTGGGAAATTCTTACGGAAATCTTCCTTCCATCATTCATCATCACCATCCGATTGCTGACACATTTGATTCGGTACAAAGCGTAGATTGACGAATATCAATGCTAGGCGCAATCAGACTGCCTTAAAAATAGTGGAGGTAACAGATTTCCCAAAGTACATTGGAGCCTTGCCTTCCCACAAGTAGTAGAACAAGACCTTCACTAATGATATTAATGTAACATACACTACCGGTCATAATTATTAGGCCACCCCAGTTTAAAAAATATTATTTATTTCATACTATTTTTAGTAATTATTGCAAAGTGAATAATTATAAATGAAAATAGAATGGTTCTTTTGCTATTATTACTTTGTAACATTTTACAAGGCAGCCAGGAAGCCTTTGCTTTGGCCAGGCAATAAGAAGAGACTAGCATGGGGAAGAGAGCACAAAAACTGGACACTAGAACAGTTCATTTGATGCACATGTTACTGTGCAGTATTAACAATACCAGAGGAAACGTTCGGGAAGAGAAACTCTCTTCCACGTAATCAATCGTAAGGCAACCGACTTACCGCTGTTGATCTTGCCATGAGAATCATGCCACTTACGTCTGTCTTTGTTATCTCCATTTAATTTAACTCTCTATGCTTATAGAACTCACAACTCTTTGGGTCAAGTCAATGGATCAAGCCAAAGCTTTTAATCCACCAGGTCATGTATCCTTTTGGGCATCATTGTTTTGGGATTTACAATCTTACGCTAGCTGCACATCCAAGTTTACAGCATCTGGTATTCACAAGTGGTCATCCATATATGTACTGACCTTGATCGACGTTGCTTAACTTCGGAGATCATACAGGAACCGGTGTTTCAACGTGATATTTCTGCAAACCAGGACATAAGTGGGAAGTTTCATGCACTGACAAAAGTTGAAAATTAATTCACAGTACAAGGAGTCTACATGCTAATCTATTGCCTGGTCATATACCAGATATACATTCATTAGCTCATCTATGATATATATCGAGAGAGAGAGCTACAAAAAAAATAAAAATTAAAAATTAAACTGAAAAATAGAGTCATGTTTTTAAATATCCTCGTTAGATCAAAACTTGGCGACAGACCCATTCAGAAACATCTATATCAGCTGTATACAGCCATTTTCTAAGTTTAATGGTTAAAAATAGCCTTGGTCGAGTAACGCCTGTGGGTCTTGCTGAAGACAATCTTTTTGTTGAAACTTATGGACTGACGCTACAGGATCACAAAAAAAGAACTGCATCAAACAGCAGAAACCACACCAATTTATGACTATCAAGTAAAGTGCATAGCATATGTAATTCGAGGATAAAATAATGACAAAATACTAACAGTAGGAAGATGGGTAATGTTTATTTAATTCGGCCTCGTGTCATACATAACCGAACTCCCTACAGCTTACAAGTTTTATACGGAACTAGCAGTACAGCCCGGCGTTGCTCGGATGTAATGAAAACTTTAAAACTAACCCATGGTCCTGGAGCTCAGACTCTTTGGACGTTGGCACGAAAGACTAAAAAGCAATAGTTGTTTCCAGTTAAAGCAAAACCGGAGACTGAAAGAAAAGTGAATGGATGTAAGTCAAATTTTGATTTCCTGGTATCGATATCGAATGTTTTTTCGTCATAAACTGGATTTTGAAGGCTAAATAAGTTCTCTGAGTAAATGGTATCATGGCTGAGACGAAGAACTACAATTATACCTACTTAGAGCCATACCCGAAGCAAAAACTGGAATAAAAGGGCTGAAAAAATACAGATAGGCAGATAAACAGAAACACACACACACAAACATCTTGTCTTTTATATATATATATATATATATATATATATATATATATATATATATTATCGATTTTCTGCACTATTGTAAGAACTGCAACCTTGAAACTTCTGAATATCGTTTCTTATGTCTTTTTCTATGAGTGCATCAAATTTGATTAAAATCGGATCACTCCTTCTATAAGCCGATTTTTTTGATTATCGATTTTCGATATTTATCGGGGGTACCTCGACACAAAACCTAGCTAAAACACTCGCAGACGCTTATAGTACAACTGTGTCAATTTTAAAGAAAATCGGTTCAGCCGTTTCGGAGTCTATAGGTAACGGACACACAAACACAGACACACAGACAGTTTCATTTATAAATAAGTTTAGATTATCAGAAGGTCGCTTGTCGGCAGGTTGAGGGTTCGAGATTGTGTGGAATAGTGGAATAATGTAAGAATAAAAATATACATTTTTCATGTTAAAATAGAAATTCATTAAAGGAGTAGAATAACAAGAATTGGTAGAAGTGACTGTTCAGTTAGAAAGTTTAGGGTATCAAGAAATATTCGTGGTAGTAATTTGTTGGGAAAAGTTTATGCTTAAGTACGTATGTATGTTTGTATGTCTGAGCGTTTGTTGGTAGGAATGTCTTTGGATGGAGAGGAAGTAGAATGACTCAGCACACGAGAAAGGAGAAAAATGACGACGCGACCCATGTCCGGGTCGTGGTTGAAGTTTCTCTCGTTACATTTTAGTTGTTTCATCTCGCTGCTCCCATCTGACTCTCTCTGACTGACGCTGATCGTGGTCATTTATATTAATTTAGATTTTTCGCACTAGATCGCTAAGTTCTTTTTTGATCTTGCAAATCCACTTCCATTGGTCAAAATCAATTTAACATCTACTCGCAAAATCCGGTTTCGACCTTTTCTTTAAGCACACGGTCAATCCTTTTTCTATTTGTGAAAAACCAGGATTTCACACGTCATTGTGAATTTTTGTAAAAGTGAAGAAGAGGGTTTTATTTTAATTCTTAATTTCCTATCAGACAAAAAGTTTCCACACTCCTTATGAAAGAAACCCTATCAAAGCTGGAACGAGCGATAACAACGACTGAAATTGATAAATCTATTTTCAGACGATAGAAGTACTAGCTGCTCGGTCAATGATTGACGAATGTTTCTTTGTAGGGAAACAACTAATATAAACCACCAATATTTGTGTTGGGTAGCTTACCAGATGCCATACCGGTTTTTATTAGGAAAAAAAGATGGCCGCCAGTGTCTCTCGGTCAGCAATAGCGGATGTCTGTTGTTTTGACTGAAAATAAGACATTTTAAAACTTCCACTCTTTATCTACAGATATCCACAGCCAAGTGTTATTCCTTTCTTTATGATATATATTTCTTCAATGTCTTAGTTAATTGGTAACTAAGAGGAAATATTCTTGCTAAGTTCGTTATTTTCTATTTCCTTCTGGATTACAAAACGTTGAATGTTCAATATTTAGCATGAACACGTGCATCCAAATAGCTTCCTACATTGGTTAAACAAATGTAATGAGCGAAATAGAGAGATCAGATTCATTCTTGAGACAAGATGGCCGTCTGCAAGACTGGGGTATGGATAGCGCACGCTGCTCTCACGGCTGGTAGAAACGCCTTCTTTCTGTTTGAATTCAACTTAACGTTAATGGCAACAATATAAAATATGCAGATGACATAGTGTTGATAGCAGAGACATAAAACTACAAAAATTCCCACAAAAGGTAGTAAAGGATAGCGAAAAGAAAAGACTATACATAAACTGAATGAAAGAATAAAATCAAAGTGTGATTTGCAAATCGGAGAGAAAAAAATCAAACAAGTAAAAAAATTTAAATATCTAGCAAGAGTTTTAACAGGACAGAAAGTGCGGCACCGAAATTCGAAGGCTTATCGATATAACCAAAGTTGATTTTCAAAAGTTAAGCAGTGTACTTAGAAATAGGAAAAGGTTTTCGTTAAAAATAAGGAAAAGAGCACAATGAGATATCTGTCCCTCTGTATGTCAGAAAGTGCTTGACAATCTTCTCAAAGATGGAAAAGAACAACAGAAATGTCGTTCTACAGAAGGATGTTGAAGATACCATGGGAAGAGCATGTGAGTAATGATGAAAACTAAAAGAAAACTTATACTTAACACGAGGATGAGAGAACGTTGAAATTTCTGGGAGACATAATGAGGCGAGAGGGCTTGGAAAATTTGATGCTCACAAGAGAGATTCAAGTCAGAAGGAATAGAGGGAAAAATGCATAAGATATTTAATGAGCTTGAGTAAATGGATGGCAGAACAAGATTTAAGAAAAATAACATAAATGCAAAATTTATCAAGAGATACGAATGACAGGAAGTTATGGAGAGCTATGATCACCTACGTCTTGATGAAACAGGTCACATAATGAAGAAAGAACAAGATGCTCATTATTATATATCTGGTTGTGAATGCCATCTAGGTTCTGTGATGACATTCTTTCAGAGGGAGAGTTATATTCATGGAACTAGCAACAGTTATGCAGTTATGGATATCTGAATGAGAAATCGGAGGGACGTGTTCGAGTTCCAGTTGAAGTTGTTGCATAAATATCCTTGAGAAAAGTAGGAATCCTTTTCTTCTCCCTCTAGCTATGAGTTGAATAGTAGGACAGACTGGTTCTATAGACTTGGTTGGCAACCAGTCTACCACAAAAAAACAATGGCAACCTACTGCAGGAAAATATTCTGCCTAGTCAGTCATGATCGCCCAAGCGTGTATGAAGAGTATGGCACTTAACTGACTGGTTGAAGTTTAGCAGTCGGTCGAATGTTGAACACGAGATGCAGAGTTAAATTATCGCACTAGTTAAACATTCGGCGAAGATAAACGGGAAGCCGAGTCCAATCGCCGCACTGCATTGTGGTCACCCGCTGCTATTTATTACGTTCTGACTTTTTCATAAATTGTCACTCAATAGGTCTAGATGATTTTTCTCGACAAAATCTATTCTAAATATTTATAAGACTACCACCATTTGTTCATATTTTGAATATTACTGTCTTATCTTGACTAGTGCTTGTGCTATATATTTAGAAACTCTTTATAAAATACAAAAAATAATCTGCAGTGTTATTGGTCTCGACCAAGCATCTCGGCTTCAGTCACTTCCCATCACTGTAATGTATCTTCTCTGTGTCTTTTCTATACAAATATTTTTCTGGTAATTGTTCTGATGAATTTTCCTCTATGGTACCTAGACTTTAAGAATTTAAGCACATTACTAGATTATCGGTAAGCTTTTAGTATTTTGCAGTTGTAATGGTTAGATGTAACCGTAAGTTCTATTCTAACAGTTCCTTTTATCGCACATCTCGCTTGCGGAAATCTCTTTCGACTTCTTGCTTCCTATGCAACTTTGATCTTTAACATTTAAATACAATGTCAATCTTCTGTTTTCTTAATTCTTGTTCTTTTTATTGTCATATCTCCTTAATAGTATATTTTCTCATCTTTTCTAACACTCAGTTACTCTTTGCGTTTAAGTGGCTTTATTGCCTTTCTTGGGGTGAAATGATTAAAATAAATGTACGATGTTTTCATTTAGTTCTATTTCCCTGTTTCTATGTTAATTGGTTTCTAGCCGGCGTAGTTAATAGCGAATAGTTTTTTTTACTTTGATTTTATTTCTATTTGTTTCGCTATGAGATTGAAGGGTGGTAGAGAAGTATTGGTTCTATGATTCCTTCTTATTCTATTGCAGTCAGACACAGAGCTGTCATGTCCTATTCATCATTGATATATTTGACTGATATTCGGTCGATATCAAAGGAGATAAACATCAATGTTGAAACAGACACTGCACCTAGTATTCCTGTAGTATGACAGAGAGTTAACAAATCTTGGTACTGCTAAGCTGAACTGAGTTAGCAGAAACTATTTTATACTTTACTAGAAGTATAGCCCGGCGTTGGTCGGGTGTAATGAAAGTTTTAAAACTAATCCATGGTCCTGGAGCTCAGACTCTTTGGACGTTGGCACGAAAGACTAAAAAGCAATAGCTGTTTCTAGTTAAAGCGAAACCGTAGACTGAAAGAAAAATGAATGGATGTAAGTCAAATTTTGATTTCCTGGTATCGATATCAAATAAGTTTTTTCGTCGTAAACTGAAATTTGAAGGCTAAATAAGTCCTCTGAGTAAATGGTATCATGGCTGAGACTAAGAACTTCAATTATACCTACTTAGAGCACACAAACATCTTGCCTTATATATATATATATATATATATATATATATATATATAATCGATTTTCTGCACTATTATAAGAACTGCAACCTTGAAACTTCTGAATATCGTTTCTTATGTCATTGTCTATGAGTGCATCAAATTTGATTAAAATCTGACCACTCCTTCTACGATTTTTTCGATTATCGATTTTCGATATTTATCGGGGGTACCTCGACACAAAACCTAGCTAAGAACGATAACGGAGTTAGATTCTGCCGGTTATTCGTGGTCCTAAAAAATTACTTGTGTAAGATTTTAAGATTTGGATACGTACAGAGTCGATTTTATTATATATATATATATATATATATATATATATATATATATATATATATATATATATGTGTGTGTGTGTGTGTGTGTGTGTAATAACCACCCAACAAGGTACAAGCTGAAATGAAAGAAGCAAGCGGATATCTAAAAATATTTGTAAACTGACATTTATTTGACAACACACAGCTGTGCAGATCTCAGTAAATATCGAACTGATTGCATTAGCGGTTGTTATGTAATAAAAACTGCTAAGCTTCGTGCTGTGATTGGCTTTCTGGTCAACCTATACACAGTAACTTCCCGTTGGGTACACCAATCAATCGAAATGTTTTTTTTATTATAATTTTCGCCCATTATTTGTGCTATCTAGCCGTTGAATTTAGACCAGGTCATCAGGAAGCCGAATCCGAATTCAAGTTGAATTCCATTGCATTCACTTACGAATAAATACCCTCGGGAAAGGTATTAATCCGTCTCTTCCCTCCGGTTATGGGTTAAATAATAGGACAGATTGGGTTCTATAGCCTTGGCTAACAACCAGTCTACCACAGAAAGTAATAGGCACTTACTGCGTGATAATCTTCTACCCAGTCAGTCATGTCTCTTTCGAGACATGATCGCCCAAGCGTGTATCACGTATGGCACTTAACTGACTGAATATAATACTTGGAATCATGATTAAGACTTCTACTGGTCGTAAAGTGGGGGTCGGCTTTCTGTTATTATGAACTAATAAACTGATCCCCCACTAATTACTACTTAATAATATAATACATTACTTCCCCTCTAGCTATGAGTCAAATAATAGGACAGATTGGGTTCTATATTCTTGGCTGGCTACCAGTATACTACAGAAAGCAATGGCAGCCTACTGTGGGATAATCTTCTACACAGTCAGTCATGTTTCTTTCGAGACATGATCGCCCAAAGCATGTATTACGTAAGGCAGTTAACTGAATGACTGAAGTAAGGTAAACTTCTTGTATATACGTCAGTCTTTTCTAAGCTTATCTAAAACAGGTTGACTTAATTTCCAATCGGAAAAAAATCGAGAGCAATCAGTTCTGAAAAATTTAAGAATGTAAGTAAAAATGCCATTTGGATTATAGCAAAAATAATTTATTATCCGTTTTGTCTATTTGCTACTGTAGCAGTTACCATCTGCAGACCACAAACGATAGGGTTACTCGTGTAGGGCGCCATTTTGGGAGTGGTACTGCTTCTTTCTAATTCGTTTAAATTTAATCCGAACGAGTGCAGGTTCACTCGTCGAGACGACCGACTGACAGGAATGGACGGGATCGGCGTGCATTCACAACCTCGTTGCTTGAATCATGGGTGTGGTCTACTGGTTCTAAGATCGGTTTACCAATCGCCCACATCCAAAAGAATTGTATTTCTTCAGATTTATTTTTATTCCTTCTTACAAGAATTAGGTCGTTGAATGCCGAGATTTTGAGATGAAAATTCCTGAATATCACGCTGCTGTCCCGGTTTCGAATACAGACGTGGTTACAAGAATATTTTAACATCATTTCTCTTCTAGGTGCAGTGTCCCTTTGTATGTCATGTTGCGCTTAAGAGTTTTTTCTCCTTTTTCTAAATCCCCCCTCATCAATTCACACAATCTCGTTCTGTCAGTTAAGTGCCATTCGCGATATATGCTTTAGGCGATTATGTCTCGAAAGAGACATGACTGACTGGGCAGAAGATTATCCCGCAGTAGGTTGTCATTGCTTTCTGCGGTAGACTGGTTGCCAGCCAAAGCAATAGAACTCAATCTGTCTTATTATTTCACTCATAGCTAGAAGGGGAAGAAATGTATTATATTATTAAGTAGTAATTAGTGGGGGATCAGTTTATTAGTTCATAACAATAGAAAACCGATCCCCCACTTTACGACCAGTAGAAGCCTTAATCATGATTTCAAGTATTATATTCAGTCAGTTAAGTGCCATACGTGATACATGCTTAAGCGATCATGTTTGGGCAGAAGATTATCCCGCAGTAGGTTGCCATTGCTTTCTGCGGTAGACTGGTTGCCAGCTAAGGCTAGAGAACCCAATCTGTCCTGTTATTTAACCCATAACTGGAAGGAAGAGACGGATTAATACCTTTCCCAAGGGTATTTATTCGTAAGTGAATGCAAGGGATTAAACTTGAATTCGAACTCGGCTCCCCGATTTCTCGTTCCGAGCCGCTACCCACTGCACCACAACGCACATATGAGAAAATAAATTTGACTGCCCCATTTTTTCATTATATAAGTTGGTGCCTAAACGATATTTGTTTTTATGGACTTTAATGTTTTGCAGTTACCAAGACATTGCTGTTCCTTTTCAATCATTTCGTTTGTAGTGCTGAATCTGTTGTCATTAAAATGAATCGCGGCACATTTAATTTCTTAATCAAGATGACAGCGCGCAATTTAAAATTGCTGAATTTCAGGAATCTAAACGATTCGCGCAAACGAATTGGTAAGCGTTGTTAGGCTTTATATCATCTACATATCTCGTTTACAATATTAACAGATTCTTTGTCGATATTTCTTATTTAATATTTAGGTCTTGTAAATTAAGGTTTTAGTAGGACAAATAAAAAAATGATTAAATATAATAAAAATTCTTTTAGATTTATTTGTTCAATTTTATATTCAATTCACCCTTAATTATGGACAAGTTTCTCAATAGAAAAGGCGATGGTGACAAGAATAATTCTACAACTTCATTTAAAAAACCAAAAGTTTATCGGTTGTTTAGTGATGATTACTTGAAATTTGGGTTTCGCTGGACTGGAGATACACAGATTCCTTCTCCGCTGTGTGTTGTGTGTGGACAAACGCTGTCTAATGAAGCAATGGTTTCAAGTAAGATGAAAAGACATCTTACTACAAAACATTCTAACATTCAAACTAAAAATGTCAATTATTTCCAACGGTTGTTAGAATCAACAAAAGCTTTATGAGTAGAAAATATTCATTTTTTGTGATAGGTGTGCCGTGAAAAGTTAAGCGTTCAATAGTGTGCCGTGATGTAAAAAAGGGTTGGGAACCACTGGTTTAACGTTAAAATTATTGAATAATTGTGTTGCAGTGTATTTACTAAAGATATGCGATGAAAAACGGAAAAAAATGGTTGGTCATGAAATGCAAGATTTACTGACTAAATAGGGCTATTGCATGCAAATTAGAAATGCATTGCAAATGATTTTATGAGAGATATATATTTAAAACTAGTAGAAAACGAATTGTCAGTAGTTTGAAATTAACTTAAATATTACAGAGAGAATAGGGCTATTTTGTGTATAATACAATTCACATGATTTTACAAGAAATATTCATTAAAAACAGAAATAAAGGGATGGTCAGTGGTCAGAAATTAATGCAAAATTTCCTGACTGAATAGTGCTAGTGTATGCATAACGTACATGCATTTTAAACGATTTTACTATAGTAATGCATTGAAAAACAAACAGAAAAATTGTCTGTGATCAGTAATTAAAATAACTTATGTTGTCGTAATAGAACTATTATTTGACTACCATATATACATCATCTTATTAGTTACTTGTGTTGTAACCCCATTATTTTTCAGGTGTGCCTGAAAATTAGGAAAAAATGCTAGCGCTAGTAGTGAGGAATAAGCATATATCACTATTAGACTATTATAATCGTGTTGCCCCAAGCAATTTTACTGCCACTGTTGTGCAGTGGGGTACATAGGAGGAATGTTATGAGAAGGAGCGAGAGGTTACAGGGGGTGTCAGGAAGAGAGTAGGAGAAGGAAGAGAATCCTGATGAGAGTAGGGTGGACGAAGAAAAAAGCATGAGAGAGAGGATGTAAGTTAGTGAGACAGGAGATGACTATTGACTTTACATTTAAATTATTAGAGATTATAAGCAATTATGCGGAAGGGAATTCCACAGGCGGGAAGTGTGAGAAAAGAAGCTGATGGAGTAGAATTTGCATTTATAATTTATTGGTTTCATAGTAAAAGGGTAGAACCTAGGTGCTAATCTTGTGGCACGAGGAAATTCTTGAAAATGACCTTACTTTGTCTTAGTTAGCTAACATTTTGTTATACATAAAAGCTTCATTTTTGGAAAAGAAGCATTTTTTGTCATTTGTTTTCTGTATATATGACATTGACCGATGGCAATATTTTTCAGGGTAAAATCGTAGAAATCACTCAATTCGTATTTAAACCAATAAATATTGATAAACTTAGTCAGAAATACTATTTTTTCAATAACAATCAGACACTAAGTCTTTAAAATAATACAATTGAATGTATCGAAGCCAACAAGTATTTTTATCAAAACATTTAATGAACTAACAGCAAAACTAAAAACATTCGTGAACCTAAGAACTATGGTAAAAATTTTGATTTTCTTGATTGTCATATCAATGTTATTTAAGTTCCTTTTGATAATTTAGCAGTCGTCAGCCATCATTCGTTTGTCCCACTGTCCTTAGTAGCGATCTTCCATTATTTTGATATCCTAATGGAATCGTTCTCTTTGCTCATCACTTACATCACCGCAATTATCCGGAAATTTATCCGGATGGCTAAATAAAAAATGAACCGTAATACTCTTATTAACGAATTACTGATAAAATCTATTACTGATAAACTTAGACATAAATTTCTCGACCTACCTGAAAATTGGTGGGTTTCTACGACCTTTATTAACTAAATGTTGTGATCAGCCAAGATCGTAAATTGATCTTTTTTTTTTTCAATGAGAAATTTCAGTACAGCAAAAACGGTAGCTAAACATGGAAATATAACATTATTGATCTATTTTACATGGTGCGACAGAAATATCTTCCATTTTTCAAAGGTTGTCAAAAATCCCAAAATAATTGCTATTAAAAGATTTACGACTGCTGTTTAAACAAAGGGCTACAGAGCATAGAGCATCGACGACCACTTGCCATCGACAAAAGGGTCATCGATACTTCTATTACTTGGCTTTTTTGACAGTACGCGGGCTTTTTATCACCCGGGCGAGGTAGACTGGTTGCCAACCAAGGCTATAGAACCCAATCTGCCCTGCTATTTAACCCATAGTGGAAGGAAAAGAGATAGATTTATACTTTCCCCAAAAGTTTTTGTGCGGAAGTGAATGCAATGAATTCGACTCTCTAAGGCCTCCTACAGAAGATAGCTAAAGAGACTGATCAGAAAGGACTACAAATAAACTGCAAGAAAAGCGATTGCATGTTCATCAGTAAAAAGGGCAGCCAAATATGCCAAATATGCCAAATACAGGTCGGGGATACTAGAATTAAGCAGGTACAAAAATTTAAATACCTGGGAAGTGTTATAACAGAAGACAGAAAGTGCGACACAGAGATCCGAAGGCGAATTGGCATGGTGAAGGAAGCATTCCAGAAGTCGAGGAAAGTATTAAGAAACAGAAAAATTTTGCTAGAAACAAGGAAAGTCCTGGATTGATATGTGTTGTCAGTTCTTGAATATGGCAGTGAATTCTGGACAATATCATCAAAGATGAAGTAAAAACTTGAAGCAACTGAAATGTGGTTCTACAGAAGGATGCTGCGAATATCATGGATTGAACATGTGAGCAATGATAAGGAAATGATGGAAACGAAAATGAAATTAATACTGAGCATCGAGAAGGGACAGCTGAAGTTCCTGGGACATGCAATGAGGAAGGAGGGCTTGGAGAATCTGATACTAACAGGCAAGATAGAGAGAAAAAGAGACAGGGGAAAGCAACGGGTAACATATTTGAAGCACCTAATCAAGTGGATGATGGAACGAGGGTTGCATGGTGTAATAGAAGACGTGCTAAGAGCCACCAGGGATAGGGAGACGTGAAAGACCATGATGGCCTACGTCCTGAAGGGACAGGGCACATAGAAGAAGAAGAAAATTTCTCCTTCCAAGCCGATATCCACTGCATCACAAAGCACATCCAATGTTTTTACTCGTTTGATTTCAAAAATGACCTTCTCCAAATAGTGGAGTGTATTTGCCACACACTTTTGCAGACATTTGTAAAGTTTTCCCTCATCTCAATACTTTCTGGAGTTCGACCGTTTCGAGGTTTTCCAGTTGGCTTTCCTTTAATCTCTTATCCTGTGGCCGTGACATTTTCTGCCCATATCAACATCGATTTTTTTTTATCCGTAACAGCATCATTCCGAGGTAATATGAAATGAGCACGAAAAGCTCTTCCTGTCGCAATTACCCAGTCTTTTTAAAAACTTTTTGACAGCAAACTAACGGTGAGCACAGGTCCTAGCTATGATGGTAATTGATGGTATCAAAACATAAAAAGGTAAAACCTTAGCTAAATGAAGACACCATTGCCACTTGTTAAGTTCACTAGTTCCACAGAGGTTGCAGTTTAAAATGTGGGATATATTTCCGTCGCACACAGAATGAGGTCAATTTAACTATGTATTTATCTGATCTCCTCTTCTTAGCAGCGAGATATTCTGTTGTTAAAAAAAAGAGTGCTGGCAGAGTGTTTTCTAATATACACTGAGTTCCCGGTTTACGGTGTTCCTGTCTTTCGACGACTCGTCGTTACGACGGCACCTCCCTTTAATATATTAAAATATCTTGTTTGGTCATTCCGAAGTATGGCAGCATGTCGGCTTGTTTTTATTTATTTATTTATTTATTATTTTTACTGTACAGTGTTTTTATGGCACTAGATTATAATTTTAGAACTGTGTTAGCTTAGGTAAGTTACTTATATGTAGTATGTGAATTCTGGCTTACGTCAAAATCGATTTAAGTGTTGGTTCAGGAAGTGAACGCCAGCGTCAACCTGGTACCCACTGTCTATCCCGCAGATAAGAAAGGACTAGTGCACTGTTAAATAACATTGATTTCACTAACCGCTTTTTTGTCAGGGTAGGTCGTTTAAATCTGGAGAACAACTTGAAATTCAATATTTATTTTTCTGTTTCCTTTCTTTTGTTCAATTCTTTTTGCCCACGAACCCATTTCTAGATTTCTATCCTCTTTCCGAAACGCCACCCACCCGGGTAGACCTTGAGCTATGAAACCGTCACTCTTTATGCGAGTGTCACATTGCTTCCTTTCTCGGATTTATTTAATGCCAAGCACGTCTTACTCAGGCGGCCATCCCGTGAGCTTTGTATTCTTTCACTACCCCATCTCCGAGACTGCACTAGGAGAACCCATGCGCATATGTGTACCCTGAAGCGATTGCTCTTAAATTTACGGCTTCTCTCTTTGGTTTTAAACCGAATTCTCTTCCCAGGATTCATTTCCTGTTCATAATCAGCGCTTCTTAGTCATTATTTTTGCTGATAGAATTCTTGAACTTTTAACCGTAACACGGACGCGAGGACCTCGAACGTTTCCGACCAGAGCACAACCTCTGGGCTCTGCGTTCAAATACAGATTGTTTTTATGTTATTACTAACATTTTCTCAGTGATGCCCGCCGCTTTAAAAGATCAAGCGAATACATTTGATATAATGCGTGAATAGATGCAACAAGTTTGTTTTTAGCTTTTTACTTTGTGAAACAATATACATGACTCGAAATAAAAGTGTGCTTCTATTTTAAATAAGCAAACGCTAATGATAAGAAAACGTTTATCTTAAATTAAAATGTGCATTCATATCAGCTAATATAAAACAAACTGATATAATTGGAAGTCCATGCTCTCAGCGTCATCTTTTGCCCTGCGTTAGGGAAATCTTAGAAGTGTTCATGAATTTTCTCAGCCCTCGTTCGTACAACAAATAAATTGTTGCATGTGATAGTTTTAAGAGGGAAGTTTACTAGTAAGGTACACATTAAAGAAACTGAGCAACTTCTTTTAAAGTGTTTAAACTTTATTAAGTTTTTTGAGGGGAGCGGACTTGTACGACCGGCACCCCACCTCTGTAAATTTTTAGCTTTTGATTTTTTTTACTTTTTCTCAGTGCATTCTTATCAATTAGGCTCTAACTTTTCAGATTAGCAAAATAATTTAGAAAAAATTCAATATTTAAAGATTTTTAGGGAGTGCTCTGTTTCTCATACAATGTTCTAGTAAATCGATCCCCCCAATTAGAAACACTCGCTTTAGGGCAAGTTGTTGCTTTTTTTTTCAAAACTTGTAGGAAATTAATGAAAAAGACTGTTTCGGAAATATAATTTGTTTTTATTCAAAAATACTTACAGAGGTGGGGGTGCCGGTCGTATAGTTTTTTTTTTAATGAAAACAGTAATCTCCCTTCTTTGCTATCTTACAGCCGAATTATATTGAAGCAGCAACGTTGATCCAGGTTAGTCTCTAGATGGGATATTGGGAATACTAGGTGCTGTAAGCTTGGATAATTGTTTGGAAATTAATCGGAGATTCAATTCCAGTAATAATAGTGACAATAAAAATGAAGTAAGATCTTTTGGGGTGGTTTTGTTTTAACCACCAAAATGTCCAACTTCATTTTATTTCTCGGTTAAAAGAACACAGACGTGTCAGAAAGTTCCGATCTCTCGTATCTTTTCTCATTGTCTTTCTATTTGGCCTACTAAGTCCTAATAAGACATAATAATAATATTTGTTGTCTATTATTAGGCAACAAATATTATTATTATGTAATTTTTCATTATATTTTTATTTCTGCTATGGTCGCACTACCTACCAAGTCTGCGAGAAGACCTGAGGCATGTCGTGGTGTGTTGTTATGGCTCCATTTCATGTTTTTTTCTATTTCCCCTAACATCCCTAGCGTTACACAGACAAAGTTCTCCTTAGTGTGTAGGCTGTACTTAACAAGACACTTTTTTGTATATCTCTTAAGCTGGGGTTTCCAGGGATTCTTTCAATGTGTTGTTTTGTTCCTTTTTTTATCATTCCAAGTGCACCTACTATCACTGGCACGATTCTTGTTTTCAATTTCCACATTTTTTCTATATCAATTTCCAGTTATTTATATTTTGACAGTTTTTTCAAATTCCTTGGTTGCTATGTTACAATCCGCTCGACAAGCCATATCAATTAATAGGCAAGTTTTTCTTTCTGGTTTTTAACAATAATTTCCGGCCTATTTGTTTCAATTTTTCTGTCTATGTAGATGATGTAAGCCCATAGAATGGTGACATTTTCTATTTCTGTAACCGGAGCTGGGTGATGTTCATACCAGTGTTTGTTTACATATTTTCCATAGTGTTTGCACATTGTCTAATGTAAATATTGACTCACTCTATCATAACAATTTTTATATTCATTTGGGGCAAGTGCAGAATATCCTGAGATTAGATGGTCTATTGTTTCTTGGTATTTATCACAGAACCTGCATTTTGGATCCACATTATTATGTATAATATTTGCTTGAAAGCTCCTAGTGAAAAGACTTTGGTCTTGCGCTGCAAGAATAAAACCTTCAGTCTCAGACTTTAATCTAGATGCACGTAACCATCGATGATTATTAATTTTATCAACATTGGATTTATTGGAACGTTCTGGATATTGGCCATGCAGAGGTTTGTCCTTGCCAGCGTTGTTTCATCTGTTCAAGAGCTTTATCCTTGGCTTTCATTTTCATATTTTTTGTTGCAATAGTTGGATCTTGGCTTCTGTTTTGCTTTTCTGCAGAATCTACTAAATGTAAATCTTGTTTGTATTTACTGCCTTCTTTTATTACTCAGTATTTTTTCTTTCTGTTTCATTATTGTTATTAATAATAATAATAATAATAATAATAATAATAATAATAATAATATTGTCTTTTATTTCTCGAATTTCTTTCGTCGGCCTACTACATCTTCATATTATAAGAAGCATCTGTGAACAATTCTTCTTATATATATATATATATATATATATATTGAGTTTTGAGTTTTGTGGGATATTTAATGCCCAAAAGGTGGGGGTTTAAGATATTTTTTAATGTTTGGTTTTAGTGAGAAGGTTGATTTAGTCAGATTTTGATACAAAAATTCTTGATATTAGAAAACTGAAGATATTTTTTATTTTTTTAGTAAAAAATTTTCTTATCTTCGAAAATTTATATTTTTCAATAAAATGTCTATTTTCATTATTATTTCTATTAAAGCCTATTTTAATGTGTATATTACTATAAAAGTCTATTTTTATACTTATATAGTGATTTGACTACAGTATTTGTTTTTAGTGGGGGGTAACTATTTGCTCTTAGCTGGGACCCTAACAGGTGCTATCACTCCGGGTCAGGGTGGACCTGAGAACAACAGCAATTAAGAGGTGGTTTTATTCTCCTCACAACCTCAGAGTCCTTGCTGCCGGATGCAGTTTACCGTCATACTCAGAACCAATATATATATATATATATATATATATATATATATATATATATATTGTTTAATTACTTAGTTTTTGGTCATAATAAAATTAGACAAGTATACTGTTATATTAAAATGCGTTCAACACAATTATATTGTAGAACTTTTGAATATTCTTCATTTGTAAACGAGTTATTACGCGACATAGGTTTCTACCATGTTGTGTCTTCAGACGATTTGCAATAACTGATTTTACCTTTGCTTTTCCTTTTTTTTAAGAATGCTCACGTAACGGGGTCTTTTTTTAACGTTCATGTGACGGGGAATTTTTGAACGCGCAATTTTTAAAAACATAAGAAATTATAACGTTTTCATCCATGGTTGTATGAACGTAATAGGTACTTTATGGTATGGCTATACTTATTCCCCACCCCAACCACCTCCAAAAATTAATTACTGAATGAAAGAACAGAAATTATGACTTAATGACTGTCCATTGCAAATGTTCAGATGCGCCCCATTTTTTTTATTTTCTCCAGTTGCGACTTTTACACTTAGGATACTTCATGCCCCTTTCACGGAATAGAAACACGGTTCTACTCTAGATGAGGCCCCATAATTTGAAAGTCTATTGGGTACTAAGTTTACTGCAGATCTCAGAAATGGAACATCGCTGTCATGTCTAGAATGGAGCTGTTCATTCCCCACTTGGCAGACTTGAGAGAGTTCTAAATCTGTTATACACCATCGCAGGACCTAGTCTCTATTCTGCTGCTTCATCGCAAATGCTCAGCTTATTCCTTATCCCTTCAGTTCCTTCAGTTCAGACATTTAGAGCTAGGACACTCCATGCCAGTTCCGGCTAGTGGAGACACGATTGCCCTCTCGATGAGACTGTGGTGGTGAGGAGGGGAACGTATTCTCCATTCTGCAGCCTTTTTTTTTCCAGTCACGATGAACGGTTGTACTTTCAACGAGGCTCTATGCTTTAAAAGTATATTGGGTCCCAGGTTCAGTTTAGACCTTAATGTACGATCTATTGCTAGAGATGCTGGGAATTTTGACTTTCAATGAAGTAACTGACTCATTTTGATATGCATTATCTTTACAAGCGTCAAATCAGAACAAAAATAGAGTATTGCTCTCATGTCTGGTCAGGCGCTGCACAATCCTCACTTTTCAGCTTTGATAAAGTTCAAAATCGTTTACACGGTCTTGCAGGGAAAGTCCCAATATCCATTCTACTGTTTCTTTCCTACTGGCACATTTTTGGAGTCATATTGCTATATCCATGGCAAATGTCCAGATGAGTCCCCATTCAATAATTCCCCCTGTTCACACTTTACAGGTACGAGACTCCATGCTACTCCCATAGAGTAGATACAGATTCATTGTCCACGTTTTCTGAACGTAAGAACAAAGTTTCACTCAGATAACATTTTTTGCCCAAAACCTCTACATTGTGGATACTCTTGAGTGAATGCTTCCTTCAACGCAGTAAGATTAACCTTGTCAAGTCAAGATCAACCATTATCTGTCTTTCTACCGCCTTCTCTTTTACTCACATCACTCACTTTATTCCCCATATTCATCTTAAAACTGGCTGTTTCTTTGAGTGACTCTAGAGCCTTCCATTAGGTGAGTTTAATATAAAATATTATTTTAAAAATGATTTATCAGACCGGAAAAATATTTGTCTAGTCATAGCTCAGGTAATATACACGCTTTTGATTTTAATTTGTTTTAAGCTTATTGTAATAAATGTATGAGTAAACGTTTGACGGTAAACGTGATGGCAGCGGACACAAAAGATGGTAGTGCGCGTTCGCTACCAGACTGAAAGCGAGGCCCGTATTCATTTGCATAAGCGAATATCTCGCCTGCATAAAAATTGAGAGTTTGCGAGCGTAGTCAGTTTGTTATTTGATTTTTCCACAATTCACACGTGTTGTTCGTTTCGATACCTGAAGAAGAAGAAGACGGAGAAGACAAAGGCTACAGAAAGATTACACTTATATTTTTTATTTTAATTAAACTAGCAGTATAGCCCGGCGTTGCTCGGGTGTAATAATAGCTTTAAAAATAATCAATGGTCCTGGAGCTCAGACTTTTTAAACGTTGGCACGAAAGACTAAAAAGCAATAGCTGTTTCCAGTTAAAGCGAAACCATAGACTGAAAGAACAATGAACGGATGTAAGTCAAATTTGGATTTCCTGGTATTGATATCAAATAAGTTCTTTTCGTCGTAAACTGAATTTTGAAGGGTAAATAAATCCTCTGAGTAAATGGTATCATGGCTGAGTCTAAGAACTACAATTATACCTACTTAGAGCCAAACCCGAAGCAAAAACTAAAATAAAAGGGCTGAACAAAATACAGACATACAGGCAGATAAACAGACACACACACGAACATCTTACCTTATATATATATATATTATCGATTTTCTGCACTTTTGTAAGAACTGCAACCTTGAAACTTCTGAATATAGTTTTTTATGTCTTTGTCTATGAGTGTCTCAAATTTGATTAAAATTGGACCACTTCTTCTACAACCCGATTTTTTTGATTATCGATTTTCGATATTTATCGGGGGTATCTCGACACAAAACCTAGCTAAGAACACTCGCAGACGCTTATAGTACAGCTGTGTAAATTTTCAAGAAAATCGGTTCAGCTGTTTCGCAGTCTATAGGTAACGGATAGACACACACAGACACAGACACACAGACAAAGTTTCATTTATAAATAAGTTTAGATAAACAGGTATGAAGTGTATAAGTAGACAACGATGTTCCCTACTTTGTTCCGTGTGTCATGTATGATTATGTTGTATAATATTAATTACAAGGGTCTTACTTCATTACATGGGTCATTTATACGAAACAGGTCTGTGCTGGACGCCTGTCGTTTAAAGCCTTTCGCTCTTTTGATGAGGACAGATCATTGGTCTAAACTCCCGCTCTACAACACTCTCCCACGCCGAATTATTTACCTTTCTTTCAATCAACACATCAAGAAGCATTTATGACGACAACAGAAATTAGTTTAAGCGTGAGAACCTTTTTTTTATCCGTCTCTCTCGGCCTGAATTTATTTTTACTTTAAGAGAAGAAAAAATATTTAAAGAGCTGAAATTCCAACACTGGAAAAGAAAGTAAATTCGAATAACGAAACCAACTTATGCTGCAAGACTGAAACAAGTAAATTCTATGTTTGTTTTTGCTATTTTCTTAAGTTAAAGAACGAGTGTACCCCTGTCGTCAAAATAAAAAATGACGGCATTAAAGAGGATTATTAGCTGATTCTTTACTGGTTATTCCCCCTGAGCCTAACAAAAAGAAATATATATATATATATATATATATATATATATATATATATATATTTCAAGGTGGTGATGGTGTGTTGGGCTGCTGGATCATGTAATTTAAATTGTGTGTATTTTGGCAGCATTTTTTCATTAATGCAGGTTTCATTGAATAATATAGACAAGTTTTGTCTATTAATTTTGTGTAGGATCCGTTCATACCGCCTGATATACTTGATGGTGATGTCGTTGAAAGACAACAAAAAATCACAGTAATTGTTGATTTTTTTATCGGGTCTAAGCTTTCGGCTCACATAAGCCATTATCAAAGAGTAAATATTAACACACAGTAAATACAGAACATTTAAGTTATTAACAATAACCGTGTTGTTCTAAATTTAGTTATCAACGCACACTTATGAGAAAAACGCTTGTTGATAACACGTACATACTTAAACAAGAAAATAATAAACAGAAACTAAAAATCCTCGAAGCAATCTACATGAAACAATTTAAACCTGGTATGAATACAATCAATTTTGATATTTCCAATAACGTACTCAAATGTCTGTAATCAGACCAGGGCACACAACGCCACTATTTTGTCACTGTCTTCGGCCATCCGCCACGGTAGGGATGGACTTATATTTTCAATTCAATTCTCTTTATTGTTAATAACTTAAATGTTCTATGTTTACTGTGTGTTAATATTTACTCTTTGATAATGGCTTATGTGAGTCGAAAGCTTAGACCCGATAAAAAAATCAACAATTACTGTGATTTTTTGTTGTCTTTCAACGACATCACCATCAAGTATATCAGACGGTATGAACGGATCCTACACAAAATTAATAGACAAAATTGTCTATATTATTCAATGAAACCTGCATTAAAATATGTATATATATATATATATATATATATATATATATATATATATATATATATATATCTTTCGAGACATGAACGCATAAGACCAGGATAAATTCGTTAGAATACTGAATCGCCATGTAATATCAAACCTTCCTATACGAAGGTGAATGCTGGACAATTTTCTCACAAGAGAGATGCGGTTCTGAAAGAAGCATGCTAAAAATCTTGTTGATATATGAGAGAAGATTTTAATTTTTAAAAAGAGTATATACGTTCACCTATCGTCTGACTGATGTTCCACCCCAGTCTTTTGAACGGGTGTAGAGTTTTTTCCCCTTGTTTTTTTGTTTAGGAATGATTTTTAATTTATACTTAAACTCTGTATTCCTATGCTTGTTCTATCTTAAGCTAATATAACTGCACAGAGTAACCTTCTACCTTGAATGGCTGTTGGGCCTTGTATTGGATGAACATTAGTAAAATGTATATATATAATGAGAAAAAACAACAGAGAAAAAACACACTTGAAAATGGGTATAAAAGTAGTAGAAACCGCTTGAGACTGTAGCCTGGTATTAAACTCACAACTCCAGACGTTTTAGTTCCTGTACCTTGACCCAAAAGAACTGTTAGCTCAATACCAGGCTACAGCAGTGGTGAACAAATAACTAACAGGGATTTAGGGAGATAACGCATGACTACCCGAAGAGGCACTACTACGCAAGGAATGAAGTTCATATACCCCAGTGATTGTAATAAAAGGTTTGGTTCAAAATTCCTAGCACCTGAAGAAGGCCGGAGCGTAAAACGGCCAAAACGTCGTACAATGGCAACAAAGATGAGGACAATAGTCTAAAAAATGTAAATACTGTAATTGTTTCTTTGTCCCCCCCCCCCGACGCCCATTTTGGATAGCTTGAAGAATGCTGAAGCGTACAAACGTCGTACAAATGGCAACAAAGATGAGGATAATAGTCCTAATAATATAAATATTGTAATTTTTCTTTGTTCCCCCATTTTGGATAGCGTGTGAAAAACTATACTAAACAAAATTATGGACAATTCATTATATTTCTTATCACCAACAAATCGGGAAAATGTTAGGATGCTTGAAAAACTTAATAGGAATTTAAGTAAATCCTTTCCAGCCGTATTTAGAAAGAAAGATTGCAGCTCAAGTATGCATACATACATATATACATATATACAGACATACCGTCACTTTTTGTGATGGGTGAGGATCCAAATCATCTCTCAGTTGCGTCTCTGTCCTCGAAGACAGAGTGCGGCTCAGTTATATCTCTGTCCGAGGACAGGCATGCAATTGAGAAAAATTATATTGATAGGTGTCCGGTCCCGGGGAACAGTGTCCATTGCACCTGAGGGATGGACCGGTGGTTGTCAGCGGGGCCAGCGCGACTGGCGATTGCGGGGACTGCGCAAGTTGTGTCTTGCCCGCTCGTACGCGTTCGGGCTCCCCACATTAAACCTTGACCTTGTGTAACATCTTGCTCTAGTGGGGAAACTGGTAAATAGTCATACATACGTACATACATACATACATATAGTCATCCGCAGACAGATTTGTTTCGCTGTATCACAGCTCATCAGTACGGTTAGGCATCCGATTGCTTTGAAACATGACCGAATTGACGTCAGTTGGCAATTCTACCTCTGAGCTATGAGCGGTAGAAAGAGTCAGACTTTTAGCGTGTGGTATACCATGTGGGCACACGCCAGTAACGAAGAGTGTTCTAATTCATTTCTGAATGAACGATGCGTAGATGCTAGAGTAGCTACTGTTTTTTTTAAAGTCTACCATTCTTCCAGAGTGTTCTTGACGGAACCGAAAATGTCGAAACCATGGTAGCGTAACCGGCCGATCTGATCCTACCTACCTACCTACCTACCTACCTACCTACCTACCTACCTACCTACCTACCTATATATATATATATGTAACGTTCTTGTAACCTCTCTCAAGATAGCTCATATGAGCCGAAAGCTTAGAACCAACTTAATAAAAAATTATCCAAATGTTGAAGAATTTTTGTCTTTATTTTCACCTGAAATTAAAGCCAAAATACGATGTTTAAAACGGCTCATGATTAAACAAAATAGACATTCATTGTCTCTTATATTTAATAGTATATATTTAGAAAATTATATTTTCTAAATATATACTATATTTTGATAGACTTTCATCTCCTAAGCTCTTCATTTTTTTCTTTTTTAAAATCATTTTTTTCCTCCGTTCGAAAGTTTTCGAGGAAGATTTTCGAAACTAGTATAACTATATATAATCACGTTTATATATATATATATATATATATATATAGAGAGAGAGAGAGAGAGAGAGAGCGAGAGAGAGAGAGAAAGAGAGAGAGAGAGTACTGTGCAAAAGTATTAGGACAAGAACTATTTTATCTTTTATGAGGCATCAAAATAAAGTTTAAAATTACCCTCTGTCCTAACACTTTTGCACACTACCTGTATTAGGACAGTGGTGATTTTCCTAAAAACCTCACTGAAATTCAAATACAAGGTGAAAAGCCAAGTAAATTTCTAACAAACATTGATTATTTAAAACTAGGTGTAAAAGAAATGTATTAAAAAGAAATTATATTTAATTTTTTCCATTTTCTATTGAACAAGTTATTTTAAAACTACTCATTATTATATTATCATTGGATATGACTGACTTTTTTTTCTTATTTGGGAACAAATACAAGCTGCTTGGCAGGAGATACCATTAGATACATTGAAGACGCTTGTGATATCAGTGTCTGACAGAATGAAGGCTGTGATCAAAGCAAAAGGCTATTATACTAAATATTAAATTTAATTTGTAAGAAGTATTTTTTCTTGTTAAAGCATTTATTGAGTAAATTAAAAACATTACTTGAATTAAGTTGTTTATTTTCTGTCAGTATGCCTCATAAAAGATAAAATAGTTCTTGTCCTAATACTTTTGCACAGTACTATATATATATATATATATGCGCGCGTGTGAATTATGTATATACACATCGCCGAAATGTAACTCTGCCTTGTGTATTTTTTATAAATAGCTTCATGATTTCTTCTGGGATGTTTCCTCTTTGGTACCTCGACTATAAAATTTAAGAGCAGCACTCGACTGGCAATTAGGTCTCTTTATTTTACAGTTGACATGGCTAGATGTAACTGTTAGTGATGTGTTCACAATTTCTGCTCTCGCTTGAGGAACTCTCTTTTGGACTCTTGATTTCCAGTTGACTTTAATCTGCAAAAATTTAAAAGCAATGTCAATCGTTATCTTTTTTTTTTTTTTGCTCTTTAATAATATTTTTTCTTTTTCACATAGTCTTTCAAACTCAGTAATCTCTTGTGTCTTAGTGGCTCTCTAACCTTGCTGGGGATAAAGTAATTACAATATACAAATAAAAATTTGGAAATTTTTTGCATCAAACAATATATTTTCAGGGTTTTTTTTAAACAATTATCAGGAGGTTATAAATAATACTTAAATTTCGTAGTCTTTGTTCAAGAATAAAATGACATCAGTTTTTTTTTTTTACTCTTTAATAATATTTTTCTTTTTCACATAGTCTTTCAAACTCAGTAACCTCTTGTGTCTTAGTGGCTCTCTAACCTTGCTGGGGATAAAGTAATTAAAATATACAAATAAAAATTTGGAAATTTTTTTGCATCAAATAATATATTTTCAGGGTTTTTTTTAAACAATTATCAGGAGGTTATAAATAATACTTTACTTAAATTTCGTAGTCTTTGTTCAAGAATAAAATGACATCAGTTTTTTTTTTTTACATTTTTATAAATGTTAGATGATATGCATGTCCACATGCTTGATGCCTGGTAAAGGTTAACGGGCTAATCTAACCGACCATTATGCTGTAAACGAGATTATTAAATCAACGTATATTAACGGCGCAACAGACGAAAAAGTTTCAAGATTGAAATAATAATATTTAAGTTCATTGCCATTGTTTAAATCGACAAGTTGTTTTTGTTAGAGCCATTTGACAACGGTTTTGAATTTACGAAAGGTTCATGCCAATGTCATGTCGTGAAGGACAATGCTAAGGAGCGTTCAGATAATAAAGAAAGAAATTACTGTAGACAAATGTGGAGAACGTATGTGTTTAACTCGAGTACAATAAGGCAGAAGTTCATATGGTCTGACTTGAACTTTGTTTAGTACAGTCTTTCACAAGCTATCCAAAATGGGCGTCGGGGGGGGGGGACAAAGAAACAATTACAGTATTTACATTTTTTAGACTATTGTCCTCATCTTTGTTGCCATTGTACGACGTTTTGGCCGTTTTACGCTCCGGCCTTCTTCAGGTGCTAGGAATTTTGAACCAAACCTTTTATTACAATCACTGGGGTATATGAACTTCATTCCTTGCGTAGTAGTGCCTCTTCGGGTAGTCATGAGTTATCTCCCTAAAACCCTGTTCACCACTGCTGTAGCCTGGTATTGAACAAAACTCTTCACAGGAACTAATCGACGTCTATATCCACTAGGCCATGTGTCCTTAAGGATATAGACATTGGTTAGTTCCTGTGATTTGACACAAAAGAGTTGTGAGTTCAATACCAGGCTACAGCAGTGGACAACAAGTAACTTGCAGGCTTAGAGGGAGATAACTCATGACTACTCGAAGAGGCACTATTACGCAAGTAATGAAGTTCATATACCCCAGTGATTGTAATAAAGGGTTTGGTTCGAAATTCTTAGCATCTGAAGAAGGCCGAAACGTCGTAAAAATGGCAACAGAGATGAGCACAATTGTCCGAATAATGTAAATACTGTAAATACTACCTCATCTCAGAAATATAGACAAATACTAAAGAAAAAATTAATTCATATAGAATACGTTTCTGAGGATTCTTCAATGCCTATCTCGATGTCGAAGTGAAGATTTTTCATTTACATTGGTTCCGTGCATCTTGGTGCAGTGAATGTCGGCTCGGACCGAGAAATCAGATTGCCGAGTTCGAATTCCAGTTGAATTCGTTGTATTCACTTACGCGCAAATACCCTTGCGGAAGGTCTTTTCCCTCCAGCTGTGAGTTTAAATAAGTGGACTTGGTTTCTATAGCCTTGGTTAACAACCAGTCTACCGCAGAAAGTAATGTCAGCCCACTGAGGAAAAATCTTCTGCCCAGTAAGTTATGTCTCTTTCGATACATGATCGCCCTAGCGTGTATCATGTATGACACTTAACTGACTGATTTTCCAGTAACATCACCTCTCAGGTTGGGTGTTGCACAATGTTGATTTCTAATGTAAGAAATCCGAGCTTGTAAGCTTGCGGAAAATTTCTTTATTAGTTCGGGCTCATGTATTTTTTTCTACAGACGAGACTATACCTTTTGACATAGCCCATTCTGTGTTCCTCTCTGAACGAAGGTGGAATAGGTTTGTGAATTGGGAGTCTAGCAAGGTTGAGTCCGAGTGGAACATCTGAATTGACTGATGTGGAAAGTTTGAAATATGACTGTTTTTTTCTTAGTCTTATGCATTCTTCTGTCATGCAGTGTAGAAAATCAAAACGTTTTAAAAACCTGCTCTCAGTATAAATACCCTTTTTCCATTTTCAATTTTTTCTACTATCATTGCATGATTCTGAATTGTAGCGATAAACATGCATAAAGATTAGTTGCAATCGCTCCTTAGTATGGATCAGCCTAGCCTCCCTGAGAGCAAAACACTGCGCCACCTTGGCCCAACACTCTCAGCAGACCTCAAGTGGAATGACTATATCGAATCCATAGCTAAATCCGCTGCTAAGAAGGTCGGCTGATTGTGTAGTGCCAGAAAATTTTTCTCGTCTGGATCCATCTTGCACATATATAAATCTACCATCCGCCCGTGTATTGAATACTGCTGCCAGATCTGGTCGGGTGCCCCTGCTATTAACCTCGGGGTTTTTGACAAAATCCAACGGAAAATCTGTAATGTGATCGATCCCGACTTGGCAGCTCGGCTGCAGACGCTCTCTCACCAGCGTGATGTGGCTTCTCTCTGCCTCTTCTGCAAATACTTTCACGGCCTCTGCTCCGATGAACTTAGCTCACTGGCAACCCTGTGTATGAATTTACACGAGCTACTTGACTAGCAACTAGGTCCCACCCTTTTACAGTGAAACTGATAAAATGTAACCGCAATTTCTACTCTAATAGCTTCTTTTCTCGCACTTCCCGCCTGTGGAATTCTCTTCCGTATACTTGCTTCCCCGACAGCAACAATCTCCAAGAATGTAAATGTAAGGTCAATAGTCATCTCCTATCTCACTAACTCGCTTCCTTTCTCTCAAGCTCTTTTCTCTATCCACTCCACCCCAATCACACCAGTATTCTCATCCTTCTCTTGACACCCCCTATAACCTACCCCTCTTTCTCACCACTTTCCCCCTATGTAACACCCTGCGCAATAGTAGCAGTAAAATTGCCTTGCTTGGGGTGAAATGATGAAAAAAAGTCTTTGGGCCGCTCAAAATTTTTTACTATATAAATCAATGGTATTTACTTATTCGATTTATACCATTGCAGTTTTATTGATACCTTTTACGTTCGGATGGCAAGGTAAGCTTATACTCAATATCCTTGTTGTCAGTGGAAAGGAACGGCCTGCCTAATTAAAAATTCGCTAGCGGAAACAGATCTTTGTGAATTTTTCAGAGAATTGGCAGATTACTCAAGGTCGGGCGTCCTTTTTATAACAACAGTACATCCCATAAAAGGCTAGACAGAGTGAAAATTGTTTGATTAGAAAATATACTTCTTCTGTGCTGAATTCTGATTGGCCATAAGGATAACACGCTAGGACACGCTTAAAGTACAAGCTATTTTTTCGGGCAGTCATTTACGCTCGATTTTAAGTCATGAACAACTCTCAACCAATACCTTCTATAATACACCGACGAGGGCAGATCCAGAGGAGGGCCTTAGAGGCTGCACGTCCCATACCCGCTAAAATCTTTGAGACATTTTTTTTTTTTTTTTTTTAATCATTTCACCCCGAGCAAGGCAGAAACGCCACTGATGTGCAGGGGGTTACATAAATGTAGAAAGATTAGTTAGAAAAGAGTGAGGAGTACAAGCTAGTTAGAACGGAACAATAGAAAGCTGAGAAAGCAGGTGCAATGACAGGTACATAGGTGGAGAGAACGTAAAGATTATACAGGGGAGGGGAGAGAGCTAGAGTCCAGTGGTTAGTAGGTGAGTATTAACTTTGCTTTTAAATTTCTGGAGGTCGTAGCCGTCAGGAAAGCAAGAATACGGGAAGTGCGAGAGAGGAAGCTGCAGGAGTAGAATTGTCGTCTGCGTTTGGCTAACCTGACTGTGAATGGGTGGGACCCAGTTGCCAGTCTGGTTGTACGGGTAAACACTTGTTGAGGAGGCATCAGTGACTTAAGCTCATCCGAGCAGAAGCCATGAAAGTATTTATAGAAGAGACAGAGGGAGGCCACATTTCGACGATGGGAAAGTGGCTGCAGACGAGTCGCCAGATCAGTACCTATCACATTACAGACTCTTCTTTGGAGCTTGTCAAGAACACTGAGGAGAACGGCAGGGGCACCTCACCATAAATGGCAGCAGTACTCCATGCACGGACGGACATTTATGAGAAAATATTTTTTAAAGCAAACTAGATAAGGTAGGCTAATACAATATGGCGTAGAAGTAATCGAACATTAACCCATCGCTATAAACTTGAATCTAATCTTATGAAACGATATCAGTCTTACTGAAAATCAAAAGTTTAAAAATGATAATCAAAATAAAATAATCGCCCGGTTCACACTCCACCCATGTCTATTGAACAGGTTAAGAGGCTCATCCCTTGTTCCCTGTTCAGGATATGGTTTCCGGCTTTCTCTTTTCCAATCTTTTCACTCCTTTTACTTTTTTTTCTTTTTTTCAATTGGAGTAGATGGACTAAACTATCGCCCGGTTCACACTCAACCCACGTCTATTGAACAGGTGAAGAGGCTCATCCCTTGTTCCCTGTTCAGGATATGGTTTCTGGCTTTCTCTTTTCCAATCTTTTCACTCCTTTTACTTTTTTTCTTTTTTTCAATTGGAGTAGATAGACTAAACTATCGCCCGGTTCACACTCCACCCACGTCTATTGAACAGGTTAAGAGGCTCATCCCTTGTTCCCTGTTCAGGATATGGTTTCCGGCTTTCTCTTTTCCAATCTTTTCACTATTACGTAGCCCCCTGCATATCAGTGGCGTTACCGCCTTGCTCGGGGTGATACGATTAAAAAAAAAATGTTCAAAATTGGAAAATGATAAGTTAAAAAATCTAAAATTTTGAATTTACAATTTCACGTATAAAGGTTAAATGGTCGGTACATTGTGTAGGGCCCGGAGGTTTTTCCCGTTTGAGTCCATCCTGCACATATATAAATCTACCATCCGCTTGTGTATTGAATACTGCCGCCACATTTGGTCGGGTGCCCCTGCTAATCACCTCGGGGTTTTTGATAAAATCCAACGGAGAATCTGTAATATGATCGATCCCGACTTGGCAGCTTAGCTGCAGTCACTCTCTCACCGACGTAATGTGGCTTCCCTGTGTCTCTTTTACAAATACTTTCACGGTTTCTGCTCCGATAAGCTTAGGTTTCTGGTGCGCCCTCTGCATGAACTTACTCGAGCTACTAGACTAGCAACTAGGTTCCACTCTTTTACAGTGAAACCAATAAAATATAACCGCAACTTCTATTCTCTTAGCTTCTTTTCTCGCACTTCCCGCCTGTGGAGTTCTTTTCCGTATACTTGCTTCCCTGGCAGCAACAATCTCCAAGAATTTAAATGTAAGGTCAGTAGTTATCTTCTATCTCTTTGACTCGCATCCTTTCCCTCATGCTTTTTCTCCGTCCATTTATCACACAAGTATTCTCATCCTTCTCTTAGTCACTTCCTGATATCCTCTCTAACTTGTCTCTCTTTCTCATCTCTTTCCTCCTATATCGCCCTAGTGGAGGTAAAACAGCCTTGCTTGGGGTGAAATGATTAAATAAAACAAAATTAAATGAAAGAAAACATAAATTTAAATTTTTTCTATATATACAGGATGGTCCAACAGTGCGTGGACAGTAAATTTATTTTGGTATTAGCACAAACGGATGTGCGTTGTGGTGCAGTGGATATCGGCTTGGAACGAGAAATTGAGGAGCCGAGTTCGAATTTCAGTTGAATTCCAAGCATTTACTTAAGCGCAAAAACTATTGGGAAAGGTATTAATCCGTCTGTTCTCTCCAGATATTGGTTAAATAACAGGACAGATTGGGTTCTATATCCTGGCAACCAGTATACCGCAGAAAGTAATGGCAACCTACTACGAGATAATCTTCTGCACAGTCAGTCTGTCTTTTTCAAGACATGATCGCTGAAGCTTGTATCGCGTATTGTCCTTGACTGACTGATTGATTAGCACAAGTACCATAGTTGTAATGAACAGCATTGTAATATATATATATATATATATATATATATATATATATATGTATGTATGGAAGTATGTGTGTTGTATGTGTTATATCTTGAAGGCTGTCACAATTTCGTTGAATGAAATAAAGTACGGTCGGGAGGTGTTTGTATGACCTGTTATTATTATTGATATTTCAAGACTATAATCTCATCATCAGAATGGCAGAGAAATCCTCAGAATGACCGTGCTTTTTAGCTGCCCATCTATGAATGGCTGGCTTTATCCACTGCTGCTGGACGTGTGTGCGTGTATGTATGTGTGCGTGTGAGTGCGTGCGAGTGTGTATCTGTGTGTTCTAGTTGTTTTTTATGGTCTAATAATGTGTGTGTGAGTATGTGTGTATGCGTGTGTGTGTGAGAGTGTGAGTGTGTATGTGTGTGTATCCAAGTTGGGGTTTTATTGGTCTGATGGAATAAGTTCGTAGGATCTGGGCTTCAAGCAAATTACAAAACTTTACTAATATATATATATCAGCATGACGTGTGGGTATAGAAGAGTCCAAAGGAGTATCCTGTACATACAGTGGTAGGATAACTCTCTAAGAGAGCTCTAAATGTATATGTATATAAATACATATAGAGCAAATATAAGGAAATTTAAGGCAGACACGTTATTTCATGGTAAATCGGAAGTATATGCCGATTTCAGGCGAACCATCATCAGCTTCCGTCTTTATTTTACAAAGGATGTTACCCGATTCGTGTAAAATCCTTTGTAAAATAAAAACGGAATTTGATGATGGTTCGCCTGAAATAGGCATAAACTTCTGATTTACCATGAAATAACGTGTCTGCCTTAATTTTTCTTATATATATATATATATATATATATATATATATATATATATATATATATATGTATGTATGTATAATTAGTTAATTTTTGGTCATAATTAATTTAGACCAGTACACGTTTGTAATAAAAAATGTTCAATACAATCATATTGTAGAACTTTTGAATATGTTTTATTTCAAAAAGAGATATTTCTGCGACCTAGATTTCAACCTTTCGGTATCTTCAGGCGATTTGCAATAACCTTTCCGTTTTTAAAAGGCTCGAACGGGGATTTTTAAGAACGCGTGACTGGAATTTTCAAGCAACCGCAAAATTTTCTAAATTAGGGAGAAGTTACTTAAGGATCTTAAAATAATTTCACCACGCATTCTCCTGTCATCCACCAAACCCCACACTGGTAGCCATTTGCTTAAGCCCGTCAAGTAGGTTACGTGTTGCTTTGCCGTGTCTTTCTTTCCTTCTATCTCACTTGTGAGTATCAGAATCTCCAAACCCTTTTTCCTCAATACATGTCCCAGGAACTTCAGCTGTTTTTTCCTCGTGCTAGATATAAGTTTCTTTTTCGTTTTCATCCTTTCCAAAACTTCATCGCTGCTTACATGATCGGCTCATGGTATCCTCAGCATCCTTCTGCAGAACCACATTTTGGTTGCTTCACGTCTTTTTATATCTTGGATGAGATTGTTCGGTATTCGCTGTCATATTGAAGGACAGCCACCACAGAGCAACCCTGCACTCTCTTCTTTGTTTGCAGCGAAAGTTTTCTGTCCTTATTACTCCACTCAAATAAATATAACAATTTAAATATCTGCGAAGTGTTTGAATGGAAAATGCGATAGTGTAATCTGAAGGCGAATCGGGATAGGCAAAAATTAGGAAACAGAAAAAAAAAACTAGCTAGAAACAAAGAAAAGAGCATTGAACTCTTACTTGAAATCTGCCCTCCTATATGACAGTGAAAAATCCTCAAAGCTGAGGAAGAGACTAGAAGCAACAGAAATATGATTATACAGAAGGATGGAGAGAATATCACAGACATAACATGCGAGCAACCACAAAGTTGTAGAGCAAATGGAAACGAAAATGACACATCCCCAACAGCTGAAATGTGTTGTGGTGCTTTGTGGTGCAGTGGATATCGACTCGGAACGACAAATCGGGGAGCCGAGTTCGAATTACATTTAAATCCCTTGCATTCACTTACGCGCAAATACCCTTGGGAAAGGTATTAATCCGTCTCTTCCCTCCAGTTATGGGTTAAATAACAGGACAGATTGGGTTCTATAGTCTTGGCTGGCAATCAGTCTACTGCAGAAAGCAATTGCAACCTGCGTGATAGTCTTCTGCCCAGTCAGTTATGTCTCTTTCGAGACATAATCGCCCAAGCGTGTATCACGTGTGGCACTCAACGGACTGACTGATAAGACAAATTGAAGTTAAGAGGGGCCAGACAAACAGCGCATAACTGTTATGGCGAAATCTTCCTCGTCAAGTTTTATTAGAACCCGGAAGTAAGACACGGAAACAAGAAGGTAGGTTCAAACAGTGTATTTGAATAACAGAACAATATATACAATAATAAGTGTTAGTAATCAGCAAAATAGAAGTGTAAATCCGAACGGTATAGTTATGCTGCGTTTTGATTGTCTCTAGTCTGTCTTACGACAACTTCTCCCACGGAAGTCGCGAAGGTTATCATTTATCGACAGAGGAAGAGTCCATTCCTATCAATAGAGCACTATAACAATAGCCTACCTGGAGAGCTTGAGTGAAAAATCAAAATTTATTAAGAGCTAGAACTGACAGGAAATTATAGAGGGCCCTGATCGTTAAAGTCCTGAATGGACATTGTGCCTAGAAGAAGACTTTTCATTATTGTGAATGTGCGGACTATTTAACGGTTATAGGCGGGCAAAATGGAACTGAGGGGCTGAGTTCAAATGCTGGCCTAGTCTGTTGAGCACACTTAGGCATAAATACCCTTAGAATAGTATTGATAATAATAATAATAATAGTAATAATAATAATAATAATAATAATGAAATGGAGCCATAACAACACACCACGAAATGCCTTAGGTCTTCCCGCAGACTTGGTAGGTCGTGCGATCATAGCAGAAATCGAAATATGATGGAAAATGACAATAATAATAATAAACATGAAATGGAGCCATAACAACACACCACGAAATGCCTTAGGTCTTCCCGCAGACTTGGTAGGTCGTGCGATCATAGCAGAAATCGAAATATGATGGAAAATGACAATAATAATAATAAACATGAAATGGAACCATAACAACACACCACGAAATGCCTTAGGTCTTCCCGCAGACTTGGTAGGTCGTGCGATCATAGCAGAAATCGAAATATGATGGAAAATGACAATAATAATAATAAACATGAAATGGAGCCATAACAACACACCACGACCTGCCTTAGGTCTTCCCGCAGACTTGGTAGGTAGTGCGACCATAACAGAAATAGAAATATGAAAAATGACAACATAATAATAATAATGAAAAAGATTATTGAGGAGAGTTTATCTCTACTGATAAATGTATATTACTGCTGGTTTGAAGACTAAATGAGTGCAGAAAATAATAATAATGTCACTGCTTGATAATTTTAACTAGAATTTTCTTCCGTTTTCAAGACGTCTTAAATATCTCTTCATATTTGTCCGGAAATCATATTGTATTGCGACGTCCAGCCGACCTCTGGTGTATGCATATAAACTCATCTTTTTAAAATCTTCTCTTTCCACCCAACCTTTCATCAAGGCGGGGTTTGTTTTACTTTCCTGCTGGTTTTTATTTATTTCGAAGCTAAGTGTCGAACGAAATGCGCGCCCTACGGGGTTAGCACTCAAATAAAAGCAATGATTTCCATATTCATTTGAGTCGTTTAGTGCAAGTGACCCTAATTTGTTAGCCTTCAAGAATATTTCGACGAAATTCGCTAAGTACTGTTTGAAATGTGCGTTGTGGTCCAGTGGATATCGGCTCGGAACGATAAGCCGGGGAGCCGAGTTCGAATTCCAGTTGAATCCATTGTATTCACTTACGCGCAAATACCCTTGGGAAAGGTATTAATCCGTCTCTTCCTTCCAGTTATGGGTTAAATAGCAGGACAGATTGGGTTCTATAGCCTTGGTCGGCAACCAGTCCACCGCAGAAAGCAATGGCAACCTACTGCGGGATAATCTTCTGCCCAGTCAGTCATGTCTCTTTCGAGACATGATCGCCCAAGCGTGTATCGCGTATGGCACTTAACTGACTGTTTGAAATATGAAGTAAGATGACCTTTTTAAAGTCTATCCAAAATGCACAATTCTTCGTCACATAGAAATGGTGAAAAGCAGAAAATATTTGGTATGCCTTGACCGAAAAGTTAACAGTTGTCGCTTGTGATTTTAAAAATATTTTTCTTAAACCATTTCCCAGAGAATATCCAGTAACTTTTGCCGCCCTTTTTATGACTGATAGGAGTTTCCTCTCTAACCCTTAGTCATAAAGTCAACTTTATGACTATACTAGCAGTATAGCCCGGCGTTGCTCGGGTGTAATGAAAGCTTTAAAACTAATCCATGGTCCTGGAGCTCAGACTCTTTGGACGTTGGCAGGAAAGACTAAATAGCAATAGTTGTTTCCAGTTAAAGCGAAACCGTAAACTGAAAGAAAAATGAATGGATGTAAGTCAAATTTTGATTTTCTGGTACCAATATCAAATTTTCTGCACTATTGTAAGAACTGCAACCTTGAAACTTCTGAATATCGTTTCTTATGTCTTTGTCTATGTGTGTATCAAATTTGATTAAAATCGGACCACTCCTTCTATAACCCGATTTTTTCGATTATCGATTTTCGATATTTACCAGGGATACCTCGACACAAAACCTAGCTAAGAACACTCGCAGACACTTATAGTACAAATAGTTCTTATAGTCTAAATTTTCAAGAAAATCCGTTCAGCCGTTTCGGAATCTATAGGTAACGGACACGCACACAGACACACATACAAAGTTCCATTTATAAATAATTTCAGATTTAGATTAATATTTTTTCTTCTAATTGTATGTGCTACCCATTTTGATTGCTACCCATTTTAGTTGTTACCGCTTTTGGTAGTCCTCAGATCAGGTGATTTCTATTATTTGGTACAGTTCTTTGTGATTTCGTATCGCCAGTTCACAATTTTTGATGAGGGAAGACCTTTGCAAAAGCTCTCATGTCTAACTTCCTCAAATACTTTTTTACCATTGATATTAGAAAGCAGTTACACATATCTGACAGTTTAGGTATTTCTACCGGAGTCTAAAGTCTTCTCATCTCTTTCGTAATGACTTGCATTATCGCTTTGACTGGGGTGAAAGGAAAACACACCAGTGACCTGGCCACTACACTTTTCCTTGAATTAAAGTGAGTATAATTTCTCATTTTGAAAACGTGAACACGACCTTATATTGGTGGAAGTGAGACACTGCCCTTCCTGTTGCACTGATTGACATTTTTAAGTTATGGTTGAGCGATGGCGGCAAAAACAAAAGTGAGAAAATAAATAGAAAGTGCCAACGGAAAGAGAAAAGTAATGTTAAGAAAAACCAAAGGACGATTTATTTCTGCTTACATCATTCCTGCTCGGTTTTCTTTCGTCAGAAACCATTCAGCAGTCATTTAAACTGCGTTTCTTACAACAATCCTCACTGTTCGATTTTATTCCGTCTTCAGAATCACAAAGGGTCAAATCTGGTATTACACGGGTCAGCGCGACGTGACTTTACGTTGTTTGTATATTTTCTCATCTCTCTCCTTGAATCGGAAACTTTATAAAATTCTTTCAAGTAACTAAGTAAAAAAAAAAAAAGTAAGTTTGTCAGGAGTGTCTGTATCATTAAATGTCTTCCATATTGTTTGTGGTTTGAAGAAACAGGATGGTCAAAAATTAACATTTATTTTATCTTCTTAGCTATGAAATTTCAAAAGAAGAAAGTAATCATTAGCGACGACTATTAAAAAAAATATGTGCGTTGTGGTGCAGTGGATATCGGCTTGGAACGAGAAATCGAGGAGCTCAGTTCGAATTC
Source organism: Ascarosepion bandense (assembly GCA_037127315.1). Classification (NCBI taxonomy): domain Eukaryota; kingdom Metazoa; phylum Mollusca; class Cephalopoda; order Sepiida; family Sepiidae; genus Ascarosepion; species Ascarosepion bandense. The sequence continues at coordinate 3,911,243 of JBBBDQ010000728.1, forward strand.
CAATCGAATTCCTTGCATCCACTTACGCACAAATACTCTTGGGAAAGGTATAAATCCGTCTCTTCCCTTCAGTTATGGGTTAAATAATAGGACAGATTAGGGTCTATAGCCTTGGTCGGCAACCAGTCTACCGCAGAAAGCAATGGCAATCTACTGCGGGATAATCTTCTGCCCAGTCAGTAATGTCTGTTTCGAGACATGTCGCCCAAGCGTGTATCACGTATGGCACTTACCTGACGGAAATTAAATAAAAATAATTTCTTTTAAAATGCTTCTATGTTTTTTTAATTAAAGGGCACGATATTATACATGCATAAGGAGACCACAAAATTCGTCTAAGAAAGCCTAGTCTAAGGAGTATTGGTCTAATGAACACTAGTGGAAAGTATATACGTCTAAGAAATATTTGTCTACAGAATTTTTGTCTAACGTGGGTCATATCAATATAAACAATGCATGCCAATTAATTCTTATGAACCACATTCATCATCAATAAATAAAACTTATTTGATATCGATACCAGGAAATCAAAATTTGACTTACATCCATTCATTTTTCTTTCAGTCTACGGTTTCACTTTAACTGGAAACAACTATTGCTTTTTAGTCTTTCGTGCCAACGTCCAAAGAGTCTGAGCTCCAGGACCATGGATTAGTTTTAAAGCTTTCATTACATCCAAACAACGCCGGGCTATACTGCTAGCATATATATATATATATATATATATATATATATATATACATACACACAGACACACACACACACACATATATATATATATATATATATATATATATATATATATATGTGTGTGTGTGTGTGTGTGTGTGTGGATATGATATATCACATAAAAGACTGCTTCCTTATACCGAGCGGCCATAGCTCGGATGTAGAATCGCCGACTGGTGCCAATTCTGTCGGATTTCAATCCTGGGTAAAAAAAGCAATCGGATGTCTAACCGTGCTGATGAGCTGTGATACAGCGAAACAGATCTGTCTGCGGATGACTATATATATATATATATATATATATATATATATGTATGCAGAATCCTTACCCTACCTATACTTATATATATATATATATATATATATATATATATATATATATATATAAATCCAGGCAAAGAGAACCAACAGTTCCGAGTTCTCCAACATTTACTTTTTTTCTTATAAAAGTCCTTAATACAACAAATATTTTAGAACACAATATAATAAATTTATTTTTTAATTACAATTTATATATTTTACATTGCAACACGGAAATGTCAGTGTTTTGAGATTTCTACCTCGTCATCAGGTAATGTTAGATCATTGTTGTGAAAATAATTTTCATTTGAATATAAGAAACAATAGATTTGTTATTTATAGGTTTGGGAAGATAGAGACATTTATGTGTGCTGAATAGAGAGTTTGCCCTTAAGACTGAAAAAAGAATTAATGTATTTCCCAAAAATATAAACGTTGTTCTTAATTTAATTATCATCTCTTGCTAATCGTTGAGATGATGTCGGTATTGATTGCCTTGCCGGAAATTTGTGGTCTTTGATTGCTCTTGGTTCTTTATTTATTTTGAATCTTTCAAGTTTATTTTCTTTTTCTGCAGAATTTCCAGCTGATAATTACATATACAATGCATATGTATAAAAAAGATACAAAGAAATCTTTTATACATGACAATTTAAAAATATCCCTCCTGGTGGTGAATGTGAAAAAATTACAAAAATATTTATAGGCCAATGGGGCATGAATCTATTGTGTCGTATACCTATCCTTTGTGTTAATTTATAACATTATTCATACATTGACCTATAGAGCTAGCTGAATCTAAAAGGACTAGAAGTCCTACCAAAATTTATTATTGCTAGGCACACCATAAGATAAGCAAATGACATTGTATTGAGAAGATTAGCGGAACATCTTGGTATTATTTTGAACTATTGTTTACATCTTGGTTGCTATAGATGTTATTATAGATATTGCGACTGGAATTTTCAAACAATTGAAAATTTTTCTAATTAGGGAGGAGTTATTTAAGGATCTTAAAACATTTTCATCCAGGTTTCTATGATCCTAATATGTATTTATAGGTGTGATTAAATCTGGACATTACTTTTGACCTTTCATTCGATTTCTTTTTTTGTTCTGAAATATATATATATAAAAACCTCGTCTGATCAAGAGGCTATCCATGGTCGAGTGGTTAAGACAGTACCAGATCAAATGGTAGTTTCCCCTATGTAAATAGGGTTCGCAGGTTCGAATCCTACTGGGTAGCACACATTTTCGCAATAAAATTTATCGTAAAAATAATCAGGCCCGTAGATATAAATATAAAATACTGTTTAATTAAAAACAGAATATCTATTTAAATACGAGTATCGGTAAAAATAATGTTCAAAATAATTCATTACAAATTGTCGGTTGCTTATAACCAAGTTTAGTTAATTTCCGTAACATGTTTATATATATATATATATATATATGTATGTGTGTGTGTGTGTGATTTTGATTCCATGGGCATCTATGAATGAATGTTTTAGGTGTTTGCTAAAATTATTAGTGCTAAGTGATTCTGAAAACTAGAAAAGGCACGTATTGCAAAAATGACTTGTTAATTAACAATAAAATGGAAACTGCTTTAATTTAGTTAGTGTAGCTTAGAGGTGTCACATGTCCGAAAATATACAGCACAATGTGTGCATCGGACTCACCTCTCAGTTGTAACTGGTCTAGCGAGAAACAAGTTTGTTAACCATAACAATATGAAAAGATTCCCCTTGCTCAATGCACAATATATATATCCGAGTGAATACAGAACGAAGAAAAAATATTTACAACGTCCAAAACATTAATTTAAAACAGTGCAAAGTTTTCGAAGCCATTATCAACGCCGAGGTGATTCAGCACCTTATGACCAACGGGCTTCTCTCTGACAAACAGTATGGGTTTCGCTTCACCAGGTCTACTGCTGATATGCTAACGACCATTACCGAGTACATATACCAGGCATTCGACAAGAATGGTGAAGCCCGAACCGTTGCCTTGGATATCTCCAAAGCATTCGACAGGGTCCGGCATGCTGGCCTCTTGTGCAAACTGCGGAGCTATGGGATAACTGGACATCTGTTTGACCTCATCCAGTCCTTCCTCTCTAACCGCACATTAAAGGTGGTATTAAATGGGCATGCCTCCCAAAACTACCAGACGAACGCGGGCGTCCCTCAAGATTCTATCCTAGGTCCCACGCTCTTTCTGATCTACATTAATGATCTCCCCGACACCATTAGATCCCAAGTTGGCATGTATGCCGACGACACAACAATCTACTCCCGTATCGATCAGAAACCAGGTCTGGACGACAAAATGAACCTCGCTGCCGCACTTGAAAGGGACCTCCAATCCGTAGTGACCTGGGGTAGGAAATGGTTGGTACGTATTTATTTGCAATACATTACAAATTCTGGCACAAGGCCAACAAAAGGGAGGGGGTACAAAAACTTGGGTTGGTCTTCCGTAACTATCTTATACCTAGCTAATCAGATTCACGACCCATACATACGTTACAATTTTCTCATTCACCATAAAAATTTGTCCATCAACACTCATACCTATCAAGCACCAAAATACCGCAAAATCATACCGGGGACCTAAAAAAACACCCCAAATGTACATAAAAATTTGTGTTTTTACAATATATACAATATCTTACAAAAATAAATTTAAAACTTTATTCATGAAATGACATGATGGGAAGGGGGAATGAAGAAACAAAAAATCCCCAAAACAAAAGACAATTTCAAATGAATATATATACACAATGTTAGTAAGACCCAAACACACCCACATAATTAAAGAGGCCACTGTATTCTGCCATAAAAAGACAAAATCAAGCAGCTCTCTTTCTAAGGGGAATGGAGAAGCAGGGGGCAAAAATAAATTGGACTGGAGAATGTATAAGGCTGACCCAGCCGAGAGTGAAAACGGGACAAAATAATACTTGGACAATGGGAATCTCGAACTGGATCATAACAAAAGCAATGGAGCCGGGAACAGGCCAGGACAAACACATCCACTCACATTAACTAGGCACAAAAAGAACTTCTACCTTAACCACGGGCGGGGTTCCAAAGGAATCCACCCCGATGCAACTAGCAGATCTAAAAGAGAAAATCAAGGCTAGCCCCGGTCACGCGAACCAGGCTCGCCGCATATACCCACCTTTCGCTGAACTCTGTCGGGTGCAGCCGTTTTCGTTCAGTTCTAATCTTAATTTTGAGCTGGTGCTCAAAATATCGGATTAGATCCTGATCCGAAAGACGACCTCCCCGCAAGACTTCCTCCAGACGCGTCATCCAAATCACCATTCTAGCCGTGGCCAGTAGCGACAGAAACACCATCCGCTTCACTCCAGAGTACGGGGGCGACACATTGTCCACAGCGTATGCGCGATCAATGAGCACAAGCTCCCGCGGCGCGATACGAGCAGTCAACTCGCCGACACGCGCCCACAACGGGCGAACGCGCGAACAATGGAAGAAGGCGTGCGCAGACGTCTCCTTAATTCCAAGGACGCAACGTTCACAATCTGGCAAATCCGCCAGGCCCATTGCGAAACGCTTGTCATTGAGAGACAAACCATTCCGAGCCAATCGCCAGGTCAGAGAAAACTCAGAGTTGTTGAGCCAATCCGCACCTGGCGCCCAAGACCAATGAGAGCGATACTCCTCTCTCGACATGCCGAGCTTACTCCACAGTTCATCCTTCACGGCGCCCTCCACTAATCCCCGATAGAAGATTCTCCTAGGCCGTGAAAGGTCACTGGACCATGGAATGGCCCGAAGGGCCGTCAGACATTCGAGCAGGAATTTCGGCCGCCCCCAAGGCCTATTGCTAGTCCTTAGGAGCGGGGGAGTGACAGTGAGGCTAGGGAACATGTCCCTCACTACCCCCGCAAGCAACCGATCTTCCTCCAACGCGCGCCTGAGGAATGCCAACCTCGAAGCGAGCACGTGGCTCCTCAAGTGTGGCATCCCCAGACCCCCTTGACACGGACGGAGGCAACAGACTCCTTTGTCGACCATGTGTTTGCGTCCTCTCCAAAGACAGGAGAATAGCAAACGCTCGAGCGCCTTCTCATGATCGTCACAAAGGGGAAGTACAGACAGCCGGTAAAGGATTCTGGGAAAGAGGTATGTATTACACACCTCCGCCAGACCCTTCACGGAGAGACTCCGTCGACGCCAAATCTCGACCGACGCGCCGACCTTTGCCTGTACTTCTGACCAGTTTTTCTCCAACTGTAAGTCCGGACCGAACCAAACTCCGAGGAGCTTGACCGGCCCGTCCGTCCAGTCGAAGGGCCCCGGGAGGGAAACACCCTTCCAGGCACCTAACCGCAAGCCGGACGACTTGTCGCGGTTAATTCTGGCCCCTGTTACCTGTTCGTACCGTTCAAGCGCCTTCTGTACCGCCCTTATGTCCCTGCGGGAGGACACAAAGGTCGTTACGTCATCGGCGTACGCGGAAACCCTGGCTCGAGCTCCTCCAGGGACAGCAATTCCACGCAGGACCGGACTGCACGTCTCGTCCCTTAGCCGGCGAAGGAGAGGCTCCAACGCCAGGACGTAAAGGAGAGGCGACAGTGGACAACCCTGTCGGACCGACCTAGACAGCGCGAAAGCGCTCGACAGCTTCCCGTTCACCTGTACCACAGCCTTGGGGGAGCGATACAGAAGGCTAATCCAGCGGCTGAAGTCGGGTTTGAATCCGGCGGCCTGCAGGACAGCAGCCAGGTAGCCATGGTCAATCCTATCAAATGCCTTGGACTGATCCAAATTGATCAGCGCGGCCTCTTCGTCGTCTTCTACACCCTCTACGATCGTGCGGATCAAGTGCAGGTTGCTCTGAATTGTTCGTCCCTTCACAGAACAAGTCTGATCCGGTTCCAACAGAGACTCGGCAACTAGCTGCAAGCGATTCGTCAGGATCTTGGCCAAAATCTTTAACTCTGTGTTTAGCAGAGTTATGGGCCTGTAATCATCTAATCCCCGCCCAACCTTCTTGCCTTTTCCCAACAGCGTGATCACGCCCCTGGTGATCCGACCGGGGATGGACCCCTGCCGAAACCAGTGGTTGAACACGACAGTCAAGAGCGGGACAAAAAGGTGCGACATCCTCAAGTACAATTCATAGGGCAAACCATCCAAACCTGGCGACTTGCCACTGCCGGTCTTCTTCAAAGCCGCGTAGACTTCGTCCTCCGTAATCTCCCCTTCGCAGCTAGCCGCTTCAGCCGGCAAAAGCCGGGGAAAGTCAGCCAAATAGCTGCGAAACTCCTCGTCACGGAGACCAGGCTCCTTGGTAAACCGGTGTTCGAAATGCTGCCGGAACGCCTCGCACATGTCGTCAGTGGACCTAAGGAGATGCCCCTCCGGGTCGCGCACCTCTCGAATGTACCGATCGCCGGCCCGACGAATTTCTTCCTTGCGCAGTTCTGCGCCCATGTTCACAGCTTCGGAAGACATCTTGCTTAACTTAGCTCTAATTACCTGACCCATATAGCGCTCGCTAGTCGTGCGCCTCAGGGCCTCCCTGGCTAAGGCTATCTCTAGGGGATCCCCACCAGCCTCCGCCCGGGCGAAATTAGCACTAAGTGTCTTTGCCTCCGCAGCCTTATCTAGTTTGAGCCGCTGGCTATATTTGGTGGCGAAAGACCTAATGGAGTCCTTAAGGTTAACCCACCACTTATTCCCAATGACTCGCCCAATTAACGCCCGCTGAACTAGTTTTGTCAGCTGGTCACGAAAGTCCCGCCTGTCCAGTAAGGACTGATTGAACTTCCAATAACCAGCCAACCTAGGCCTAAAGTCTAACACCACACGGGCACAAACGAGTTTGTGGTCCGTGTAGCCTAGCCAGTGGAACGTTGGACATTCTAAGAAGTCTATGTCGGCCACTCTCACTAACATCCTATCCAGGTACGCAGATACCCGGGTAGAAGGCCAATTAAGCGCCCACGTCCACATACTCCCATCCGGATGATCGACCCGGTATCTATCGACGAGACCAAATTCGTCGATCAGATCAACCAGGCTACGATCATCATTCCTCCCGCTAGCGCCCCTCCCTCTATCCCATTTGGGGGTTAGGATGGCATTCCAGTCCCCAACTAAGATTAGCCGTGTTGAATGCACCATAAAGGGCTCCAACAGCCGAAAGAAAGAGACACGCTCACCTTGCTTATTGGGCGCATAAACCACAATCAGCCGGAACAATTTGCTTTTCACTGCAATATCGGCCACGATCAGCCGGCCCTCGGCACCGACATGGACAAGGTCAACCTTCGCGTCCAGGGTACGCTTGACCAGCAAAGAAACACCTCTGGCTTGCCGGCTCCCATATGCTGAATAGACGACAAAGTCGTTAGACAGCACACAAGAGTCGACTTCGCAAACAAAGTGAGTCTCTTGGATCGCGGCCACATCCACGCCGAAGGACAGGAGGTCACGAAGCAGGCGAGCCGCCTTACCCCGATCCCTCAAGCCCTTCGCATTTAAACTGGCTAACTTAATAGACATCTTTTAAACCTGAAAAAGAAAAAAGAAAAAACAGGCAACAAAGGCTCTCTAATTGCATACGGGACGGAAATCTTTGGCAGTTAGGACCCCGACGGACTGTCCTAGGGACCCTGTTCCTACGTCGGACGTAATCCGTCCGTCTAGGACAATGCCGCCGACGTCCGTGGGGTACATTAGTTTTACCACCCTATATAAACTGGGGTGGAGCAAAACCGGGAACCTCCCCGAACAATTTTTGGACATTTTCCTTAGTTCAGCTGAATTCTCGATACACATCCTTAATTTAGGATAACACTTTTTCGCTTCTGCGATGTGGTCCCAGACCCGCAGGTTACCCCCGGTGTTCCGTACGAGGGTAATTACTCCTGGGGCCTGGGAAAAGTTATTGGGGTCCTCCGTCGATAGACCATCCACAGAGGTCATCTTCAGCAGTGGCTTGAGTAATTTGCGTCTTTGCGACGACCAATCTGCAGAGACGTCCTCTTCCACCTTCAATAGCGCTTCCCCTCTGGGCAGGGCTTTTTTCTTTTTTGCCCGAGTGGGAGTGGACATGGGAGAAGGGGAGGGAGTGGGGGTTAAAGCAACTGGTCTTAGGGGGGTCAATTTAAAGGTAGGGGACTGGGAAGCCTTCAGCGGGGACGAGGGGAGGCTCCTTGCCTTTTGCGCGTACGTCTGCCTCTCCGGCGAGACAGGAAGCGAGGAGCACCTGTGTGATGTTGAACTCCTTTCTCTGCTCTTTCGCCGATTTTTGGAGATCTCTTGCTGCTCCTCTTCGTCCTCCCGGCTGCGTTTTAACGACCCCGATCTTTGTGTTTCCATCGGTTCTTCCTTATCCTTCGGGCCCTCATTTTGGGGAGGTTTTTTTGCCTTCCCCTGCTTGGTAGCGGCCTTGGGTGATGAGGGCTCCCTTGACTCCGAAGGCTCCTGAGGTGGTGAGGGCATTTTGGTCGGAGAAGGCGATTTCTCCGCTGGCACCTTCGCCTTCTTTTTCTTTCCGACAGTCTGCCACTCATTCACCTTATCCGGAACTGCCTCCTTCGACACTTCTGGTTGCTTTACAACCGGTTTCTCCTGCTGCTGCTTTGCCGGCTGGGTCCCTGTGGCCGGATCCTTTTTCGGGCACGCCTTGGCGACGTGATTGGAATCGCCACAAACCCAGCAGAAGGGCTTTCTTCCCTCGACGATCACATAAATTGACCTTCCCCTGCAGGTGATAATGTTGGGGATATTGCCGATCTTCTTTTGCTCGACCGTCACCTGCAGGATGACATCACCAGTCAGAAAGCCCTGCTTCGAAGTGAGTGCCTTCACCTCCTCGACCTTGCCAAATTGTGTGAAGAACACCCCAACGTGGTCCAATGAAATCTCCATGGGCACGCCGTGAAGAGTGATCTTTGATCTACGCATGCCCATATATTCCGTGTCCAGGCGCAACGTCTTTGTTTCCCAAATGGAACCAGCCAGCTTTCTCGCTTCCTCCGCAGAGTCCAGCAAAACATCCCATACGGTGTGGCTGCGCCTAGCCACCATCCTACCGTTAATTTTCAGGGCCACAATGGCCTCCTCCACCACGTCCCTGCTGACCCCGATCAGTTTGCGGCTTTTCGGATCCCTGGTCAGCAGGGATAGGATCCTGGGCTCAATGACACTGAGCGTCTCGGGAACCGAGAGAATCTCCGTACCTGTCACAAATTTGGCGTATTTATCCTTAAGGGACTCATAATACGCAGAATCCCTTCGCACTTTCCGGATGGTCTCCCCGGTCCACGCCTTGCCAGGGGTAACCGTTGCTGCTAGACACCGCTGCCCATCTTCCTTCGACGTTGAGGGCACCGGAGATGCAGGAGCTGCTGGTAGGGTTGCTACTCCTGGTCCTTTTTCCAAGGAGAGGGGTGAGGCAGGCAACCGCCAATCCCCCTCCTTTCCACCCACCGAGGCCGTGGTGGGAGGAACGATCACATCTGGCCTATCGGAGGCCATTGCCTCCTAAGAGGCTAAGCGCGAGACACCTGCCTCCGGTGTTTCGCGTCCTTCGCAGGTCGCTACTTTACGCGGCCCAAGCTATAAACTTGGGTGGAGACCACAATGCCACACTTGACCAAAGCAATAGTAAGTATCACTATGGAACAGATACTACACTTTGATCCAAACCAAACCGACCACACAAACACAAAAAAGTCCAGTGGGGAAGGGTTGGTACTTATTTATTTTGCCAAAAGTACAAAATTCTGGCACAAGGCCAACAAATGGGAGGGGGAACAAAAACTTGGGTTGGTCTTCCGTAACTATCTTATACCTAGCTAATCCGATTCACGACCCATACATACGTTACAATTTTCTCATTCACCATAAAAATTTGTCCATCAACACTCATACCTATCAAGCACCAAAATACCGCAAAATCATACCGGGGACCTAAAAAAACACCCCAAATGTACATAAAAATTTGTGTTTTTACAATATATACAATATCTTACAAAAATAAATTTAAAACTTTATTCATGAAATGACATGATGGGAAGGGGGAATGAAGAAACAAAAAATCCCCAAAACAAAAGACAATTTCAAATGAATATATATACACAATGTTAGTAAGACCCAAACACACCCACATAATTAAAGAGGCCACTGTATTCTGCCATAAAAAGAACAAAATCAAGCAGCTCTCTTTCTAAGGGGAATGGAGAAGCAGGGGGCAAAAATAAATTGGACTGGAGAATGTATAAGGCTGACCCAGCCGAGAGTGAAAACGGGACAAAATAATACTTGGACAATGGGAGTCTCGAACTGGATCATAACAAAAGCAATGGAGCCGGGAACAGGCCAGGACAAACACATTCCACTCACATTAACTAGGCACAAAAAGAACTTCTTACCTTAACCACGGGCGGGGTTCCAAAGGAATCCACCCCGATGCAACTAGCAGATCTAAAAGAGAAAATCAAGGCTAGCCCCGGTCACGCGAACCAGGCTCGCCGCATATACCCACCTTTCGCTGAACTCTGTCGGGTGCAGCCGTTTTCCGTTCAGTTCTAATCTTAATTTTGAGCTGGTGCTCAAAATATCGGATTAGATCCTGATCCGAAAGACGACCTCCCCGCAAGACTTCCTCCAGACGCGTCATCCAAATCACCATTCTAGCCGTGGCCAGTAGCGACAGAAACACCATCCGCTTCACTCCAGAGTACGGGGGCGACACATTGTCCACAGCGTATGCGCGATCAATGAGCACAAGCTCCCGCGGCGCGATACGAGCAGTCAACTCGCCGACACGCGCCCACAACGGGCGAACGCGCGAACAATGGAAGAAGGCGTGCGCAGACGTCTCCTTAATTCCAAGGACGCAACGTTCACAATCTGGCAAATCCGCCAGGCCCATTGCGAAACGCTTGTCATTGAGAGACAAACCATTCCGAGCCAATCGCCAGGTCAGAGAAAACTCAGAGTTGTTGAGCCAATCCGCACCTGGCGCCCAAGACCAATGAGAGCGATACTCCTCTCTCGACATGCCGAGCTTACTCCACAGTTCATCCTTCACGGCGCCCTCCACTAATCCCCGATAGAAGATTCTCCTAGGCCGTGAAAGGTCACTGGACCATGGAATGGCCCGAAGGGCCGTCAGACATTCGAGCAGGAATTTCGGCCGCCCCCAAGGCCTATTGCTAGTCCTTAGGAGCGGGGGAGTGACAGTGAGGCTAGGGAACATGTCCCTCACTACCCCCGCAAGCAACCGATCTTCCTCCAACGCGCGCCTGAGGAATGCCAACCTCGAAGCGAGCACGTGGCTCCTCAAGTGTGGCATCCCCAGACCCCCTTGACACGGACGGAGGCAACAGACTCCTTTGTCGACCATGTGTTTGCGTCCTCTCCAAAGACAGGAGAATAGCAAACGCTCGAGCGCCTTCTCATGATCGTCACAAAGGGGAAGTACAGACAGCCGGTAAAGGATTCTGGGAAAGAGGTATGTATTACACACCTCCGCCAGACCCTTCACGGAGAGACTCCGTCGACGCCAAATCTCGACCGACGCGCCGACCTTTGCCTGTACTTCTGACCAGTTTTTCTCCAACTGTAAGTCCGGACCGAACCAAACTCCGAGGAGCTTGACCGGCCCGTCCGTCCAGTCGAAGGGCCCCGGGAGGGAAACACCCTTCCAGGCACCTAACCGCAAGCCGGACGACTTGTCGCGGTTAATTCTGGCCCCTGTTACCTGTTCGTACCGTTCAAGCGCCTTCTGTACCGCCCTTATGTCCCTGCGGGAGGACACAAAGGTCGTTACGTCATCGGCGTACGCGGAAACCCTGGCTCGAGCTCCACCAGGGACAGCAATTCCACGCAGGACCGGACTGCACGTCTCGTCCCTTAGCCGGCGAAGGAGAGGCTCCAACGCCAGGACGTAAAGGAGAGGCGACAGTGGACAACCCTGTCGGACCGACCTAGACAGCGCGAAAGCGCTCGACAGCTTCCCGTTCACCTGTACCACAGCCTTGGGGGAGCGATACAGAAGGCTAATCCAGCGGCTGAAGTCGGGTTTGAATCCGGCGGCCTGCAGGACAGCAGCCAGGTAGCCATGGTCAATCCTATCAAATGCCTTGGACTGATCCAAATTGATCAGCGCGGCCTCTTCGTCGTCTTCTACACCCTCTACGATCGTGCGGATCAAGTGCAGGTTGCTCTGAATTGTTCGTCCCTTCACAGAACAAGTCTGATCCGGTTCCAACAGAGACTCGGCAACTAGCTGCAAGCGATTCGTCAGGATCTTGGCCAAAATCTTTAACTCTGTGTTTAGCAGAGTTATGGGCCTGTAATCATCTAATCCCCGCCCAACCTTCTTGCCTTTTCCCAACAGCGTGATCACGCCCCTGGTGATCCGACCGGGGATGGACCCCTGCCGAAACCAGTGGTTGAACACGACAGTCAAGAGCGGGACAAAAAGGTGCGACATCCTCAAGTACAATTCATAGGGCAAACCATCCAAACCTGGCGACTTGCCACTGCCGGTCTTCTTCAAAGCCGCGTAGACTTCGTCCTCCGTAATCTCCCCTTCGCAGCTAGCCGCTTCAGCCGGCAAAAGCCGGGGAAAGTCAGCCAAATAGCTGCGAAACTCCTCGTCACGGAGACCAGGCTCCTTGGTAAACCGGTGTTCGAAATGCTGCCGGAACGCCTCGCACATGTCGTCGGTGGACCGAAGGAGATGTCCCTCCGGGTCGCGCACCTCTCGAATGTACCGATCGCCGGCCCGACGAATTTCTTCCTTGCGCAGTTCTGCGCCCATGTTCACAGCTTCGGAAGACATCTTGCTTAACTTAGCTCTAATTACCTGGACCCATATAGCGCTCGCTAGTCGTGCGCCTCAGGGCCTCCCTGGCTAAGGCTATCTCTAGGGGATCCCCACCAGCCTCCGCCCGGGCGAAATTAGCACTAAGTGTCTTTGCCTCCGCAGCCTTATCTAGTTTGAGCCGCTGGCTATATTTGGTGGCGAAAGACCTAATGGAGTCCTTAAGGTTAACCCACCACTTATTCCCAATGACTCGCCCAATTAACGCCCGCTGAACTAGTTTTGTCAGCTGGTCACGAAAGTCCCGCCTGTCCAGTAAGGACTGATTGAACTTCCAATAACCAGCCAACCTAGGCCTAAAGTCTAACACCACACGGGCACAAACGAGTTTGTGGTCCGTGTAGCCTAGCCAGTGGAACGTTGGACATTCTAAGAAGTCTATGTCGGCCACTCTCACTAACATCCTATCCAGGTACGCAGATACCCGGGTAGAAGGCCAATTAAGCGCCCACGTCCACATACTCCCATCCGGATGATCGACCCGGTATCTATCGACGAGACCAAATTCGTCGATCAGATCAACCAGGCTACGATCATCATTCCTCCCGCTAGCGCCCCTCCCTCTATCCCATTTGGGGGTTAGGATGGCATTCCAGTCCCCAACTAAGATTAGCCGTGTTGAATGCACCATAAAGGGCTCCAACAGCCGAAAGAAAGAGACACGCTCACCTTGCTTATTGGGCGCATAAACCACAATCAGCCGGAACAATTTGCTTTTCACTGCAATATCGGCCACGATCAGCCGGCCCTCGGCACCGACATGGACAAGGTCAACCTTCGCGTCCAGGGTACGCTTGACCAGCAAAGAAACACCTCTGGCTTGCCGGCTCCCATATGCTGAATAGACGACAAAGTCGTTAGACAGCACACAAGAGTCGACTTCGCAAACAAAGTGAGTCTCTTGGATCGCGGCCACATCCACGCCGAAGGACAAGAGGTCACGAAGCAGGCGAGCCGCCTTACCCCGATCCCTCAGGCCCTTCGCATTCAAGCTGGCTATCTTAATAGACATCTTTTAAACCTGAAAAAGAAAAAAGAAAAAACAGGCAACAAAGGCTCTCTAATTGCATACGGGACGGAAATCTTTAGCAGAAAGGACCCCGACGGACTGTCCTAGGGAACCCGTTCCTACATCGGACGTAATCCGCCCGTCTAGGACAATCCCGCCGACGTCCGTGGGGTAAGTTAGTTTTACCACCCTATAAAGACTGGGGTGGAGTAAAACAGGGAACCTCCCCGCACAATTTTTTGACATTTTTTTAAGTTCAGGAGTATTCTCCTGAACCATCCTGATTTTTGGATAGAGTCTCTTGACTTCGGAAATGTGGTCCCAGACCCTCAGGTTACCCCCGGTATTTCTCACAAGGGTAATTACTCCTGGGGCCTGGGAAAAGTTCCTGGGATCCTCCACCGAAACGCCGTCCACCGAGGTCAGCCTCAGCAGGGGTTTTAGTAACTTGCGCCTCTGGGAGGACCATTCTGAGGCAACGTCCTCATTCACTCTCATGAGTGCTTCCCCCTGGGGCAGGGCTTTTTTCTTTTTTGCCCGAGTGGGAGTGGGCATAGGAGAAGGGGAGGGAGTGGGGGTTGAAGATGCAGGTCTTAGTGGGGTCAATTTAAAGGCTGGGGACTGGGAAGCTTTCCGCGGGGACGAGGGAAGGCTCCTTGCCTTTTGGGCATAACTTTGCCTCTCCGGAGAAGCAGGCAGAGACGAGCACTTGGGTGTTGAAGGAATCCTTTTCTCCCTACTTCTGCTTCTCCGCCTGCTTTTCGGGCTCTCTCGATGCTCCTCCTCTCTGTCTTCCCTGCCGCGTTTCAGGGATGAGGATCTCTGTACCTCCATCCGTTCTTCTTCCTCCGGTTCTTCAATTTGGGGAGGTTTTTTCACCTTCCCCTGTTTAGGAGGCGATTTTACCGCTGCGGGCTCCTTTGTATTTGCAGGAGCCTTGGCAGGTGACGGCACCTTCACAGGTGAAGGCGTTTTAGTCTTCTTCCTTGCCACCACCTGCCACTCGCCCTCCTTGTTTGCTCCTGGTGCTGGTGCTGATGATGCTGATGTTGGTGTTGGAGGTGCTGATTTTCCCTTCTCCGCCGGTCCATCCTGCCTCTTGGTTGGCTGGGCCTTCGGGGCCGGATTCTTTGTTGGGCACGCCTTAGCGACGTGATCCGCCGCCCCACAGGCCCAACAGCAGGGTTTCCTGCCCTCAACAATTACAAAAATCGCACGCTTCCTGCAGGTGAGGATGTTTGGAATTTCAGCGATCTTTTCCTTGGAAAGGGTCACCTGCAGGGCCATGTCCCCGGACAGGAAACCCGCCTTGGAGCGCAACGCCGAGACCTCCGCAACCTTTCCATACTGGGCAAAAAAGGCCCCAATATGGTCCTGGGAAATGTCCATGGGGACGCCGTGTAATGTAATTTTTACCTTACGCGTCCCCATGTACTCCGTTTGAAACAGGAGTGTTTTGGTCTCCAGGACCACTCCGGACAGCTGCCTGGCCTCCTCGGCCGAGCCAAGCAGGACGTCCCATGTAGCGCCAGTTCGTCTCGCTATAGCCTTGGCTTTGATTTCTAGGGTCTTAATGGCCTCTTCAAACTTCTCCCTGTTAATCCCCACCAACTTGTGAGTTTTGGGGTCCTTCGTAATGAGGGATATGATCCTGGCCTCGACCACCGCCAACTCTTCTGGTACCGACAACAGCTCTGTGCCCGAAATGTAGTTTGCGTATTTGTTTTTCCGCAGCTCTTCATAGTAAGTTTCCCCCTTCATCGGGACCTTTCCTCCTTTCCATCCAGAGGTAGAAGGTTTGGGGGAGGCTGGCACTGCCGCTGGTACCGGTCCGGGTCCTTCTGCTGGTACTTCTACGGAGGGTGACTCCCGTGGCGGTAATTGCCAGTCACCCTCCTTTCCTCCCACCGACGCCGTGGTGGGGGGAACGACTTCCACCGGCCCATCTGTGGCCATTGCCACAAAGTGGCCGAACACCGGACAACTGTTTTTCCGGTGTTTCGCGCGAGAAACGCTACTTTACCGTGGCCCGAGCTATAAACTCGGGCTGGAAAACCAGATTGTCAAGAAACAAGGAACTAACAAATATCACTGCGGAACAAATGTCAAACCTTGTTCTTATTACCATTCACCACACAACAAAAAGCCGGGTGGGGAAGGGTTGGTACTTATTTATTTGTCAAAAAGTACAAATTCTGGCTCAAGGCCAAACAATGGGGAGGGGGAACAAAAAACTTGGGTTGGTCTTCCGTAACTATCTTATACCTAGCTAATCCGATTCACGACCCATACATACGTTACAATTTTCTCATTCACCATAAAAATTTGTCCATCAACACTCATACCTATCATACACCAAAATACCGCAGTAACATACCAGGGACCTAAAAACGCCCCAAATGTAATTAAAAATTTGTTTATTTACAATATTTACAATAGTGTACAAAAATAAATTTAAAACTTTATTCATGAAATGACATGATGGGGAAGGGGGAATGAAGAAACAAAAAATCCCCAAAACAAAAAACAATTTCCAAATGAATATATATACACAATGTTAGTAAGACCCAAACACACCCACATAATTAAAGAGGCCACTGTATTCTGCCTTAAAAAAGGAACAAAATCAAGCAGCTCTCTTTCTAAGGGGAATGGAGAAGCAGGGAACAAAATAAATTGGACTGGAGAATATATAAGGCTGACCCAGCCGAGACTGAAAACGGGACAAAATAACAATGGACAATGGGAATCTCGAACTGGATCATAACAAAAGTAATGGAGCCGGGAACAGGCTAGGACAAACACATTCACTCACATTAACTAGGCACAAAAAAGACTTCTTACCTTAACCACGGGAGGGGTTCCAAAGGAATCCACCCCGATGCAACTAGCAGATCTAAAAGAGAAAATCAAGGCTAGCCCCGGTCACGCGAACCAGGCTCGCCGCATATACCCACCTTTCGCTGAACTCTGTCGGGTGCAGCCGTTTCCGTTCAGTTCTAATCTTAATTTTGAGCTGGTGCTCAAAATATCGGATTAGATCCTGATCCGAAAGACGACCGCCCCGCAAGACTTCCTCCAGACGCGTCATCCAAATCACCATTCTAGCCGTGGCCAGTAGCGACAGAAACACCATCCGCTTCACTCCAGAGTACGGGGGCGACACATTGTCCACAGCGTATGCGCGATCAATGAGCACAAGCTCCCGCGGCGCGATACGAGCAGTCAACTCGCCAACACGCGCCCACAACGGGCGAACGCGCGAACAATGGAAGAAGGCGTGCGCAGACGTCTCCTTAATTCCAAGGACGCAACGTTCACAATCTGGCAAATCCGCCAGGCCCATTGCGAAACGCTTGTCGTTGAGAGACAAACCATTCCGAGCCAATCGCCAGGTCAGAGAAAACTCAGAGTTGTTGAGCCAATCCGCACCTGGCGCCCAAGACCAATGAGAGCGATACTCCTCCCTCGACATGCCGAGCTTACTCCACAGTTCATCCTTCACGGCGCCCTCCACTAATCCCCGATAGAAGATTCTCCTAGGCCGTGAAAGGTCACTGGACCATGGAATGGCCCGAAGGGCCGTCAGACATTCGAGTAGGAATTTCGGCCGCCCCCAAGGCCTATTGCTAGTCCTTAGGAGCGGGGGAGTGATAGTGAGGCTAGGGAACATGTCCCTCACTACCCCCGCAAGCAACCGATCTTCCTCCAACGCGCGCCTGAGGAATGCCAACCTCGAAGCGAGCACGTGGCTCCTCAAGTGCGGCATCCCCAGACCCCCTTGACACGGACGGAGGCAACAGACTCCTTTGTCGACCATGTGTTTGCGTCCTCTCCACAGACAGGAGAATAGCAAACGCTCGAGCGCCTTCTCATGATCGTCACAAAGGGGAAGTACAGACAGCCGGTAAAGGATTCTGGGAAAGAGGTATGTGACACACACCTCCGCCAGACCCTTCACGGAGAGACTCCGTCGACGCCAAATCTCGACCGACGCGCCGACCTTTGCCTGTACTTCTGACCAGTTTTTCTCCAACTGTAAGTCCGGACCGAACCAAACTCCGAGGAGCTTGACCGGCCCGTCCGTCCAGTCGAAGGGCCCCGGGAGGGAAACACCCTTCCAGGCACCTAACCGCAAGCCGGACGACTTGTCGCGGTTAATTCTGGCCCCTGTTACCTGTTCGTACCGTTCAAGCGCCTTCTGTACCGCCCTTATGTCCCTGCGGGAGGACACAAAGGTCGTTACGTCATCGGCGTACGCGGAAACCCTGGCTCGAGCTCCACCAGGGACAGCAATTCCACGCAGGACCGGACTGCACGTCTCGTC
Organism: Ascarosepion bandense; assembly: GCA_037127315.1. Taxonomy (NCBI): domain Eukaryota; kingdom Metazoa; phylum Mollusca; class Cephalopoda; order Sepiida; family Sepiidae; genus Ascarosepion; species Ascarosepion bandense. The sequence continues at coordinate 3,929,497 of JBBBDQ010000728.1, forward strand.
CCTTAGCCGGCGAAGGAGAGGCTCCAACGCCAGGACGTAAAGGAGAGGCGACAGTGGACAACCCTGTCGGACCGACCTAGACAGCGCGAAAGCGCCCTCGACAGCTTCCCGTTCACCTGTACCACAGCCTTGGGGGAGCGATACAGAAGGCTAATCCAGCGGCTGAAGTCGGGTTTGAATCCGGCGGCCTGCAGGACAGCAGCCAGGTAGCCATGGTCAATCCTATCAAATGCCTTGGACTGATCCAAATTGATCAGCGCGTCCTCTTCGTCGTCTTCTACACCCTCTACGATCGTGCGAATCAAGTGCAGGTTGCTCTGAATTGTTCGTCCCTTCACAGAACAAGTCTGATCCGGTTCCAACAGAGACTCGGCAACTAGCTGCAAGCGATTCGTCAGGATCTTGGCCAAAATCTTTAACTCTGTGTTTAGCAGAGTTATGGGCCTGTAATCATCTAATCCCCGCCCAACCTTCTTGCCTTTTCCCAACAGCGTGATCACGCCCCTGGTGATCCGACCGGGGATGGACCCCTGCCGAAACCAGTGGTTGAACACGACAGTCAAGAGCGGGACAAAAAGGTGCGACATCCTCAAGTACAATTCATAGGGCAAACCATCCAAACCTGGCGACTTGCCACTGCCGGTCTTCTTCAAAGCCGCGTAGACTTCGTCCTCCGTAATCTCCCCTTCGCAGCTAGCCGCTTCAGCCGGCAAAAGCCGGGGAAAGTCAGCCAAATAGCTGCGAAACTCCTCGTCACGGAGACCAGGCTCCTTGGTAAACCGGTGTTCGAAATGCTGCCGGAACGCCTCGCACATGTCGTCGGTGGACCGAAGGAGATGTCCCTCCGGGTCGCGCACCTCTCGAATGTACCGATCGCCGGCCCGACGAATTTCTTCCTTGCGCAGTTCTGCGCCCATGTTCACAGCTTCGGAAGACATCTTGCTTAACTTAGCTCTAATTACCTGACCCATATAGCGCTCGCTAGTCGTGCGCCTCAGGGCCTCCCTGGCTAAGGCTATCTCTAGGGGATCCCCACCAGCCTCCGCCCGGGCGAAATTAGCACTAAGTGTCTTTGCCTCCGCAGCCTTATCTAGTTTGAGCCGCTGGCTATATTTGGTGGCGAAAGACCTAATGGAGTCCTTAAGGTTAACCCACCACTTATTCCCAATGACTCGCCCAATTAACGCCCGCTGAACTAGTTTTGTCAGCTGGTCACGAAAGTCCCGCCTGTCCAGTAAGGACTGATTGAACTTCCAATAACCAGCCAACCTAGGCCTAAAGTCTAACACCACACGGGCACAAACGAGTTTGTGGTCCGTGTAGCCTAGCCAGTGGAACGTTGGACATTCTAAGAAGTCTATGTCGGCCACTCTCACTAACATCCTATCCAGGTACGCAGATACCCGGGTAGAAGGCCAATTAAGCGCCCACGTCCACATACTCCCATCCGGATGATCGACCCGGTATCTATCGACGAGACCAAATTCGTCGATCAGATCAACCAGGCTACGATCATCATTCCTCCCGCTAGCGCCCCTCCCTCTATCCCATTTGGGGGTTAGGATGGCATTCCAGTCCCCAACTAAGATTAGCCGTGTTGAATGCACCATAAAGGGCTCCAACAGCCGAAAGAAAGAGACACGCTCACCTTGCTTATTGGGCGCATAAACCACAATCAGCCGGAACAATTTGCTTTTCACTGCAATATCGGCCACGATCAGCCGGCCCTCGGCACCGACATGGACAAGGTCAACCTTCGCGTCCAGGGTACGCTTGACCAGCAAAGAAACACCTCTGGCTTGCCGGCTCCCATATGCTGAATAGACGACAAAGTCGTTAGACAGCACACAAGAGTCGACTTCGCAAACAAAGTGAGTCTCTTGGATCGCGGCCACATCCACGCCGAAGGACAAGAGGTCACGAAGCAGGCGAGCCGCCTTACCCCGATCCCTCAGGCCCTTCGCATTCAAGCTGGCTATCTTAATAGACATCTTTTAAACCTGAAAAAGAAAAAAGAAAAAACAGGCAACAAAGGCTCTCTAATTGCATACGGGACGGAAATCTTTAGCAGAAAGGACCCCGACGGACTGTCCTAGGGAACCCGTTCCTACATCGGACGTAATCCGCCCGTCTAGGACAATCCCGCCGACGTCCGTGGGGTAAGTTAGTTTTACCACCCTATAAAGACTGGGGTGGAGTAAAACAGGGAACCTCCCGCACAATTTTTTGACATTTTTTTAAGTTCAGGAGTATTCTCCTGAACCATCCTGATTTTTGGATAGAGTCTCTTGACTTCGGAAATGTGGTCCCAGACCCTCAGGTTACCCCCGGTATTTCTCACAAGGGTAATTACTCCTGGGGCCTGGGAAAAGTTCCTGGGATCCTCCACCGAAACGCCGTCCACCGAGGTCAGCCTCAGCAGGGGTTTTAGTAACTTGCGCCTCTGGGAGGACCATTCTGAGGCAACGTCCTCATTCACTCTCATGAGTGCTTCCCCCTGGGGCAGGGCTTTTTTCTTTTTTGCCCGAGTGGGAGTGGGCAATAGGAGAAGGGGAGGGAGTGGGGGTTGAAGATGCAGGTCTTAGTGGGGTCAATTTAAAGGCTGGGGACTGGGAAGCTTTCCGCGGGGACGAGGGAAGGCTCCTTGCCTTTTGGGCATAACTTTGCCTCTCCGGAGAAGCAGGCAGAGACGAGCACTTGGGTGTTGAAGGAATCCTTTTCTCCTACTTCTGCTTCTCCGCCTGCTTTTCGGGCTCTCTCGATGCTCCTCCTCTCTGTCTTCCCTGCCGCGTTTCAGGGATGAGGATCTCTGTACCTCCATCCGGTTCTTCTTCCTCCGGTTCTTCAATTTGGGGAGGTTTTTTCACCTTCCCCTGTTTAGGAGGCGATTTTACCGCTGCGGGCTCCTTTGTATTTGCAGGAGCCTTGGCAGGTGACGGCACCTTCACAGGTGAAGGCGTTTTAGTCTTCTTCCTTGCCACCACCTGCCACTCGCCCTCCTTGTTTGCTCCTGGTGCTGGTGCTGATGATGCTGATGTTGGTGTTGGAGGTGCTGATTTTCCCTTCTCCGCCGGTCCATCCTGCCTCTTGGTTGGCTGGGCCTTCGGGGCCGGATTCTTTGTTGGGCACGCCTTAGCGACGTGATCCGCCGCCCCACAGGCCCAACAGCAGGGTTTCCTGCCCTCAACAATTACAAAAATCGCACGCTTCCTGCAGGTGAGGATGTTTGGAATTTCAGCGATCTTTTCCTTGGAAAGGGTCACCTGCAGGGCCATGTCCCCGGACAGGAAACCCGCCTTGGAGCGCAACGCCGAGACCTCCGCAACCTTTCCATACTGGGCAAAAAAGGCCCCAATATGGTCCTGGGAAATGTCCATGGGGACGCCGTGTAATGTAATTTTTACCTTACGCGTCCCCATGTACTCCGTTTGAAACAGGAGTGTTTTGGTCTCCAAGGACCACTCCGGACAGCTGCCTGGCCTCCTCGGCCGAGCCAAGCAGGACGTCCCATGTAGCGCCAGTTCGTCTCGCTATAGCCTTGGCTTTGATTTCTAGGGTCTTAATGGCCTCTTCAAACTTCTCCCTGTTAATCCCCACCAACTTGTGAGTTTTGGGGTCCTTCGTAATGAGGGATATGATCCTGGCCTCGACCACCGCCAACTCTTCTGGTACCGACAACAGCTCTGTGCCCGAAATGTAGTTTGCGTATTTGTTTTTCCGCAGCTCTTCATAGTAAGTTTCCCCCTTCATCGGGACCTTTCCTCCTTTCCATCCAGAGGTAGAAGGTTTGGGGGAGGCTGGCACTGCCGCTGGTACCGGTCCGGGTCCTTCTGTTGGTAGCTTCTACGGAGGGTGACTCCCGTGGCGGTAATTGCCAGTCACCCTCCTTTCCTCCCACCGACGCCGTGGTGGGGGGAACGACTTCCACCGGCCCATCTGTGGCCATTGCCACAAAGTGGCCGAACACCGGACAACTGTTTTTCCGGTGTTTCGCGCGAGAAACGCTACTTTACCGTGGCCCGAGCTATAAACTCGGGCTGGAAAACCAGATTGTCAAGAAACAAGGAACTAACAAATATCACTGCGGAACAAATGTCAAACCTTGTTCTTATTACCATTCACCACACAACAAAAAGCCGGGTGGGAAAGGGGTGGTAATTATTTATTCAGCATAAATACATGAATTCTGGCACAAGGCCAACAAATGGGAGGGGGAACAAAAACTTGGGTTGGTCTTCCGTAACTATCTTATACCTAGCTAATCCGATTCACGACCCATACATACGTTACAATTTTCTCATTCACCATAAAAATTTGTCCATCAACACTCATACCTATCAAGCACCAAAATACCGCAAAATCATACCAGGGACCTAAAAACACCCTAAATGTACATAAAAATTTCTGATTTTTACAATATATACAATATCTTACAAAAATAAATTTAAAACTTTATTCATGAAATGACATGATGGGGAGGGGGAATGAAGAAACAAAAAACCCCAAAACAAAAAACAATTTCCAAATGAATATATATACACAATGGGTTAGTAAGACCCAAACACACCCACATAATTAAAGAGGCCACTGTATTCTGCCTTAAAAGGACAAAATCAAGCAGCTCTCTTTCTAAGGGGAATGGAGAAGCAGGGGGCAAAAATAAATTGGACTGGAGAATGTATAAGGCTGACCCAGCCGAGAGTGAAAACGGGTCAAAATAATACTTGGACAATGGGAATCTCGAACTGGATCATAACAAAAGCAATGGAGCCGGGAACAGGCCAGGACAAACACATTCACTCACATTAACTAGGCACAAAAAGAACTTCTACCTTAACCACGGGCGGGGTTCCAAAGGAATCCACCCCGATGCAACTAGCAGATCTAAAAGAGAAAATCAAGGCTAGCCCCGGTCACGCGAACCAGGCTCGCCGCATATACCCACCTTTCGCTGAACTCTGTCGGGTGCAGCCGTTTTCCGTTCAGTTCTAATCTTCATTTTGAGCTGGTGCTCAAAATATCGGATTAGATCCTGATCCGAAAGACGACCTCCCCGCAAGACTTCCTCCAGACGCGTCATCCAAATCACCATTCTAGCCGTGGCCAGTAGCGACAGAAACACCATCCGCTTCACTCCAGAGTACGGGGGCGACACATTGTCCACAGCGTATGCGCGATCAATGAGCACAAGCTCCCGCGGCGCGATACGAGCAGTCAACTCGCCAACACGCGCCCACAACGGGCGAACGCGCGAACAATGGAAGAAGGCGTGCGCAGACGTCTCCTTAATTCCAAGGACGCAACGTTCACAATCTGGCAAATCCGCCAGGCCCATTGCGAAACGCTTGTCGTTGAGAGACAAACCATTCCGAGCCAATCGCCAGGTCAGAGAAAACTCAGAGTTGTTGAGCCAATCCGCACCTGGCGCCCAAGACCAATGAGAGCGATACTCCTCCCTCGACATGCCGAGCTTACTCCACAGTTCATCCTTCACGGCGCCCTCCACTAATCCCCGATAGAAGATTCTCCTAGGCCGTGAAAGGTCACTGGACCATGGAATGGCCCGAAGGGCCGTCAGACATTCGAGCAGGAATTTCGGCCGCCCCCAAGGCCTATTGCTAGTCCTTAGGAGCGGGGGAGTGATAGTGAGGCTAGGGAACATGTCCCTCACTACCCCCGCAAGCAACCGATCTTCCTCCAACGCGCGCCTGAGGAATGCCAACCTCGAAGCGAGCACGTGGCTCCTCAAGTGTGGCATCCCCAGACCCCCTTGACACGGACGGAGGCAACAGACTCCTTTGTCGACCATGTGTTTGCGTCCTCTCCACAGACAGGAGAATAGCAAACGCTCGAGCGCCTTCTCATGATCGTCACAAAGGGGAAGTACAGACAGCCGGTAAAGGATTCTGGGAAAGAGGTATGTATTACACACCTCCGCCAGACCCTTCACGGAGAGACTCCGTCGACGCCAAATCTCGACCGACGCGCCGACCTTTGCCTGTACTTCTGACCAGTTTTTCTCCAACTGTAAGTCCGGACCGAACCAAACTCCGAGGAGCTTGACCGGCCCGTCCGTCCAGTCGAAGGGCCCCGGGAGGGAAACACCCTTCCAGGCACCTAACCGCAAGCCGGACGACTTGTCGCGGTTAATTCTGGCCCCTGTTACCTGTTCGTACCGTTCAAGCGCCTTCTGTACCGCCCTTATGTCCCTGCGGGAGGACACAAAGGTCGTTACGTCATCGGCGTACGCGGAAACCCTGGCTCGAGCTCCACCAGGGACAGTAATTCCACGCAGGACCGGACTGCACGTCTCGTCCCTTAGCCGGCGAAGGAGGGGCTCCAACGCCAGGACGTAAAGGAGAGGCGACAGTGGACAACCCTGTCGGACCGACCTAGACAGCGCGAAAGCGCGACAGCTTCCCGTTCACCTGTACCACAGCCTTGGGGGAGCGATACAGAAGGCTAATCCAGCGGCTGAAGTCGGGTTTGAATCCGGCGGCCTGCAGGACAGCAGCCAGGTAGCCATGGTCAATCCTATCAAATGCCTTGGACTGATCCAAATTGATCAGCGCGGCCTCTTCGTCGTCTTCTACACCCTCTACGATCGTGCGAATCAAGTGCAGGTTGCTCTGAATTGTTCGTCCCTTCACAGAACAAGTCTGATCCGCTTCCAACAGAGACTCGGCAACTAGCTGCAAGCGATTCGTCAGGATCTTGGCCAAAATCTTTAACTCTGTGTTTAGCAGAGTTATGGGCCTGTAATCATCTAATCCCCGCCCAACCTTCTTGCCTTTTCCCAACAGCGTGATCACGCCCCTGGTGATCCGACCGGGGATGGACCCCTGCCGAAACCAGTGGTTGAACACGACAGTCAAGAGCGGGACAAAAAGGTGCGACATCCTCAAGTACAATTCATAGGGCAAACCATCCAAACCTGGCGACTTGCCACTGCCGGTCTTCTTCAAAGCCGCGTAGACTTCGTCCTCCGTAATCTCCCCTTCGCAGCTAGCCGCTTCAGCCGGCAAAAGCCGGGGAAAGTCAGCCAAATAGCTGCGAAACTCCTCGTCACGGAGACCAGGCTCCTTGGTAAACCGGTGTTCGAAATGCTGCCGGAACGCCTCGCACATGTCGTCAGTGGACCTAAGGAGATGTCCCTCCGGGTCGCGCACCTTCTCGAATGTACCGATCGCCGGCCCGACGAATTTCTTCCTTGCGCAGTTCTGCGCCCATGTTCACAGCCTTCGGAAGACATCTTGCTTAACTTAGCTCTAATTACCTGGCCCATATAGCGCTCGCTAGTCGTGCGCCTCAGGGCCTCCCTGGCTAAGGCTATCTCTAGGGGATCCCCACCAGCCTCCGCCCGGGCGAAATTAGCACTAAGTGTCTTTGCCTCCGCAGCCTTATCTAGTTTGAGCCGCTGGCTATATTTGGTGGCGAAAGACCTAATGGAGTCCTTAAGGTTAACCCACCACTTATTCCCAATGACTCGCCCAATTAACGCCCGCTGAACTAGTTTTGTCAGCTGGTCACGAAAGTCCCGCCTGTCCAGTAAGGACTGATTGAACTTCCAATAACCAGCCAACCTAGGCCTAAAGTCTAACACCACACGGGCACAAACGAGTTTGTGGTCCGTGTAGCCTAGCCAGTGGAACGTTGGACATTCTAAGAAGTCTATGTCGGCCACTCTCACTAACATCCTATCCAGGTACGCAGATACCCGGGTAGAAGGCCAATTAAGCGCCCACGTCCACATACTCCCATCCGGATGATCGACCCGGTATCTATCGACGAGACCAAATTCGTCGATCAGATCAACCAGGCTACGATCATCATTCCTCCCGCTAGCGCCCCTCCCTCTATCCCATTTGGGGGTTAGGATGGCATTCCAGTCCCCAACTAAGATTAGCCGTGTTGAATGCACCATAAAGGGCTCCAACAGCCGAAAGAAAGAGACACGCTCACCTTGCTTATTGGGCGCATAAACCACAATCAGCCGGAACAATTTGCTTTTCACTGCAATATCGGCCACGATCAGCCGGCCCTCGGCACCGACATGGACAAGGTCAACCTTCGCGTCCAGGGTACGCTTGACCAGCAAAGAAACACCTCTGGCTTGCCGGCTCCCATATGCTGAATAGACGACAAAGTCGTTAGACAGCACACAAGAGTCGACTTCGCAAACAAAGTGAGTCTCTTGGATCGCGGCCACATCCACGCCGAAGGACAAGAGGTCACGAAGCAGGCGAGCCGCCTTACCCCGATCCCTCAGGCCCTTCGCATTCAAGCTGGCTATCTTAATAGACATCTTTTAAACCTGAAAAAGAAAAAACAAAGAACATGCAACAAAGGCACTAGTCACATACGGGGAAAAAATCTCTGGTGGATGGGACCCCGACGGACTGTCCTAGGGACCCTGTACCTATATCGGACGTAATCCGTCCGTCTAGGACAATACCGCCGACGTCCGTGGGGTAGGTTAGCTTTACCACCCTATATAAGCAGGGGTGGAGGATAACCGGGAACCTCCCCGAACAATTTTTGCCCATTTTTTTAAGTTCAGGCGTGTTCATTGTTGCCATCCTTAATTTAGGGTAGTACTTCTTGGCATCTTCTATGTGGTCCCAGACCCTCAGGTTACCCCCGGTATTTCTTACGAGGGTAATGACTCCTGGGGCCTGGGGAAAGTTTGTTGGGTCTTCCGTGGACATTCCTTTTACTGCAGTCAGTTTGAGGAGTGGCTTCAGCAGTTTTCGCCTCTGCGAAGACCACTCCTCCACAATGTCCTCATCTACTTTACACAAAGCGTCGCCTTGGGGGAGGGCTTTCTTCTTTTTTGCCCGTGAGGGAGTGGGAATAGGAGAAGGGGAGGGAGTGGGTGTTGCAGAAGTCTGTTTTTTCAAGGGGATCAAATTGAAGGTTGGGGACTGGGAAGCTTTGCGCGGGGAAGATGGTAGGCTTCTTGCCTTGTCAGCATATGTGTGTCTGACCGGGGAAACCGGCAATGATGCACACTTGTCCGCATGTATGCTTCTTTCCGAGCTCCTGCCCCTTCTTCTGCTTTTTAGCTTGTCCTGCTGCTCCTCTTCTTCCTCTCTCCCGCGCTTCAAAGACGACGCTCTCCCTACCTCCATCGGTTCGTCCTTTTTGGGGGAGGAAACCCTTTCCCTCTCCTGTTTGGCGGGCGTATTTTTTGATGTAGTCTCCTTTTGTTTTGGGGGTGATTTGACAGGCGGTGGCACCTTCGCCGGCCCCTTGGCCGGAGAAGGCGTTTTTGCCTTTTTCCTCGCCACCACCTGCCAATCGCCCTCCTTGCTGGCTGCTGGTACTGGTGTAGGAGAGGCTGTCTTAACTACTTCCTTTGCTGGCTGCTGCTGCTTGGCTGGTTGGGCCTTTGTGGGGGGATTCTTAGACGGACAGATCTTTGCGACATGCTCCGCCGCCCCACAGACCCAACAGCAAGGCTTTCTGCCTTCTACGATTATAAAAATCGAACGACCCCTGCAGGTGAGGATGTTGGGAATTTTAGCGATGTTGTCCTTATTCAGGGTCACCTGCAGGGTCATGTCGCCCGTGAGAAAACCGGCCTTGGACCGCAGCGAGGAGACTTCGGCCACTCTTCCATATTGCACGAAGAAGGCGCCAACATGATCCTCGGCAATGTCCATGGGGACGCCATGCAGGGTGACCTTAACTTTTCTAGTACCCATGTACTCCGTATTGATCAGGAGAGTTTTGGTCTCCAAGACCACACCAATTAGGTTTCTAGCTTCTTGTACGGAGCCAAGCAGGACGTCCCACATGGCATTGCCTCTCCTCGCCACGGCCAACGCTCTAATTTTTAGGGCTTGTAGCCCCTCCTCGAGTGTATCCCGAGGGACGCCGACCAACTTCTTTGTCTTCGGGTCCTTAGTGTACAAGGTGATGACTCTCGCCTCTATTTGAGCCAACTGCTCCGGCACCGAGACGAGCTCTGTTCCTTTGATGTACTCTGCATAGTCCTTAGCAATCTTCTCGTAATAATCCTCCCCTTTTAGCGACATTTTTTTGCCTCCCTTCCACCCAGAGGTCGAAGGTAAGGGGGATGCTGGAGCTGCTGCTGGTATCACTGCTGGTACTGTAGAAGGGGGATTATCCCGAGGCGGTAGAGCCCAATCCCCCTCCTTTCCTCCCACCGACGCCGTGGTGGGAGGAACGCTTTCCATCGGCCCATCTGTGGCCATTGCCACAAAGTGGCCGAACACCGGATCACTGCTTCCCGGTGTTTCGCGTTGTTAGACGCTACTTTTACGCTGGCCCGAGCTATAAACTCGGGCTGGAAAGCAGTAAATCCAAGATACAGAGGACTAACAAATATCACGGAAGGAACAAGTGTTATCCTTTGTTCTTTTACCCTAAACCACACAACAAAAAGCCGGGTGGGAAAGGGGTGGTAATTATTTATTCAGCATAAATACATGAATTCTGGCACAAGGCCAACAAATGGGAGGGGGAACAAAAACTTGGGTTGGTCTTCCGTAACTATCTTATACCTAGCTAATCAGATTCACGACCCATACATACGTTACAATTTTCACAGTCACCATAAAAATTTGTCCATCAACACTCATACCTATCAAGCACCAAAATACCGCAAAATCATACCAGGGACCTAAAAACACCCCAAATGTACATAAAAATTTGTGTATTTACAATATTTACAATAGTGTACAAAAATAAATTTAAAACTTTATTCATGAAATGACATGATGGGGAGGGGGAATGAAGAAACAAAAAACCCCAAAACAAAAAACAATTTCAAATGAATATATATACATGGGTTAGTAAGACCCAAACACACCCACATAATTAAAGAGGCCACTGTATTCTGCCTTAAAAGACAAAATCAAGCAGCTCTCTTTCTAAGGGGAATGGATAAGCAGGGGGCAAAAATAAATTGGACTGGAGAATGTATAAGGCTGACCCAGCCGAGAGTGAAAACGGGACAAAATAATACTTGGACAATGGGAATCTCGAACTGGATCATAACAAAAGCAATGGAGCCGGGAACAGGCCAGGACAAACACATTCACTCACATTAACTAGGCACAAAAAGAACTTCTACCTTAACCACGGGAGGGGTTCCAAAGGAATCCACCCCGATGCAACTAGCAGATCTAAAAGAGAAAATCAAGGCTAGCCCCGGTCACGCGAACCAGGCTCGCCGCATATACCCACCTTTCGCTGAACTCTGTCGGGTGCAGCCGTTTTCGTTCAGTTCTAATCTTAATTTTGAGCTGGTGCTCAAAATATCGGATTAGATCCTGATCCGAAAGACGACCGCCCCGCAAGACTTCCTCCAGACGCGTCATCCAAATCACCATTCTAGCCGTGGCCAGTAGCGACAGAAACACCATCCGCTTCACTCCAGAGTACGGGGGCGACACATTGTCCACAGCGTATGCGCGATCAATGAGCACAAGCTCCCGCGGCGCGATACGAGCAGTCAACTCGCCAACACGCGCCCACAACGGGCGAACGCGCGAACAATGGAAGAAGGCGTGCGCAGACGTCTCCTTAATTCCAAGGACGCAACGTTCACAATCTGGCAAATCCGCCAGGCCCATTGCGAAACGCTTGTCGTTGAGAGACAAACCATTCCGAGCCAATCGCCAGGTCAGAGAAAACTCAGAGTTGTTGAGCCAATCCGCACCTGGCGCCCAAGACCAATGAGAGCGATACTCCTCTCTCGACATGCCGAGCTTACTCCACAGTTCATCCTTCACGGCGCCCTCCACTAATCCCCGATAGAAGATTCTCCTAGGCCGTGAAAGGTCACTGGACCATGGAATGGCCCGAAGGGCCGTCAGACATTCGAGCAGGAATTTCGGCCGCCCCCAAGGCCTATTGCTAGTCCTTAGGAGCGGGGGAGTGATAGTGAGGCTAGGGAACATGTCCCTCACTACCCCCGCAAGCAACCGATCTTCCTCCAACGCGCGCCTGAGGAATGCCAACCTCGAAGCGAGCACGTGGCTCCTCAAGTGTGGCATCCCCAGACCCCCTTGACACGGACGGAGGCAACAGACTCCTTTGTCGACCATGTGTTTGCGTCCTCTCCAAAGACAGGAGAATAGCAAACGCTCGAGCGCCTTCTCATGATCGTCACAAAGGGGAAGTACAGACAGCCGGTAAAGCATTCTGGGAAAGAGGTATGTATTACACACCTCCGCCAGACCCTTCACGGAGAGACTCCGTCGACGCCAAATCTCGACCGACGCGCCGACCTTTGCCTGTACTTCTGACCAGTTTTTCTCCAACTGTAAGTCCGGACCGAACCAAACTCCGAGGAGCTTGACCGGCCCGTCCGTCCAGTCGAAGGGCCCCGGGAGGGAAACACCCTTCCAGGCACCTAACCGCAAGCCGGACGACTTGTCGCGGTTAATTCTGGCCCCTGTTACCTGTTCGTACCGTTCAAGCGCCTTCTGTACCGCCCTTATGTCCCTGCGGGAGGACACAAAGGTCGTTACGTCATCGGCGTACGCGGAAACCCTGGCTCGAGCTCCACCAGGGACAGCAATTCCACGCAGGACCGGACTGCACGTCTCGTCCCTTAGCCGGCGAAGGAGAGGCTCCAACGCCAGGACGTAAAGGAGAGGCGACAGTGGACAACCCTGTCGGACCGACCTAGACAGCGCGAAAGCGCTCGACAGCTTCCCGTTCACCTGTACCACAGCCTTGGGGGAGCGATACAGAAGGCTAATCCAGCGGCTGAAGTCGGGTTTGAATCCGGCGGCCTGCAGGACAGCAGCCAGGTAGCCATGGTCAATCCTATCAAATGCCTTGGACTGATCCAAATTGATCAGCGCGGCCTCTTCGTCGTCTTCTACACCCTCTACGATCGTGCGAATCAAGTGCAGGTTGCTCTGAATTGTTCGTCCCTTCACAGAACAAGTCTGATCCGGTTCCAACAGAGACTCGGCAACTAGCTGCAAGCGATTCGTCAGGATCTTGGCCAAAATCTTTAACTCTGTGTTTAGCAGAGTTATGGGCCTGTAATCATCTAATCCCCGCCCAACCTTCTTGCCTTTTCCCAACAGCGTGATCACGCCCCTGGTGATCCGACCGGGGATGGACCCCTGCCGAAACCAGTGGTTGAACACGACAGTCAAGAGCGGGACAAAAAGGTGCGACATCCTCAAGTACAATTCATAGGGCAAACCATCCAAACCTGGCGACTTGCCACTGCCGGTCTTCTTCAAAGCCGCGTAGACTTCGTCCTCCGTAATCTCCCCTTCGCAGCTAGCCGCTTCAGCCGGCAAAAGCCGGGGAAAGTCAGCCAAATAGCTGCGAAACTCCTCGTCACGGAGACCAGGCTCCTTGGTAAACCGGTGTTCGAAATGCTGCCGGAACGCCTCGCACATGTCGTCGGTGGACCGAAGGAGATGCCCCTCCGGGTCGCGCACTTCTCGAATGTACCGATCGCCGGCCCGACGAATTTCTTCCTTGCGCAGTTCTGCGCCCATGTTCACAGCCTCGGAAGACATCTTGCTTAACTTAGCTCTAATTACCTGGCCCATATAGCGCTCGCTAGTCGTGCGCCTCAGGGCCTCCCTGGCTAAGGCTATCTCTAGGGGATCCCCACCAGCCTCCGCCCGGGCGAAATTAGCACTAAGTGTCTTTGCCTCCGCAGCCTTATCTAGTTTGAGCCGCTGGCTATATTTGGTGGCGAAAGACCTAATGGAGTCCTTAAGGTTAACCCACCACTTATTCCCAATGACTCGCCCAATTAACGCCCGCTGAACTAGTTTTGTCAGCTGGTCACGAAAGTCCCGCCTGTCCAGTAAGGACTGATTGAACTTCCAATAACCAGCCAACCTAGGCCTAAAGTCTAACACCACACGGGCACAAACGAGTTTGTGGTCCGTGTAGCCTAGCCAGTGGAACGTTGGACATTCTAAGAAGTCTATGTCGGCCACTCTCACTAACATCCTATCCAGGTACGCAGATACCCGGGTAGAAGGCCAATTAAGCGCCCACGTCCACATACTCCCATCCGGATGATCGACCCGGTATCTATCGACGAGACCAAATTCGTCGATCAGATCAACCAGGCTACGATCATCATTCCTCCCGCTAGCGCCCCTCCCTCTATCCCATTTGGGGGTTAGGATGGCATTCCAGTCCCCAACTAAGATTAGCCGTGTTGAATGCACCATAAAGGGCTCCAACAGCCGAAAGAAAGAGACACGCTCACCTTGCTTATTGGGCGCATAAACCGCAATCAACCGGAACGACTTGCTTTTCACTGCAATATCGGCCACGATCAGCCGGCCCTCGGCACCGACATGGACAAGGTCAACCTTCGCGTCCAGGGTACGCTTGACCAGCAAAGAAACACCTCTGGCTTGCCGGCTCCCATATGCTGAATAGACGACAAAGTCGTTAGACAGCACACAAGAGTCGACTTCGCAAACAAAGTGAGTCTCTTGGATCGCGGCCACATCCACGCCGAAGGACAAGAGGTCACGAAGCAGGCGAGCCGCCTTACCCCGATCCCTCAGGCCCTTCGCATTCAAGCTGGCTATCTTAATAGACATCTTTTAAACCTGAAAAAGAAAAAACAAAGAACATGCAACAAAGGCACTAGTCACATACGGGGAAAAAATCTCTGGTGGATGGGACCCCGACGGACTGTCCTAGGGACCCTGTACCTATATCGGACGTAATCCGTCCGTCTAGGACAATACCGCCGACGTCCGTGGGGTAGGTTAGCTTTACCACCCTATATAAGCAGGGGTGGAGGATAACCGGGAACCTCCCCGAACAATTTTTGCCCATTTTTTTAAGTTCAGGCGTGTTCATTGTTGCCATCCTTAATTTAGGGTAGTACTTCTTGGCATCTTCTATGTGGTCCCAGACCCTCAGGTTACCCCCGGTATTTCTTACGAGGGTAATGACTCCTGGGGCCTGGGGAAAGTTTGTTGGGTCTTCCGTGGACATTCCTTTTACTGCAGTCAGTTTGAGGAGTGGCTTCAGCAGTTTTCGCCTCTGCGAAGACCACTCCTCCACAATGTCCTCATCTACTTTACACAAAGCGTCGCCTTGGGGGAGGGCTTTCTTCTTTTTTGCCCGTGAGGGAGTGGGAATAGGAGAAGGGGAGGGAGTGGGTGTTGCAGAAGTCTGTTTTTTCAAGGGGATCAAATTGAAGGTTGGGGACTGGGAAGCTTTGCGCGGGGAAGATGGTAGGCTTCTTGCCTTGTCAGCATATGTGTGTCTGACCGGGGAAACCGGCAATGATGCACACTTGTCCGCATGTATGCTTCTTTCCGAGCTCCTGCCCCTTCTTCTGCTTTTTAGCTTGTCCTGCTGCTCCTCTTCTTCCTCTCTCCCGCGCTTCAAAGACGACGCTCTCCCTACCTCCATCGGTTCGTCCTTTTTGGGGGAGGAAACCCTTTCCCTCTCCTGTTTGGCGGGCGTATTTTTTGATGTAGTCTCCTTTTGTTTTGGGGGTGATTTGACAGGCGGTGGCACCTTCGCCGGCCCCTTGGCCGGAGAAGGCGTTTTTGCCTTTTTCCTCGCCACCACCTGCCAATCGCCCTCCTTGCTGGCTGCTGGTACTGGTGTAGGAGAGGCTGTCTTAACTACTTCCTTTGCTGGCTGCTGCTGCTTGGCTGGTTGGGCCTTTGTGGGGGGATTCTTAGACGGACAGATCTTTGCGACATGCTCCGCCGCCCCACAGACCCAACAGCAAGGCTTTCTGCCTTCTACGATTATAAAAATCGAACGACCCCTGCAGGTGAGGATGTTGGGAATTTTAGCGATGTTGTCCTTATTCAGGGTCACCTGCAGGGTCATGTCGCCCGTGAGAAAACCGGCCTTGGACCGCAGCGAGGAGACTTCGGCCACTCTTCCATATTGCACGAAGAAGGCGCCAACATGATCCTCGGCAATGTCCATGGGGACGCCATGCAGGGTGACCTTAACTTTTCTAGTACCCATGTACTCCGTATTGATCAGGAGAGTTTTGGTCTCCAAGACCACACCAATTAGGTTTCTAGCTTCTTGTACGGAGCCAAGCAGGACGTCCCACATGGCATTGCCTCTCCTCGCCACGGCCAACGCTCTAATTTTTAGGGCTTGTAGCCCCTCCTCGAGTGTATCCCGAGGGACGCCGACCAACTTCTTTGTCTTCGGGTCCTTAGTGTACAAGGTGATGACTCTCGCCTCTATTTGAGCCAACTGCTCCGGCACCGAGACGAGCTCTGTTCCTTTGATGTACTCTGCATAGTCCTTAGCAATCTTCTCGTAATAATCCTCCCCTTTTAGCGACATTTTTTTGCCTCCCTTCCACCCAGAGGTCGAAGGTAAGGGGGATGCTGGAGCTGCTGCTGGTATCACTGCTGGTACTGTAGAAGGGGGATTATCCCGAGGCGGTAGAGCCCAATCCCCCTCCTTTCCTCCCACCGACGCCGTGGTGGGAGGAACGCTTTCCATCGGCCCATCTGTGGCCATTGCCACAAAGTGGCCGAACACCGGATCACTGCTTCCCGGTGTTTCGCGTTGTTAGACGCTACTTTTACGCTGGCCCGAGCTATAAACTCGGGCTGGAAAGCAGAAAATCCAAGATACAAAGAACTAACAGATATCACGGAGGAACAAATGTTATCCTTTGTTCTTTTACCCTAAACCACACAACAAAAAGCCGGGTGGGAAAGGGGTGGTAATTATTTATTCAGCATAAATACATGAATTCTGGCACAAGGCCAACAAATGGGAGGGGGAACAAAAACTTGGGTTGGTCTTCCGTAACTATCTTATACCTAGCTAATCAGATTCACGACCCATACATACGTTACAATTTTCACAGTCACCATAAAAATTTGTCCATCAACACTCATACCTATCAAGCACCAAAATACCGCAAAATCATACCAGGGACCTAAAAACACCCCAAATGTACATAAAAATTTGTGTTTATTTACAATATTTACAATAGTGTACAAAAATAAATTTAAAACTTTATTCATGAAATGACATGATGGGGAGGGGGAATGAAGAAACAAAAAACCCCAAAACAAAAAACAATTTCAAATGAATATATATACATGGGTTAGTAAGACCCAAACACACCCACATAATTAAAGAGGCCACTGTATTCTGCCTTAAAAGACAAAATCAAGCAGCTCTCTTTCTAAGGGGAATGGATAAGCAGGGGGCAAAAATAAATTGGACTGGAGAATGTATAAGGCTGACCCAGCCGAGAGTGAAAACCGGGACAAAATAATACTTGGACAATGGGAATCTCGAACTGGATCATAACAAAAGCAATGGAGCCGGGAACAGGCCAGGACAAACACATTCACTCACATTAACTAGGCACAAAAAAGAACTTCTACCTTAACCACGGGAGGGGTTCCAAAGGAATCCACCCCGATGCAACTAGCAGATCTAAAAGAGAAAATCAAGGCTAGCCCCGGTCACGCGAACCAGGCTCGCCGCATATACCCACCTTTCGCTGAACTCTGTCGGGTGCAGCCGTTTTCGTTCAGTTCTAATCTTAATTTTGAGCTGGTGCTCAAAATATCGGATTAGATCCTGATCCGAAAGACGACCGCCCCGCAAGACTTCCTCCAGACGCGTCATCCAAATCACCATTCTAGCCGTGGCCAGTAGCGACAGAAACACCATCCGCTTCACTCCAGAGTACGGGGGCGACACATTGTCCACAGCGTATGCGCGATCAATGAGCACAAGCTCCCGCGGCGCGATACGAGCAGTCAACTCGCCAACACGCGCCCACAACGGGCGAACGCGCGAACAATGGAAGAAGGCGTGCGCAGACGTCTCCTTAATTCCAAGGACGCAACGTTCACAATCTGGCAAATCCGCCAGGCCCATTGCGAAACGCTTGTCGTTGAGAGACAAACCATTCCGAGCCAATCGCCAGGTCAGAGAAAACTCAGAGTTGTTGAGCCAATCCGCACCTGGCGCCCAAGACCAATGAGAGCGATACTCCTCTCTCGACATGCCGAGCTTACTCCACAGTTCATCCTTCACGGCGCCCTCCACTAATCCCCGATAGAAGATTCTCCTAGGCCGTGAAAGGTCACTGGACCATGGAATGGCCCGAAGGGCCGTCAGACATTCGAGCAGGAATTTCGGCCGCCCCCAAGGCCTATTGCTAGTCCTTAGGAGCGGGGGAGTGATAGTGAGGCTAGGGAACATGTCCCTCACTACCCCCGCAAGCAACCGATCTTCCTCCAACGCGCGCCTGAGGAATGCCAACCTCGAAGCGAGCACGTGGCTCCTCAAGTGTGGCATCCCCAGACCCCCTTGACACGGACGGAGGCAACAGACTCCTTTGTCGACCATGTGTTTGCGTCCTCTCCAAAGACAGGAGAATAGCAAACGCTCGAGCGCCTTCTCATGATCGTCACAAAGGGGAAGTACAGACAGCCGGTAAAGCATTCTGGGAAAGAGGTATGTATTACACACCTCCGCCAGACCCTTCACGGAGAGACTCCGTCGACGCCAAATCTCGACCGACGCGCCGACCTTTGCCTGTACTTCTGACCAGTTTTTCTCCAACTGTAAGTCCGGACCGAACCAAACTCCGAGGAGCTTGACCGGCCCGTCCGTCCAGTCGAAGGGCCCCGGGAGGGAAACACCCTTCCAAGCACCTAACCGCAAGCCGGACGACTTGTCGCGGTTAATTCTGGCCCCTGTTACCTGTTCGTACCGTTCAAGCGCCTTCTGTACCGCCCTTATGTCCCTGCGGGAGGACACAAAGGTCGTTACGTCATCGGCGTACGCGGAAACCCTGGCTCGAGCTCCACCAGGGACAGCAATTCCACGCAGGACCGGACTGCACGTCTCGTCCCTTAGCCGGCGAAGGAGAGGCTCCAACGCCAGGACGTAAAGGAGAGGCGACAGTGGACAACCCTGTCGGACCGACCTAGACAGCGCGAAAGCGCTCGACAGCTTCCCGTTCACCTGTACCACAGCCTTGGGGGAGCGATACAGAAGGCTAATCCAGCGGCTGAAGTCGGGTTTGAATCCGGCGGCCTGCAGGACAGCAGCCAGGTAGCCATGGTCAATCCTATCAAATGCCTTGGACTGATCCAAATTGATCAGCGCGGCCTCTTCGTCGTCTTCTACACCCTCTACGATCGTGCGGAATCAAGTGCAGGTTGCTCTGAATTGTTCGTCCCTTCACAGAACAAGTCTGATCCGGTTCCAACAGAGACTCGGCAACTAGCTGCAAGCGATTCGTCAGGATCTTGGCCAAAATCTTTAACTCTGTGTTTAGCAGAGTTATGGGCCTGTAATCATCTAATCCCCGCCCAACCTTCTTGCCTTTTCCCAACAGCGTGATCACGCCCCTGGTGATCCGACCGGGGATGGACCCCTGCCGAAACCAGTGGTTGAACACGACAGTCAAGAGCGGGACAAAAAGGTGCGACATCCTCAAGTACAATTCATAGGGCAAACCATCCAAACCTGGCGACTTGCCACTGCCGGTCTTCTTCAAAGCCGCGTAGACTTCGTCCTCCGTAATCTCCCCTTCGCAGCTAGCCGCTTCAGCCGGCAAAAGCCGGGGAAAGTCAGCCAAATAGCTGCGAAACTCCTCGTCACGGAGACCAGGCTCCTTGGTAAACCGGTGTTCGAAATGCTGCCGGAACGCCTCGCACATGTCGTCGGTGGACCGAAGGAGATGCCCCTCCGGGTCGCGCACCTTCTCGAATGTACCGATCGCCGGCCCGACGAATTTCTTCCTTGCGCAGTTCTGCGCCCATGTTCACAGCCTTCGGAAGACATCTTGCTTAACTTAGCTCTAATTACCTGGCCCATATAGCGCTCGCTAGTCGTGCGCCTCAGGGCCTCCCTGGCTAAGGCTATCTCGAGGGGATCCCCACCAGCCTCCGCCCGGGCGAAATTAGCACTAAGTGTCTTTGCCTCCGCAGCCTTATCTAGTTTGAGCCGCTGGCTATATTTGGTGGCGAAAGACCTAATGGAGTCCTTAAGGTTAACCCACCACTTATTCCCAATGACTCGCCCAATTAACGCCCGCTGAACTAGTTTTGTCAGCTGGTCACGAAAGTCCCGCCTGTCCAGTAAGGACTGATTGAACTTCCAATAACCAGCCAACCTAGGCCTAAAGTCTAACACCACACGGGCACAAACGAGTTTGTGGTCCGTGTAGCCTAGCCAGTGGAACGTTGGACATTCTAAGAAGTCTATGTCGGCCACTCTCACTAACATCCTATCCAGGTACGCAGATACCCGGGTAGAAGGCCAATTAAGCGCCCACGTCCACATACTCCCATCCGGATGATCGACCCGGTATCTATCGACGAGACCAAATTCGTCGATCAGATCAACCAGGCTACGATCATCATTCCTCCCGCTAGCGCCCCTCCCTCTATCCCATTTGGGGGTTAGGATGGCATTCCAGTCCCCAACTAAGATTAGCCGTGTTGAATGCACCATAAAGGGCTCCAACAGCCGAAAGAAAGAGACACGCTCACCTTGCTTATTGGGCGCATAAACCACAATCAGCCGGAACAATTTGCTTTTCACTGCAATATCGGCCACGATCAGCCGGCCCTCGGCACCGACATGGACAAGGTCAACCTTCGCGTCCAGGGTACGCTTGACCAGCAAAGAAACACCTCTGGCTTGCCGGCTCCCATATGCTGAATAGACGACAAAGTCGTTAGACAGCACACAAGAGTCGACTTCGCAAACAAAGTGAGTCTCTTGGATCGCGGCCACATCCACGCCGAAGGACAAGAGGTCACGAAGCAGGCGAGCCGCCTTACCCCGATCCCTCAGGCCCTTCGCATTCAAGCTGGCTATCTTAATAGACATCTTTTAAACCTGAAAAAGAAAAAAACAAAGAACATGCAACAAAGGCACTAGTCACATACGGGGAAAAAATCTCTGGTGGATGGGACCCCGACGGACTGTCCTAGGGACCCTGTACCTATATCGGACGTAATCCGTCCGTCTAGGACAATACCGCCGACGTCCGTGGGGTAGGTTA
The DNA here is from genome assembly GCA_037127315.1 of Ascarosepion bandense. Taxonomy (NCBI): domain Eukaryota; kingdom Metazoa; phylum Mollusca; class Cephalopoda; order Sepiida; family Sepiidae; genus Ascarosepion; species Ascarosepion bandense. The sequence goes on from JBBBDQ010000728.1 coordinate 3,950,519, forward strand.
GCTTTACCACCCTATATAAGCAGGGGTGGAGGATAACCGGGAACCTCCCCGAACAATTTTTGCCCATTTTTTTAAGTTCAGGCGTGTTCATTGTTGCCATCCTTAATTTAGGGTAGTACTTCTTGGCATCTTCTATGTGGTCCCAGACCCTCAGGTTACCCCCGGTATTTCTTACGAGGGTAATGACTCCTGGGGCCTGGGGAAAGTTTGTTGGGTCTTCCGTGGACATTCCTTTTACTGCAGTCAGTTTGAGGAGTGGCTTCAGCAGTTTTCGCCTCTGCGAAGACCACTCCTCCACAATGTCCTCATCTACTTTACACAAAGCGTCGCCTTGGGGGAGGGCTTTCTTCTTTTTTGCCCGTGAGGGAGTGGGAATAGGAGAAGGGGAGGGAGTGGGTGTTGCAGAAGTCTGTTTTTTCAAGGGGATCAAATTGAAGGTTGGGGACTGGGAAGCTTTGCGCGGGGAAGATGGTAGGCTTCTTGCCTTGTCAGCATATGTGTGTCTGACCGGGGAAACCGGCAATGATGCACACTTGTCCGCATGTATGCTTCTTTCCGAGCTCCTGCCCCTTCTTCTGCTTTTTAGCTTGTCCTGCTGCTCCTCTTCTTCCTCTCTCCCGCGCTTCAAAGACGACGCTCTCCCTACCTCCATCGGTTCGTCCTTTTTGGGGGAGGAAACCCTTTCCCTCTCCTGTTTGGCGGGCGTATTTTTTGATGTAGTCTCCTTTTGTTTTGGGGGTGATTTGACAGGCGGTGGCACCTTCGCCGGCCCCTTGGCCGGAGAAGGCGTTTTTGCCTTTTTCCTCGCCACCACCTGCCAATCGCCCTCCTTGCTGGCTGCTGGTACTGGTGTAGGAGAGGCTGTCTTAACTACTTCCTTTGCTGGCTGCTGCTGCTTGGCTGGTTGGGCCTTTGTGGGGGGATTCTTAGACGGACAGATCTTTGCGACATGCTCCGCCGCCCCACAGACCCAACAGCAAGGCTTTCTGCCTTCTACGATTATAAAAATCGAACGACCCCTGCAGGTGAGGATGTTGGGAATTTTAGCGATGTTGTCCTTATTCAGGGTCACCTGCAGGGTCATGTCGCCCGTGAGAAAACCGGCCTTGGACCGCAGCGAGGAGACTTCGGCCACTCTTCCATATTGCACGAAGAAGGCGCCAACATGATCCTCGGCAATGTCCATGGGGACGCCATGCAGGGTGACCTTAACTTTTCTAGTACCCATGTACTCCGTATTGATCAGGAGAGTTTTGGTCTCCAAGACCACACCAATTAGGTTTCTAGCTTCTTGTACGGAGCCAAGCAGGACGTCCCACATGGCATTGCCTCTCCTCGCCACGGCCAACGCTCTAATTTTTAGGGCTTGTAGCCCCTCCTCGAGTGTATCCCGAGGGACGCCGACCAACTTCTTTGTCTTCGGGTCCTTAGTGTACAAGGTGATGACTCTCGCCTCTATTTGAGCCAACTGCTCCGGCACCGAGACGAGCTCTGTTCCTTTGATGTACTCTGCATAGTCCTTAGCAATCTTCTCGTAATAATCCTCCCCTTTTAGCGACATTTTTTTGCCTCCCTTCCACCCAGAGGTCGAAGGTAAGGGGGATGCTGGAGCTGCTGCTGGTATCACTGCTGGTACTGTAGAAGGGGGATTATCCCGAGGCGGTAGAGCCCAATCCCCCTCCTTTCCTCCCACCGACGCCGTGGTGGGAGGAACGCTTTCCATCGGCCCATCTGTGGCCATTGCCACAAAGTGGCCGAACACCGGATCACTGCTTCCCGGTGTTTCGCGTTGTTAGACGCTACTTTTACGCTGGCCCGAGCTATAAACTCGGGCTGGAAAGCAGAAAATCCAAGATACAAAGAACTAACAGATATCACGGAAGGAACAAATGTTATCCTTTGTTCTTTTACCCTAAACCACACAACAAAAAGCCGGGTGGGAAAGGGGTGGTACTTATTTATTACGTAAAAGTACATAATTCTGGCACAAGGCCAACAAATGGGAGGGGGAACAAAAACTTGGGTTGGTCTTCCGTAACTATCTTATACCTAGCTAATCAGATTCACGACCCATACATACGTTACAATTTTCTCATTCACCATAAAAATTTGTCCATCAACACTCATACCTTATCATACACCAAAATACCGCAGTAACATACCAGGGCCCTAAAAACGCCCCAAATGTACATAAAAATTTGTTTATTTACAATATTTACAATAGTGTACAAAAATAAAATTTAAAAACTTTATTCATGAAATGACATGATGGGAAGGGGGAATGAAGAAACAAAAAACCCCAAAACAAAAAACAATTTCAAATGAATATATATACACAATGTTAGTAAGACCCAAACACACCCACATAATTAAAGAGGCCACTGTATTCTGCCTTAAAAAAGGGACAAAATCAAGCAGCTCTCTTTCTAAGGGGAATGGAGAAACAGGGGGCAAAAATAAATTGGACTGGAGAATGTATAAGGCTGACCCAGCCGAGAGTGAAAACCGGGACAAAATAATACTTGGACAATGGGAATCTCGAACTGGATCATAACAAAAGCAATGGAAGCCGGGAACAGGCCAGGACAAACACATTCACTCACATTAACTAGGCACAAAAAGACTTCTTACCTTAACCACGGGAGGGGTTCCAAAGGAATCCACCCCGATGCAACTAGCAGATCTAAAAGAGAAAATCAAGGCTAGCCCCGGTCACGCGAACCAGGCTCGCCGCATATACCCACCTTTCGCTGAACTCTGTCGGGTGCAGCCGTTTCCGTTCAGTTCTAATCTTCATTTTGAGCTGGTGCTCAAAATATCGGATTAGATCCTGATCCGAAAGACGACCTCCCCGCAAGACTTCCTCCAGACGCGTCATCCAAATCACCATTCTAGCCGTGGCCAGTAGCGACAGAAACACCATCCGCTTCACTCCAGAGTACGGGGGCGACACATTGTCCACAGCGTATGCGCGATCAATGAGCACAAGCTCCCGCGGCGCGATACGAGCAGTCAACTCGCCGACACGCGCCCACAACGGGCGAACGCGCGAACAATGGAAGAAGGCGTGCGCAGACGTCTCCTTAATTCCAAGGACGCAACGTTCACAATCTGGCAAATCCGCCAGGCCCATTGCGAAACGCTTGTCGTTGAGAGACAAACCATTCCGAGCCAATCGCCAGGTCAGAGAAAACTCAGAGTTGTTGAGCCAATCCGCACCTGGCGCCCAAGACCAATGAGAGCGATACTCCTCTCTCGACATGCCGAGCTTACTCCACAGTTCATCCTTCACGGCGCCCTCCACTAATCCCCGATAGAAGATTCTCCTAGGCCGTGAAAGGTCACTGGACCATGGAATGGCCCGAAGGGCCGTCAGACATTCGAGCAGGAATTTCGGCCGCCCCCAAGGCCTATTGCTAGTCCTTAGGAGCGGGGAGTGACAGTGAGGCTAGGGAACATGTCCCTCACTACCCCCGCAAGCAACCGATCTTCCTCCAACGCGCGCCTGAGGAATGCCAACCTCGAAGCGAGCACGTGGCTCCTCAAGTGTGGCATCCCCAGACCCCCTTGACACGGACGGAGGCAACAGACTCCTTTGTCGACCATGTGTTTGCGTCCTCTCCAAAGACAGGAGAATAGCAAACGCTCGAGCGCCTTCTCATGATCGTCACAAAGGGGAAGTACAGACAGCCGGTAAAGGATTCTGGGAAAGAGGTATGTATTACACACCTCCGCCAGACCCTTCACGGAGAGACTCCGTCGACGCCAAATCTCGACCGACGCGCCGACCTTTGCCTGTACTTCTGACCAGTTTTTCTCCAACTGTAAGTCCGGACCGAACCAAACTCCGAGGAGCTTGACCGGCCCGTCCGTCCAGTCGAAGGGCCCCGGGAGGGAAACACCCTTCCAGGCACCTAACCGCAAGCCGGACGACTTGTCGCGGTTAATTCTGGCCCCTGTTACCTGTTCGTACCGTTCAAGCGCCTTCTGTACCGCCCTTATGTCCCTGCGGGAGGACACAAAGGTCGTTACGTCATCGGCGTACGCGGAAACCCTGGCTCGAGCTCCTCCAGGGACAGCAATTCCACGCAGGACCGGACTGCACGTCTCGTCCCTTAGCCGGCGAAGGAGGGCTCCAACGCCAGGACGTAAAGGAGAGGCGACAGTGGACAACCCTGTCGGACCGACCTAGACAGCGCGAAAGCGCTCGACAGCTTCCCGTTCACCTGTACCACAGCCTTGGGGGAGCGATACAGAAGGCTAATCCAGCGGCTGAAGTCGGGTTTGAATCCGGCGGCCTGCAGGACAGCAGCCAGGTAGCCATGGTCAATCCTATCAAATGCCTTGGACTGATCCAAATTGATCAGCGCGGCCTCTTCGTCGTCTTCTACACCCTCTACGATCGTGCGGATCAAGTGCAGGTTGCTCTGAATTGTTCGTCCCTTCACAGAACAAGTCTGATCCGGTTCCAACAGAGACTCGGCAACTAGCTGCAAGCGATTCGTCAGGATCTTGGCCAAAATCTTTAACTCTGTGTTTAGCAGAGTTATGGGCCTGTAATCATCTAATCCCCGCCCAACCTTCTTGCCTTTTCCCAACAGCGTGATCACGCCCCTGGTGATCCGACCGGGGATGGACCCCTGCCGAAACCAGTGGTTGAACACGACAGTCAAGAGCGGGACAAAAAGGTGCGACATCCTCAAGTACAATTCATAGGGCAAACCATCCAAACCTGGCGACTTGCCACTGCCGGTCTTCTTCAAAGCCGCGTAGACTTCGTCCTCCGTAATCTCCCCTTCGCAGCTAGCCGCTTCAGCCGGCAAAAGCCGGGGAAAGTCAGCCAAATAGCTGCGAAACTCCTCGTCACGGAGACCAGGCTCCTTGGTAAACCGGTGTTCGAAATGCTGCCGGAACGCCTCGCACATGTCGTCGGTGGACCTAAGGAGATGTCCCTCCGGGTCGCGCACCTTCTCGAATGTACCGATCGCCGGCCCGACGAATTTCTTCCTTGCGCAGTTCTGCGCCCATGTTCACAGCTTCGGAAGACATCTTGCTTAACTTAGCTCTAATTACCTGGCCCATATAGCGCTCGCTAGTCGTGCGCCTCAGGGCCTCCCTGGCTAAGGCTATCTCGAGGGGATCCCCACCAGCCTCCGCCCGGGCGAAATTAGCACTAAGTGTCTTTGCCTCCGCAGCCTTATCTAGTTTGAGCCGCTGGCTATATTTGGTGGCAAAAGACCTAATGGAGTCCTTAAGGTTAACCCACCACTTATTCCCAATGACTCGCCCAATTAACGCCCGCTGAACTAGTTTTGTCAGCTGGTCACGAAAGTCCCGCCTGTCCAGTAAGGACTGATTGAACTTCCAATAACCAGCCAACCTAGGCCTAAAGTCTAACACCACACGGGCACAAACGAGTTTGTGGTCCGTGTAGCCTAGCCAGTGGAACGTTGGACATTCTAAGAAGTCTATGTCGGCCACTCTCACTAACATCCTATCCAGGTACGCAGATACCCGGGTAGAAGGCCAATTAAGCGCCCACGTCCACATACTCCCATCCGGATGATCGACCCGGTATCTATCGACGAGACCAAATTCGTCGATCAGATCAACCAGGCTACGATCATCATTCCTCCCGCTAGCGCCCCTCCCTCTATCCCATTTGGGGGTTAGGATGGCATTCCAGTCCCCAACTAAGATTAGCCGTGTTGAATGCACCATAAAGGGCTCCAACAGCCGAAAGAAAGAGACACGCTCACCTTGCTTATTGGGCGCATAAACCACAATCAGCCGGAACAATTTGCTTTTCACTGCAATATCGGCCACGATCAGCCGGCCCTCGGCACCGACATGGACAAGGTCAACCTTCGCGTCCAGGGTACGCTTGACCAGCAAAGAAACACCTCTGGCTTGCCGGCTCCCATATGCTGAATAGACGACAAAGTCGTTAGACAGCACACAAGAGTCGACTTCGCAAACAAAGTGAGTCTCTTGGATCGCGGCCACATCCACGCCGAAGGACAAGAGGTCACGAAGCAGGCGAGCCGCCTTACCCCGATCCCTCAGGCCCTTCGCATTCAAGCTGGCTATCTTAATAGACATCTTTTAAACCTGAAAAAGAAAAAACAAAGAAACATGCAACAAGGCACTAGTCACATACGGGGAAAAAATCTCTGGTGGATGGGACCCCGACGGACTGTCCTAGGGACCCTGTACCTATATCGGACGTAATCCGTCCGTCTAGGACAATACCGCCGACGTCCGTGGGGTAGGTTAGCTTTACCACCCTATATAAGCAGGGGTGGAGGATAACCGGGAACCTCCCCGAACAATTTTTGCCCATTTTTTTAAGTTCAGGCGTGTTCATTGTTGCCATCCTTAATTTAGGGTAGTACTTCTTGGCATCTTCTATGTGGTCCCAGACCCTCAGGTTACCCCCGGTATTTCTTACGAGGGTAATGACTCCTGGGGCCTGGGGAAAGTTTGTTGGGTCTTCCGTGGACATTCCTTTTACTGCAGTCAGTTTGAGGAGTGGCTTCAGCAGTTTTCGCCTCTGCGAAGACCACTCCTCCACAATGTCCTCATCTACTTTACACAAAGCGTCGCCTTGGGGGAGGGCTTTCTTCTTTTTTGCCCGTGAGGGAGTGGGAATAGGAGAAGGGGAGGGAGTGGGTGTTGCAGAAGTCTGTTTTTTCAAGGGGATCAAATTGAAGGTTGGGGACTGGGAAGCTTTGCGCGGGGAAGATGGTAGGCTTCTTGCCTTGTCAGCATATGTGTGTCTGACCGGGGAAACCGGCAATGATGCACACTTGTCCGCATGTATGCTTCTTTCCGAGCTCCTGCCCCTTCTTCTGCTTTTTAGCTTGTCCTGCTGCTCCTCTTCTTCCTCTCTCCCGCGCTTCAAAGACGACGCTCTCCCTACCTCCATCGGTTCGTCCTTTTTGGGGGAGGAAACCCTTTCCCTCTCCTGTTTGGCGGGCGTATTTTTTGATGTAGTCTCCTTTTGTTTTGGGGGTGATTTGACAGGCGGTGGCACCTTCGCCGGCCCCTTGGCCGGAGAAGGCGTTTTTGCCTTTTTCCTCGCCACCACCTGCCAATCGCCCTCCTTGCTGGCTGCTGGTACTGGTGTAGGAGAGGCTGTCTTAACTACTTCCTTTGCTGGCTGCTGCTGCTTGGCTGGTTGGGCCTTTGTGGGGGGATTCTTAGACGGACAGATCTTTGCGACATGCTCCGCCGCCCCACAGACCCAACAGCAAGGCTTTCTGCCTTCTACGATTATAAAAATCGAACGACCCCTGCAGGTGAGGATGTTGGGAATTTTAGCGATGTTGTCCTTATTCAGGGTCACCTGCAGGGTCATGTCGCCCGTGAGAAAACCGGCCTTGGACCGCAGCGAGGAGACTTCGGCCACTCTTCCATATTGCACGAAGAAGGCGCCAACATGATCCTCGGCAATGTCCATGGGGACGCCATGCAGGGTGACCTTAACTTTTCTAGTACCCATGTACTCCGTATTGATCAGGAGAGTTTTGGTCTCCAAGACCACACCAATTAGGTTTCTAGCTTCTTGTACGGAGCCAAGCAGGACGTCCCACATGGCATTGCCTCTCCTCGCCACGGCCAACGCTCTAATTTTTAGGGCTTGTAGCCCCTCCTCGAGTGTATCCCGAGGGACGCCGACCAACTTCTTTGTCTTCGGGTCCTTAGTGTACAAGGTGATGACTCTCGCCTCTATTTGAGCCAACTGCTCCGGCACCGAGACGAGCTCTGTTCCTTTGATGTACTCTGCATAGTCCTTAGCAATCTTCTCGTAATAATCCTCCCCTTTTAGCGACATTTTTTTGCCTCCCTTCCACCCAGAGGTCGAAGGTAAGGGGGATGCTGGAGCTGCTGCTGGTATCACTGCTGGTACTGTAGAAGGGGGATTATCCCGAGGCGGTAGAGCCCAATCCCCCTCCTTTCCTCCCACCGACGCCGTGGTGGGAGGAACGCTTTCCATCGGCCCATCTGTGGCCATTGCCACAAAGTGGCCGAACACCGGATCACTGCTTCCCGGTGTTTCGCGTTGTTAGACGCTACTTTTACGCTGGCCCGAGCTATAAACTCGGGCTGGAAAGCAGTAAATCCAAGATACAGAGGACTAACAAATATCACGAAGGAACAAGTGTTATCCTTTGTTCTTTTACCCTAAACCACACAACAAAAAGCCGGGTGGGAAAGGGGTGGTACTTATTTATTACGTAAAAGTACATAATTCTGGCACAAGGCCAACAAATGGGAGGGGGAACAAAAACTTGGGTTGGTCTTCCGTAACTATCTTATACCTAGCTAATCCGATTCACGACCCATACATACGTTACAATTTTCACATTCACCATAAAAATTTGTCCATCAACACTCATACCTATCAAGCACCAAAATACCGCAAAATCATACCGGGGACCTAAAAAACGCCCCAAATGTACATAAAAATTTGTTTATTTACAATATTTACAATAGTGTACAAAAATAAAATTAAAACTTTATTCATGAAATGACATGATGGGGAGGGGGTATGAAGAAACAAAAATCCCCAAAACAAAAAACAATTTCAAATGAATATATATACACAATGTTAGTAAGACCCAAACACACCCACATAATTAAAGAGGCCACTGTATTCTGCCTTAAAAGACAAAATCAAGCAGCTCTCTTTCTAAGGGGAATGGAGAAGCAGGGGGCAAAAATAAATTGGACTGGAGAATGTATAAGGCTGACCCAGCCGAGAGTGAAAACGGGACAAAATAATACTTGGACAATGGGAATCTCGAACTGGATCATAACAAAAGCAATGAAGCCGGGAACAGGCCAGGACAAACACATTCACTCACATTAACTAGGCACCAAAAAGAACTTCTACCTTAACCACGGGCGGGGTTCCAAAGGAATCCACCCCGATGCAACTAGCAGATCTAAAAGAGAAAATCAAGGCTAGCCCCGGTCACACGAACCAGGCTCGCCGCATATACCCACCTTTCGCTGAACTCTGTCGGGTGCAGCCGTTTTCCGTTCAGTTCTAATCTTCATTTTGAGCTGGTGCTCAAAATATCGGATTAGATCCTGATCCGAAAGACGACCTCCCCGCAAGACTTCCTCCAGACGCGTCATCCAAATCACCATTCTAGCCGTGGCCAGTAGCGACAGAAACACCATCCGCTTCACTCCAGAGTACGGGGGCGACACATTGTCCACAGCGTATGCGCGATCAATGAGCACAAGCTCCCGCGGCGCGATACGAGCAGTCAACTCGCCGACACGCGCCCACAACGGGCGAACGCGCGAACAATGGAAGAAGGCGTGCGCAGACGTCTCCTTAATTCCAAGGACGCAACGTTCACAATCTGGCAAATCCGCCAGGCCCATTGCGAAACGCTTGTCATTGAGAGACAAACCATTCCGAGCCAATCGCCAGGTCAGAGAAAACTCAGAGTTGTTGAGCCAATCCGCACCTGGCGCCCAAGACCAATGAGAGCGATACTCCTCTCTCGACATGCCGAGCTTACTCCACAGTTCATCCTTCACGGCGCCCTCCACTAATCCCCGATAGAAGATTCTCCTAGGCCGTGAAAGGTCACTGGACCATGGAATGGCCCGAAGGGCCGTCAGACATTCGAGCAGGAATTTCGGCCGCCCCCAAGGCCTATTGCTAGTCCTTAGGAGCGGGGGAGTGATAGTGAGGCTAGGGAACATGTCCCTCACTACCCCCGCAAGCAACCGATCTTCCTCCAACGCGCGCCTGAGGAATGCCAACCTCGAAGCGAGCACGTGGCTCCTCAAGTGTGGCATCCCCAGACCCCCTTGACACGGACGGAGGCAACAGACTCCTTTGTCGACCATGTGTTTGCGTCCTCTCCAAAGACAGGAGAATAGCAAACGCTCGAGCGCCTTCTCATGATCGTCACAAAGGGGAAGTACAGACAGCCGGTAAAGGATTCTGGGAAAGAGGTATGTATTACACACCTCCGCCAGACCCTTCACGGAGAGACTCCGTCGACGCCAAATCTCGACCGACGCGCCGACCTTTGCCTGTACTTCTGACCAGTTTTTCTCCAACTGTAAGTCCGGACCGAACCAAACTCCGAGGAGCTTGACCGGCCCGTCCGTCCAGTCGAAGGGCCCCGGGAGGGAAACACCCTTCCAGGCACCTAACCGCAAGCCGGACGACTTGTCGCGGTTAATTCTGGCCCCTGTTACCTGTTCGTACCGTTCAAGCGCCTTCTGTACCGCCCTTATGTCCCTGCGGGAGGACACAAAGGTCGTTACGTCATCGGCGTACGCGGAAACCCTGGCTCGAGCTCCACCAGGGACAGCAATTCCACGCAGGACCGGACTGCACGTCTCGTCCCTTAGCCGGCGAAGGAGGGGCTCCAACGCCAGGACGTAAAGGAGAGGCGACAGTGGACAACCCTGTCGGACCGACCTAGACAGCGCGAAAGCGCTCGACAGCTTCCCGTTCACCTGTACCACAGCCTTGGGGGAGCGATACAGAAGGCTAATCCAGCGGCTGAAGTCGGGTTTGAATCCGGCGGCCTGCAGGACAGCAGCCAGGTAGCCATGGTCAATCCTATCAAATGCCTTGGACTGATCCAAATTGATCAGCGCGGCCTCTTCGTCGTCTTCTACACCCTCTACGATCGTGCGGATCAAGTGCAGGTTGCTCTGAATTGTTCGTCCCTTCACAGAACAAGTCTGATCCGGTTCCAACAGAGACTCGGCAACTAGCTGCAAGCGATTCGTCAGGATCTTGGCCAAAATCTTTAACTCTGTGTTTAGCAGAGTTATGGGCCTGTAATCATCTAATCCCCGCCCAACCTTCTTGCCTTTTCCCAACAGCGTGATCACGCCCCTGGTGATCCGACCGGGGATGGACCCCTGCCGAAACCAGTGGTTGAACACGACAGTCAAGAGCGGGACAAAAAGGTGCGACATCCTCAAGTACAATTCATAGGGCAAACCATCCAAACCTGGCGACTTGCCACTGCCGGTCTTCTTCAAAGCCGCGTAGACTTCGTCCTCCGTAATCTCCCCTTCGCAGCTAGCCGCTTCAGCCGGCAAAAGCCGGGGAAAGTCAGCCAAATAGCTGCGAAACTCCTCGTCACGGAGACCAGGCTCCTTGGTAAACCGGTGTTCGAAATGCTGCCGGAACGCCTCGCACATGTCGTCAGTGGACCGAAGGAGATGCCCCTCCGGGTCGCGCACTTCTCGAATGTACCGATCGCCGGCCCGACGAATTTCTTCCTTGCGCAGTTCTGCGCCCATGTTCACAGCTTCGGAAGACATCTTGCTTAACTTAGCTCTAATTACCTGGCCCATATAGCGCTCGCTAGTCGTGCGCCTCAGGGCCTCCCTGGCTAAGGCTATCTCTAGGGGATCCCCACCAGCCTCCGCCCGGGCGAAATTAGCACTAAGTGTCTTTGCCTCCGCAGCCTTATCTAGTTTGAGCCGCTGGCTATATTTGGTGGCGAAAGACCTAATGGAGTCCTTAAGGTTAACCCACCACTTATTCCCAATGACTCGCCCAATTAACGCCCGCTGAACTAGTTTTGTCAGCTGGTCACGAAAGTCCCGCCTGTCCAGTAAGGACTGATTGAACTTCCAATAACCAGCCAACCTAGGCCTAAAGTCTAACACCACACGGGCACAAACGAGTTTGTGGTCCGTGTAGCCTAGCCAGTGGAACGTTGGACATTCTAAGAAGTCTATGTCGGCCACTCTCACTAACATCCTATCCAGGTACGCAGATACCCGGGTAGAAGGCCAATTAAGCGCCCACGTCCACATACTCCCATCCGGATGATCGACCCGGTATCTATCGACGAGACCAAATTCGTCGATCAGATCAACCAGGCTACGATCATCATTCCTCCCGCTAGCGCCCCTCCCACTATCCCATTTGGGGGTTAGGATGGCATTCCAGTCCCCAACTAAGATTAGCCGTGTTGAATGCACCATAAAGGGCTCCAACAGCCGAAAGAAAGAGACACGCTCACCTTGCTTATTGGGCGCATAAACCACAATCAGCCGGAACAATTTGCTTTTCACTGCAATATCGGCCACGATCAGCCGGCCCTCGGCACCGACATGGACAAGGTCAACCTTCGCGTCCAGGGTACGCTTGACCAGCAAAGAAACACCTCTGGCTTGCCGGCTCCCATATGCTGAATAGACGACAAAGTCGTTAGACAGCACACAAGAGTCGACTTCGCAAACAAAGTGAGTCTCTTGGATCGCGGCCACATCCACGCCGAAGGACAAGAGGTCACGAAGCAGGCGAGCCGCCTTACCCCGATCCCTCAGGCCCTTCGCATTCAAGCTGGCTATCTTAATAGACATCTTTTAGTTCTGAAAAAGAAAAAACAAAGAAACATGCAACAAGGCTCTAGTCGCATACGGGGTAGAAATCTCGGGCAGAGGGGACCCCGACGGACTGTCCTAGGGACCCTGTACCAATGTCGGACGTAATCCGTCCGTCTAGGACAATCCCGCCGACGTCGGTGGGATATGTTAATTTTACCACCCTATATAAGCAGGGGTGGAGGATAACCGGGAACCGACCCGCACAATTTTTGCCCATTTTTTTAAGTTCAGGCGTGTTCATTGTTGCCATCCTTAATTTAGGGTAGTACTTCTTGGCATCTTCTATGTGGTCCCAGACCCTCAGGTTACCCCCGGTATTTCTTACGAGGGTAATGACTCCTGGGGCCTGGGGAAAGTTTGTTGGGTCTTCCGTGGACATTCCTTTTACTGCAGTCAGTTTGAGGAGTGGCTTCAGCAGTTTTCGCCTCTGCGAAGACCACTCCTCCACAATGTCCTCATCTACTTTACACAAAGCGTCGCCTTGGGGGAGGGCTTTCTTCTTTTTTGCCCGTGAGGGAGTGGGAATAGGAGAAGGGGAGGGAGTGGGTGTTGCAGAAGTCTGTTTTTTCAAGGGGATCAAATTGAAGGTTGGGGACTGGGAAGCTTTGCGCGGGGAAGATGGTAGGCTTCTTGCCTTGTCAGCATATGTGTGTCTGACCGGGGAAACCGGCAATGATGCACACTTGTCCGCATGTATGCTTCTTTCCGAGCTCCTGCCCCTTCTTCTGCTTTTTAGCTTGTCCTGCTGCTCCTCTTCTTCCTCTCTCCCGCGCTTCAAAGACGACGCTCTCCCTACCTCCATCGGTTCGTCCTTTTTGGGGGAGGAAACCCTTTCCCTCTCCTGTTTGGCGGGCGTATTTTTTGATGTAGTCTCCTTTTGTTTTGGGGGTGATTTGACAGGCGGTGGCACCTTCGCCGGCCCCTTGGCCGGAGAAGGCGTTTTTGCCTTTTTCCTCGCCACCACCTGCCAATCGCCCTCCTTGCTGGCTGCTGGTACTGGTGTAGGAGAGGCTGTCTTAACTACTTCCTTTGCTGGCTGCTGCTGCTTGGCTGGTTGGGCCTTTGTGGGGGGATTCTTAGACGGACAGATCTTTGCGACATGCTCCGCCGCCCCACAGACCCAACAGCAAGGCTTTCTGCCTTCTACGATTATAAAAATCGAACGACCCCTGCAGGTGAGGATGTTGGGAATTTTAGCGATGTTGTCCTTATTCAGGGTCACCTGCAGGGTCATGTCGCCCGTGAGAAAACCGGCCTTGGACCGCAGCGAGGAGACTTCGGCCACTCTTCCATATTGCACGAAGAAGGCGCCAACATGATCCTCGGCAATGTCCATGGGGACGCCATGCAGGGTGACCTTAACTTTTCTAGTACCCATGTACTCCGTATTGATCAGGAGAGTTTTGGTCTCCAAGACCACACCAATTAGGTTTCTAGCTTCTTGTACGGAGCCAAGCAGGACGTCCCACATGGCATTGCCTCTCCTCGCCACGGCCAACGCTCTAATTTTTAGGGCTTGTAGCCCCTCCTCGAGTGTATCCCGAGGGACGCCGACCAACTTCTTTGTCTTCGGGTCCTTAGTGTACAAGGTGATGACTCTCGCCTCTATTTGAGCCAACTGCTCCGGCACCGAGACGAGCTCTGTTCCTTTGATGTACTCTGCATAGTCCTTAGCAATCTTCTCGTAATAATCCTCCCCTTTTAGCGACATTTTTTTGCCTCCCTTCCACCCAGAGGTCGAAGGTAAGGGGGATGCTGGAGCTGCTGCTGGTATCACTGCTGGTACTGTAGAAGGGGGATTATCCCGAGGCGGTAGAGCCCAATCCCCCTCCTTTCCTCCCACCGACGCCGTGGTGGGAGGAACGCTTTCCATCGGCCCATCTGTGGCCATTGCCACAAAGTGGCCGAACACCGGATCACTGCTTCCCGGTGTTTCGCGTTGTTAGACGCTACTTTTACGCTGGCCCGAGCTATAAACTCGGGCTGGAAAGCAGTAAATCCAAGATACAGAGGACTAACAAATATCACGAAGGAACAAGTGTTATCCTTTGTTCTTTTACCCTAAACCACACAACAAAAAGCCGGGTGGGAAAGGGGTGGTACTTATTTATTACGTAAAAGTACATAATTCTGGCACAAGGCCAACAAATGGGAGGGGGAACAAAAACTTGGGTTGGTCTTCCGTAACTATCTTATACCTAGCTAATCCGATTCACGACCCATACATACGTTACAATTTTCACATTCACCATAAAAATTTGTCCATCAACACTCATACCTATCAAGCACCAAAATACCGCAAAATCATACCGGGGACCTAAAAAACGCCCCAAATGTACATAAAAATTTGTTTATTTACAATATTTACAATAGTGTACAAAAATAAAATTAAAACTTTATTCATGAAATGACATGATGGGGAGGGGGTATGAAGAAACAAAAATCCCCAAAACAAAAAACAATTTCAAATGAATATATATACACAATGTTAGTAAGACCCAAACACACCCACATAATTAAAGAGGCCACTGTATTCTGCCTTAAAAAGAACAAAATCAAGCAGCTCTCTTTCTAAGGGGAATGGATAAGCAGGGGGCAAAAATAAATTGGACTGGAGAATGTATAAGGCTGACCCAGCCGAGAGTGAAAACGGGACAAAATAATACTTGGCCAATGGGAATCTCGAACTGGATCATAACAAAAGCAATGGAAGCCGGGAACAGGCTAGGACAAACACATTCACTCACATTAACTAGGCACAAAAAAGACTTCTACCTTAACCACGGGCGGGGGTTCCAAAGGAATCCACCCCGATGCAACTAGCAGATCTAAAAGAGAAAATCAAGGCTAGCCCCGGTCACGCGAACCAGGCTCGCCGCATATACCCACCTTTCGCTGAACTCTGTCGGGTGCAGCCGTTTCCGTTCAGTTCTAATCTTCATTTTGAGCTGGTGCTCAAAATATCGGATTAGATCCTGATCCGAAAGACGACCTCCCCGCAAGACTTCCTCCAGACGCGTCATCCAAATCACCATTCTAGCCGTGGCCAGTAGCGACAGAAACACCATCCGCTTCACTCCAGAGTACGGGGGCGACACATTGTCCACAGCGTATGCGCGATCAATGAGCACAAGCTCCCGCGGCGCGATACGAGCAGTCAACTCGCCGACACGCGCCCACAACGGGCGAACGCGCGAACAATGGAAGAAGGCGTGCGCAGACGTCTCCTTAATTCCAAGGACGCAACGTTCACAATCTGGCAAATCCGCCAGGCCCATTGCGAAACGCTTGTCATTGAGAGACAAACCATTCCGAGCCAATCGCCAGGTCAGAGAAAACTCAGAGTTGTTGAGCCAATCCGCACCTGGCGCCCAAGACCAATGAGAGCGATACTCCTCTCTCGACATGCCGAGCTTACTCCACAGCTCATCCTTCACGGCGCCCTCCACTAATCCCCGATAGAAGATTCTCCTAGGCCGTGAAAGGTCACTGGACCATGGAATGGCCCGAAGGGCCGTCAGACATTCGAGCAGGAATTTCGGCCGCCCCCAAGGCCTATTGTTCTGGTCCTTAGGAGCGGGGGAGTGACAGTGAGGCTAGGGAACATGTCCCTCACTACCCCCGCAAGCAACCGATCTTCCTCCAACGCGCGCCTGAGGAATGCCAACCTCGAAGCGAGCACGTGGCTCCTCAAGTGTGGCATCCCCAGACCCCCTTGACACGGACGGAGGCAACAGACTCCTTTGTCGACCATGTGTTTGCGTCCTCTCCAAAGACAGGAGAATAGCAAACGCTCGAGCGCCTTCTCATGATCGTCACAAAGGGGAAGTACAGACAGCCGGTAAAGGATTCTGGGAAAGAGGTATGTATTACACACCTCCGCCAGACCCTTCACGGAGAGACTCCGTCGACGCCAAATCTCGACCGACGCGCCGACCTTTGCCTGTACTTCTGACCAGTTTTTCTCCAACTGTAAGTCCGGACCGAACCAAACTCCGAGGAGCTTGACCGGCCCGTCCGTCCAGTCGAAGGGCCCCGGGAGGGAAACACCCTTCCAGGCACCTAACCGCAAGCCGGACGACTTGTCGCGGTTAATTCTGGCCCCTGTTACCTGTTCGTACCGTTCAAGCGCCTTCTGTACCGCCCTTATGTCCCTGCGGGAGGACACAAAGGTCGTTACGTCATCGGCGTACGCGGAAACCCTGGCTCGAGCTCCACCAGGGACAGCAATTCCACGCAGGACCGGACTGCACGTCTCGTCCCTTAGCCGGCGAAGGAGAGGCTCCAACGCCAGGACGTAAAGGAGAGGCGACAGTGGACAACCCTGTCGGACCGACCTAGACAGCGCGAAAGCGCCCTCGACAGCTTCCCGTTCACCTGTACCACAGCCTTGGGGGGAGCGATACAGAAGGCTAATCCAGCGGCTGAAGTCGGGTTTGAATCCGGCGGCCTGCAGGACAGCAGCCAGGTAGCCATGGTCAATCCTATCAAATGCCTTGGACTGATCCAAATTGATCAGCGCGGCCTCTTCGTCGTCTTCTACACCCTCTACGATCGTGCGGAATCAAGTGCAGGTTGCTCTGAATTGTTCGTCCCTTCACAGAACAAGTCTGATCCGGTTCCAACAGAGACTCGGCAACTAGCTGCAAGCGATTCGTCAGGATCTTGGCCAAAATCTTTAACTCTGTGTTTAGCAGAGTTATGGGCCTGTAATCATCTAATCCCCGCCCAACCTTCTTGCCTTTTCCCAACAGCGTGATCACGCCCCTGGTGATCCGACCGGGGATGGACCCCTGCCGAAACCAGTGGTTGAACACGACAGTCAAGAGCGGGACAAAAAGGTGCGACATCCTCAAGTACAATTCATAGGGCAAACCATCCAAACCTGGCGACTTGCCACTGCCGGTCTTCTTCAAAGCCGCGTAGACTTCGTCCTCCGTAATCTCCCCTTCGCAGCTAGCCGCTTCAGCCGGCAAAAGCCGGGGAAAGTCAGCCAAATAGCTGCGAAACTCCTCGTCACGGAGACCAGGCTCCTTGGTAAACCGGTGTTCGAAATGCTGCCGGAACGCCTCGCACATGTCGTCAGTGGACCGAAGGAGATGCCCCTCCGGGTCGCGCACTTCTCGAATGTACCGATCGCCGGCCCGACGAATTTCTTCCTTGCGCAGTTCTGCGCCCATGTTCACAGCTTCGGAAGACATCTTGCTTAACTTAGCTCTAATTACCTGGCCCATATAGCGCTCGCTAGTCGTGCGCCTCAGGGCCTCCCTGGCTAAGGCTATCTCTAGGGGATCCCCACCAGCCTCCGCCCGGGCGAAATTAGCACTAAGTGTCTTTGCCTCCGCAGCCTTATCTAGTTTGAGCCGCTGGCTATATTTGGTGGCGAAAGACCTAATGGAGTCCTTAAGGTTAACCCACCACTTATTCCCAATGACTCGCCCAATTAACGCCCGCTGAACTAGTTTTGTCAGCTGGTCACGAAAGTCCCGCCTGTCCAGTAAGGACTGATTGAACTTCCAATAACCAGCCAACCTAGGCCTAAAGTCTAACACCACACGGGCACAAACGAGTTTGTGGTCCGTGTAGCCTAGCCAGTGGAACGTTGGACATTCTAAGAAGTCTATGTCGGCCACTCTCACTAACATCCTATCCAGGTACGCAGATACCCGGGTAGAAGGCCAATTAAGCGCCCACGTCCACATACTCCCATCCGGATGATCGACCCGGTATCTATCGACGAGACCAAATTCGTCGATCAGATCAACCAGGCTACGATCATCATTCCTCCCGCTAGCGCCCCTCCCTCTATCCCATTTGGGGGTTAGGATGGCATTCCAGTCCCCAACTAAGATTAGCCGTGTTGAATGCACCATAAAGGGCTCCAACAGCCGAAAGAAAGAGACACGCTCACCTTGCTTATTGGGCGCATAAACCACAATCAGCCGGAACAATTTGCTTTTCACTGCAATATCGGCCACGATCAGCCGGCCCTCGGCACCGACATGGACAAGGTCAACCTTCGCGTCCAGGGTACGCTTGACCAGCAAAGAAACACCTCTGGCTTGCCGGCTCCCATATGCTGAATAGACGACAAAGTCGTTAGACAGCACACAAGAGTCGACTTCGCAAACAAAGTGAGTCTCTTGGATCGCGGCCACATCCACGCCGAAGGACAAGAGGTCACGAAGCAGGCGAGCCGCCTTACCCCGATCCCTCAGGCCCTTCGCATTCAAGCTGGCTATCTTAATAGACATCTTTTAAACCTGAAAAAGAAAAAACAAAGAAACATGCAACAAGGCACTAGTCACATACGGGGAAAAAATCTCTGGTGGATGGGACCCCGACGGACTGTCCTAGGGACCCTGTACCTATATCGGACGTAATCCGTCCGTCTAGGACAATACCGCCGACGTCCGTGGGGTAGGTTAGCTTTACCACCCTATATAAGCAGGGGTGGAGGATAACCGGGAACCTCCCCGAACAATTTTTGCCCATTTTTTTAAGTTCAGGCGTGTTCATTGTTGCCATCCTTAATTTAGGGTAGTACTTCTTGGCATCTTCTATGTGGTCCCAGACCCTCAGGTTACCCCCGGTATTTCTTACGAGGGTAATGACTCCTGGGGCCTGGGGAAAGTTTGTTGGGTCTTCCGTGGACATTCCTTTTACTGCAGTCAGTTTGAGGAGTGGCTTCAGCAGTTTTCGCCTCTGCGAAGACCACTCCTCCACAATGTCCTCATCTACTTTACACAAAGCGTCGCCTTGGGGGAGGGCTTTCTTCTTTTTTGCCCGTGAGGGAGTGGGAATAGGAGAAGGGGAGGGAGTGGGTGTTGCAGAAGTCTGTTTTTTCAAGGGGATCAAATTGAAGGTTGGGGACTGGGAAGCTTTGCGCGGGGAAGATGGTAGGCTTCTTGCCTTGTCAGCATATGTGTGTCTGACCGGGGAAACCGGCAATGATGCACACTTGTCCGCATGTATGCTTCTTTCCGAGCTCCTGCCCCTTCTTCTGCTTTTTAGCTTGTCCTGCTGCTCCTCTTCTTCCTCTCTCCCGCGCTTCAAAGACGACGCTCTCCCTACCTCCATCGGTTCGTCCTTTTTGGGGGAGGAAACCCTTTCCCTCTCCTGTTTGGCGGGCGTATTTTTTGATGTAGTCTCCTTTTGTTTTGGGGGTGATTTGACAGGCGGTGGCACCTTCGCCGGCCCCTTGGCCGGAGAAGGCGTTTTTGCCTTTTTCCTCGCCACCACCTGCCAATCGCCCTCCTTGCTGGCTGCTGGTACTGGTGTAGGAGAGGCTGTCTTAACTACTTCCTTTGCTGGCTGCTGCTGCTTGGCTGGTTGGGCCTTTGTGGGGGGATTCTTAGACGGACAGATCTTTGCGACATGCTCCGCCGCCCCACAGACCCAACAGCAAGGCTTTCTGCCTTCTACGATTATAAAAATCGAACGACCCCTGCAGGTGAGGATGTTGGGAATTTTAGCGATGTTGTCCTTATTCAGGGTCACCTGCAGGGTCATGTCGCCCGTGAGAAAACCGGCCTTGGACCGCAGCGAGGAGACTTCGGCCACTCTTCCATATTGCACGAAGAAGGCGCCAACATGATCCTCGGCAATGTCCATGGGGACGCCATGCAGGGTGACCTTAACTTTTCTAGTACCCATGTACTCCGTATTGATCAGGAGAGTTTTGGTCTCCAAGACCACACCAATTAGGTTTCTAGCTTCTTGTACGGAGCCAAGCAGGACGTCCCACATGGCATTGCCTCTCCTCGCCACGGCCAACGCTCTAATTTTTAGGGCTTGTAGCCCCTCCTCGAGTGTATCCCGAGGGACGCCGACCAACTTCTTTGTCTTCGGGTCCTTAGTGTACAAGGTGATGACTCTCGCCTCTATTTGAGCCAACTGCTCCGGCACCGAGACGAGCTCTGTTCCTTTGATGTACTCTGCATAGTCCTTAGCAATCTTCTCGTAATAATCCTCCCCTTTTAGCGACATTTTTTTGCCTCCCTTCCACCCAGAGGTCGAAGGTAAGGGGGATGCTGGAGCTGCTGCTGGTATCACTGCTGGTACTGTAGAAGGGGGATTATCCCGAGGCGGTAGAGCCCAATCCCCCTCCTTTCCTCCCACCGACGCCGTGGTGGGAGGAACGCTTTCCATCGGCCCATCTGTGGCCATTGCCACAAAGTGGCCGAACACCGGATCACTGCTTCCCGGTGTTTCGCGTTGTTAGACGCTACTTTTACGCTGGCCCGAGCTATAAACTCGGGCTGGAAAGCAGTAAATCCAAGATACAGAGGACTAACAAATATCACGAAGGAACAAGTGTTATCCTTTGTTCTTTTACCCTAAACCACACAACAAAAAGCCGGGTGGGAAAGGGGTGGTATGTATTTATTCAGGTATGAAATACATGAATTATGGCACAAGGCCGAAAAATGGGGAGGGGGAACAAAACTTGGGATGGTCTTCAGTAACTATCTTATACCTAGCTAATCAGATTCACGACCCATACATACGTTACAATTTTCTCATTCACCATAAAAATTTGTCCATCAACACTCATACCTTAACAAGCACCAAAATACCGCAAAATCATACCGGGGACCTAAAAACACCCCAAATGTACATAAAAATTTCTGATTTTTACAATATATACAATATCTTACAAAAATAATTTAAAACTTTATTCATGAAATGACATGATGGGAAGGGGGAATGAAGAAACAAAAAATCCCCAAAACAAAAAACAATTTCAAATGAATATATATACACAATGTTAGTAAGACCCAAACACACCCACATAATTAAAGAGGCCACTGTATTCTGCCTTAAAAAGACAAAATCAAGCAGCTCTCTTTCTAAGGGGAATGGATAAGCAGGGGGCAAAAATAAATTGGACTGGAGAATGTATAAGGCTGACCCAGCCGAGAGTGAAACCGGGACAAAATAATACTTGGACAATGGGAATCTCGAACTGGATCATAACAAAAGCAATGGAGCCGGGAACAGGCCAGGACAAACACATTCACTCACATTAACTAGGCACAAAAAGACTTCTACCTTAACCACGGGCGGGGTTCCAAAGGAATCCACCCCGATGCAACTAGCAGATCTAAAAGAGAAAATCAAGGCTAGCCCCGGTCACGCGAACCAGGCTCGCCGCATATACCCACCTTTCGCTGAACTCTGTCGGGTGCAGCCGTTTCCGTTCAGTTCTAATCTTCATTTTGAGCTGGTGCTCAAAATATCGGATTAGATCCTGATCCGAAAGACGACCTCCCCGCAAGACTTCCTCCAGACGCGTCATCCAAATCACCATTCTAGCCGTGGCCAGTAGCGACAGAAACACCATCCGCTTCACTCCAGAGTACGGGGGCGACACATTGTCCACAGCGTATGCGCGATCAATGAGCACAAGCTCCCGCGGCGCGGATACGAGCAGTCAACTCGCCGACACGCGCCCACAACGGGCGAACGCGCGAACAATGGAAGAAGGCGTGCGCAGACGTCTCCTTAATTCCAAGGACGCAACGTTCACAATCTGGCAAATCCGCCAGGCCCATTGCGAAACGCTTGTCGTTGAGAGACAAACCATTCGAGCCAATCGCCAGGTCAGAGAAAACTCAGAGTTGTTGAGCCAATCCGCACCTGGCGCCCAAGACCAACCGAGAGCGATACTCCTCTCTCGACATGCCGAGCTTACTCCACAGTTCATCCTTCACGGCGCCCTCCACTAATCCCCGATAGAAGATTCTCCTAGGCCGTGAAAGGTCACTGGACCATGGAATGGCCCGAAGGGCCGTCAGACATTCGAGCAGGAATTTCGGCCGCCCCCAAGGCCTATTGCTAGTCCTTAGGAGCGGGGGAGTGATAGTGAGGCTAGGGAACATGTCCCTCACTACCCCCGCAAGCAACCGATCTTCCTCCAACGCGCGCCTGAGGAATGCCAACCTCGAAGCGAGCACGTGGCTCCTCAAGTGTGGCATCCCCAGACCCCCTTGACACGGACGGAGGCAACAGACTCCTTTGTCGACCATGTGTTTGCGTCCTCTCCAAAGACAGGAGAATAGCAAACGCTCGAGCGCCTTCTCATGATCGTCACAAAGGGGAAGTACAGACAGCCGGTAAAGGATTCTGGGAAAGAGGTATGTATTACACACCTCCGCCAGACCCTTCACGGAGAGACTCCGTCGACGCCAAATCTCGACCGACGCGCCGACCTTTGCCTGTACTTCTGACCAGTTTTTCTCCAACTGTAAGTCCGGACCGAACCAAACTCCGAGGAGCTTGACCGGCCCGTCCGTCCAGTCGAAGGGCCCCGGGAGGGAAACACCCTTCCAGGCACCTAACCGCAAGCCGGACGACTTGTCGCGGTTAATTCTGGCCCCTGTTACCTGTTCGTACCGTTCAAGCGCCTTCTGTACCGCCCTTATGTCCCTGCGGGAGGACACAAAGGTCGTTACGTCATCGGCGTACGCGGAAACCCTGGCTCGAGCTCCACCAGGGACAGCAATTCCACGCAGGACCGGACTGCACGTCTCGTCCCTTAGCCGGCGAAGGAGAGGCTCCAACGCCAGGACGTAAAGGAGAGGCGACAGTGGACAACCCTGTCGGACCGACCTAGACAGCGCGAAAGCGCCCGACAGCTTCCCGTTCACCTGTACCACAGCCTTGGGGGAGCGATACAGAAGGCTAATCCAGCGGCTGAAGTCGGGTTTGAATCCGGCGGCCTGCAGGACAGCAGCCAGGTAGCCATGGTCAATCCTATCAAATGCCTTGGACTGATCCAAATTGATCAGCGCGGCCTCTTCGTCGTCTTCTACACCCTCTACGATCGTGCGGATCAAGTGCAGGTTGCTCTGAATTGTTCGTCCCTTCACAGAACAAGTCTGATCCGGTTCCAACAGAGACTCGGCAACTAGCTGCAAGCGATTCGTCAGGATCTTGGCCAAAATCTTTAACTCTGTGTTTAGCAGAGTTATGGGCCTGTAATCATCTAATCCCCGCCCAACCTTCTTGCCTTTTCCCAACAGCGTGATCACGCCCCTGGTGATCCGACCGGGGATGGACCCCTGCCGAAACCAGTGGTTGAACACGACAGTCAAGAGCGGGACAAAAAGGTGCGACATCCTCAAGTACAATTCATAGGGCAAACCATCCAAACCTGGCGACTTGCCACTGCCGGTCTTCTTCAAAGCCGCGTAGACTTCGTCCTCCGTAATCTCCCCTTCGCAGCTAGCCGCTTCAGCCGGCAAAAGCCGGGGAAAGTCAGCCAAATAGCTGCGAAACTCCTCGTCACGGAGACCAGGCTCCTTGGTAAACCGGTGTTCGAAATGCTGCCGGAACGCCTCGCACATGTCGTCGGTGGACCGAAGGAGATGCCCCTCCGGGTCGCGCACCTCTCGAATGTACCGATCGCCGGCCCGACGAATTTCTTCCTTGCGCAGTTCTGCGCCCATGTTCACAGCTTCGGAAGACATCTTGCTTAACTTAGCTCTAATTACCTGACCCATATAGCGCTCGCTAGTCGTGCGCCTCAGGGCCTCCCTGGCTAAGGCTATCTCGAGGGGATCCCCACCAGCCTCCGCCCGGGCGAAATTAGCACTAAGTGTCTTTGCCTCCGCAGCCTTATCTAGTTTGAGCCGCTGGCTATATTTGGTGGCAAAAGACCTAATGGAGTCCTTAAGGTTAACCCACCACTTATTCCCAATGACTCGCCCAATTAACGCCCGCTGAACTAGTTTTGTCAGCTGGTCACGAAAGTCCCGCCTGTCCAGTAAGGACTGATTGAACTTCCAATAACCAGCCAACCTAGGCCTAAAGTCTAACACCACACGGGCACAAACGAGTTTGTGGTCCGTGTAGCCTAGCCAGTGGAACGTTGGACATTCTAAGAAGTCTATGTCGGCCACTCTCACTAACATCCTATCCAGGTACGCAGATACCCGGGTAGAAGGCCAATTAAGCGCCCACGTCCACATACTCCCATCCGGATGATCGACCCGGTATCTATCGACGAGACCAAATTCGTCGATCAGATCAACCAGGCTACGATCATCATTCCTCCCGCTAGCGCCCCTCCCTCTATCCCATTTGGGGGTTAGGATGGCATTCCAGTCCCCAACTAAGATTAGCCGTGTTGAATGCACCATAAAGGGCTCCAACAGCCGAAAGAAAGAGACACGCTCACCTTGCTTATTGGGCGCATAAACCACAATCAGCCGGAACAATTTGCTTTTCACTGCAATATCGGCCACGATCAGCCGGCCCTCGGCACCGACATGGACAAGGTCAACCTTCGCGTCCAGGGTACGCTTGACCAGCAAAGAAACACCTCTGGCTTGCCGGCTCCCATATGCTGAATAGACGACAAAGTCGTTAGACAGCACACAAGAGTCGACTTCGCAAACAAAGTGAGTCTCTTGGATCGCGGCCACATCCACGCCGAAGGACAAGAGGTCACGAAGCAGGCGAGCCGCCTTACCCCGATCCCTCAGGCCCTTCGCATTCAAGCTGGCTATCTTAATAGACATCTTTTAAACCTGAAAAAGAAAAAACAAAGAACATGCAACAAAGGCACTAGTCGCATACGGGGTAGAAATCTCGGGCAGAGGGGACCCCGACGGACTGTCCTAGGGACCCTGTACCAATGTCGGACGTAATCCGTCCGTCTAGGACAATCCCGCCGACGTCGGTGGGATATGTTAGTTTTACCACCCTATATAAACTGGGGTGGAGTAAAACGGGAACCTCCCCGAACAATTTTTGCCCATTTTTTTAAGTTCAGGCGTGTTCATTGTTGCCATCCTTAATTTAGGGTAGTACTTCTTGGCATCTTCTATGTGGTCCCAGACCCTCAGGTTACCCCCGGTATTTCTTACGAGGGTAATGACTCCTGGGGCCTGGGGAAAGTTTGTTGGGTCTTCCGTGGACATTCCTTTTACTGCAGTCAGTTTGAGGAGTGGCTTCAGCAGTTTTCGCCTCTGCGAAGACCACTCCTCCACAATGTCCTCATCTACTTTACACAAAGCGTCGCCTTGGGGGAGGGCTTTCTTCTTTTTTGCCCGTGAGGGAGTGGGAATAGGAGAAGGGGAGGGAGTGGGAGTTGCCGAAATGTTCTTTTCCAGGGGGGTCAGATTGAAGGTAGGGGACTGGGAAGCTTTCCGCGGGGAAGAGGAAGGCTCCTCGCCTTTTCTGCATAAGTGCATCTAACTGGGGACACCGGTAAAGAAGTGCATCGGTCGCCCAGCTTCCTCCTCTCAGAGCTCCTGCTCCTCCTTCTACTCTTGAGTTTGTCCTGTTGTTCCTCTTCCTTCCTCTCCCGCGCTTCAAAGGGACGACGCTCTCCCTACCTCCATCGGTTCGTCCTTTTTGGGGGAGGAAACCCTTTCCCTCTCCTGTTTGGCGGGCGTATTTTTTGATGTAGTCTCCTTTTGTTTGGCAGGCGCCTTAACAGGAGTCGGCACCTTCACCGGCACCTTCGCCGGCGAAGGCGTTTTTGCCTTTTTTCGCGCCACCACCTGCCAATCACCCTCCTTGTTGGCTGCCGGTACTGGTGCTGGTGGAGCTTGTTTGGTAGTTTCCTTTGCAGGCTGCTGCTGCTGTTTGACTGGTTGGGCCTTTGGGGGCGGGTTTTTGGTCGGACACGCCTTTGCGACGTGTTCCGCCGCCCCACAGACCCAACAGCAAGGCTTTCTGCCCTCCACGACCACAAAAATATTTCGATCCCTGCAGGTGAGGATGTTGGGGATTTTCGCAATGTTTTCCCCAGATAGGGTCACCTGCAGGACCATATCTCCTGTATAGAAGCCTGCCTTGGACCGCAGCGAGGAGACGTCGGCCACCTTTCCGTAACTTGCAAAAAAGGCGCCGACGTGGTCCTCGGCAATGTCCAAGGGGACGCCATGCAAGGTAATCTTGACTCTCCTTGCTCCCATATATTCCGTCTGGAATTGGAGTGTTTTTGTCTCCAATACCACGCCAATTAGGCGCTTGGCCTCTTCAACTGAGCCAAGCAGGACGTCCCACTTGGCATTGCCTCTCCTCGCTACGGCCTTTGCATTAATCTGAAGAGCCCGAATTGCCTCTTCAAAGGATTCCCTTGTGATGCCCACAAACTTATGGGTCTTAAGTTCCTTGGTTCTTAGTGTGATTATTCTGGCCTCAATTTGTGCCAATTGTTCTGGCACGGAAACCAGCTCTGTTCCTTTAATATACTGGGCGTATTTGTCTTGCATCTGATGGTAATATTCCTCATCCTTAACCGTCAATTTCCCTCTTTTCCACCCAGCGGTCGAGGGTTTAGGCGATGCTGCTTCTGCTAGTACTTGCGAAGGGGGATTATCCCGAGGCGGTAGAGCCCAATCCCCCTCCTTTCCTCCCACCGACGCCGTGGTGGGAGGAACGCTTTCCATCGGCCCATCTGTGGCCATTGCCACAAAGTGGCCGAACACCGGATCACTGCTTCCCGGTGTTTCGCGTTGTTAGACGCTACTTTTACGCTGGCCCGAGCTATAAACTCGGGCTGGAAAGCAGTAAATCCAAGATACAGAGGACTAACAAATATCACGAAGGAACAAGTGTTATCCTTTGTTCTTTTACCCTAAACCACACAACAAAAAGCCGGGTGGGAAAGGGGTGGTATGTATTTATTCAGGTATGAAATACATGAATTCTGGCACAAGGCCGAAAAATGGGGAGGGGGAACAAAACTTGGGATGGTCTTCAGTAACTATCTTATACCTAGCTAATCAGATTCACGACCCATACATACGTTACAATTTTCTCATTCACCATAAAAATTTGTCCATCAACACTCATACCTAACAAGCACCAAAATACCGCAAAATCATACCGGGGACCTAAAAAACACCCCAAATGTACATAAAAATTTCTGATTTTTACAATATATACAATATCTTACAAAAATAATTTAAAACTTTATTCATGAAATGACATGATGGGAAGGGGGAATGAAGAAACAAAAAATCCCCAAAACAAAAAACAATTTCAAATGAATATATATACACAATGTTAGTAAGACCCAAACACACCCACATAATTAAAGAGGCCACTGTATTCTGCCTTAAAAAGACAAAATCAAGCAGCTCTCTTTCTAAGGGGAATGGATAAGCAGGGGGCAAAAATAAATTGGACTGGAGAATGTATAAGGCTGACCCAGCCGAGAGTGAAAACGGGACAAAATAATACTTGGACAATGGGAATCTCGAACTGGATCATAACAAAAGCAATGAAGCCGGGAACAGGCCAGGACAAACACATTCACTCACATTAACTAGGCACCAAAAAGACTTCTACCTTAACCACGGGCGGGTTCCAAAGGAATCCACCCCGATGCAACTAGCAGATCTAAAAGAGAAAATCAAGGCTAGCCCCGGTCACGCGAACCAGGCTCGCCGCATATACCCACCTTTCGCTGAACTCTGTCGGGTGCAGCCGTTTTCGTTCAGTTCTAATCTTCATTTTGAGCTGGTGCTCAAAATATCGGATTAGATCCTGATCCGAAAGACGACCTCCCCGCAAGACTTCCTCCAGACGCGTCATCCAAATCACCATTCTAGCCGTGGCCAGTAGCGACAGAAACACCATCCGCTTCACTCCAGAGTACGGGGGCGACACATTGTCCACAGCGTATGCGCGATCAATGAGCACAAGCTCCCGCGGCGCGATACGAGCAGTCAACTCGCCGACACGCGCCCACAACGGGCGAACGCGCGAACAATGGAAGAAGGCGTGCGCAGACGTCTCCTTAATTCCAAGGACGCAACGTTCACAATCTGGCAAATCCGCCAGGCCCATTGCGAAACGCTTGTCGTTGAGAGACAAACCATTCCGAGCCAATCGCCAGGTCAGAGAAAACTCAGAGTTGTTGAGCCAATCCGCACCTGGCGCCCAAGACCAATGAGAGCGATACTCCTCTCTCGACATGCCGAGCTTACTCCACAGTTCATCCTTCACGGCGCCCTCCACTAATCCCCGATAGAAGATTCTCCTAGGCCGTGAAAGGTCACTGGACCATGGAATGGCCCGAAGGGCCGTCAGACATTCGAGCAGGAATTTCGGCCGCCCCCAAGGCCTATTGCTAGTCCTTAGGAGCGGGGGAGTGATAGTGAGGCTAGGGAACATGTCCCTCACTACCCCCGCAAGCAACCGATCTTCCTCCAACGCGCGCCTGAGGAATGCCAACCTCGAAGCGAGCACGTGGCTCCTCAAGTGTGGCATCCCCAGACCCCCTTGACACGGACGGAGGCAACAGACTCCTTTGTCGACCATGTGTTTGCGTCCTCTCCAAAGACAGGAGAATAGCAAACGCTCGAGCGCCTTCTCATGATCGTCACAAAGGGGAAGTACAGACAGCCGGTAAAGGATTCTGGGAAAGAGGTATGTATTACACACCTCCGCCAGACCCTTCACGGAGAGACTCCGTCGACGCCAAATCTCGACCGACGCGCCGACCTTTGCCTGTACTTCTGACCAGTTTTTCTCCAACTGTAAGTCCGGACCGAACCAAACTCCGAGGAGCTTGACCGGCCCGTCCGTCCAGTCGAAGGGCCCCGGGAGGGAAACACCCTTCCAGGCACCTAACCGCAAGCCGGACGACTTGTCGCGGTTAATTCTGGCCCCCGTTACCTGTTCGTACCGTTCAAGCGCCTTCTGTACCGCCCTTATGTCCCTGCGGGAGGACACAAAGGTCGTTACGTCATCGGCGTACGCGGAAACCCTGGCTCGAGCTCCACCAGGGACAGCAATTCCACGCAGGACCGGACTGCACGTCTCGTCCCTTAGCCGGCGAAGGAGAGGCTCCAACGCCAGGACGTAAAGGAGAGGCGACAGTGGACAACCCTGACGGACCGACCTAGACAGCGCGAAAGCGCCCGACAGCTTCCCGTTCACCTGTACCACAGCCTTGGGGGAGCGATACAGAAGGCTAATCCAGCGGCTGAAGTCGGGTTTGAATCCGGCGGCCTGCAGGACAGCAGCCAGGTAGCCATGGTCAATCCTATCAAATGCCTTGGACTGATCCAAATTGATCAGCGCGGCCTCTTCGTCGTCTTCTACACCCTCTACGATCGTGCGAATCAAGTGCAGGTTGCTCTGAATTGTTCGTCCCTTCACAGAACAAGTCTGATCCGGTTCCAACAGAGACTCGGCAACTAGCTGCAAGCGATTCGTCAGGATCTTGGCCAAAATCTTTAACTCTGTGTTTAGCAGAGTTATGGGCCTGTAATCATCTAATTCCCTCCCCGCCCAACCTTCTTGCCTTTTCCCAACAGCGTGATCACGCCCCTGGTGATCCGACCGGGGATGGACCCCTGCCGAAACCAGTGGTTGAACACGACAGTCAAGAGCGGGACAAAAAGGTGCGACATCCTCAAGTACAATTCATAGGGCAAACCATCCAAACCTGGCGACTTGCCACTGCCGGTCTTCTTCAAAGCCGCGTAGACTTCGTCCTCCGTAATCTCCCCTTCGCAGCTAGCCGCTTCAGCCGGCAAAAGCCGGGGAAAGTCAGCCAAATAGCTGCGAAACTCCTCGTCACGGAGACCAGGCTCCTTGGTAAACCGGTGTTCGAAATGCTGCCGGAACGCCTCGCACATGTCGTCGGTGGACCGAAGGAGATGCCCCTCCGGGTCGCGCACTTCTCGAATGTACCGATCGCCGGCCCGACGAATTTCTTCCTTGCGCAGTTCTGCGCCCATGTTCACAGCTTCGGAAGACATCTTGCTTAACTTAGCTCTAATTACCTGACCCATATAGCGCTCGCTAGTCGTGCGCCTCAGGGCCTCCCTGGCTAAGGCTATCTCTAGGGGATCCCCACCAGCCTCCGCCCGGGCGAAATTAGCACTAAGTGTCTTTGCCTCCGCAGCCTTATCTAGTTTGAGCCGCTGGCTATATTTGGTGGCGAAAGACCTAATGGAGTCCTTAAGGTTAACCCACCACTTATTCCCAATGACTCGCCCAATTAACGCCCGCTGAACTAGTTTTGTCAGCTGGTCACGAAAGTCCCGCCTGTCCAGTAAGGACTGATTGAACTTCCAATAACCAGCCAACCTAGGCCTAAAGTCTAACACCACACGGGCACAAACGAGTTTGTGGTCCGTGTAGCCTAGCCAGTGGAACGTTGGACATTCTAAGAAGTCTATGTCGGCCACTCTCACTAACATCCTATCCAGGTACGCAGATACCCGGGTAGAAGGCCAATTAAGCGCCCACGTCCACATACTCCCATCCGGATGATCGACCCGGTATCTATCGACGAGACCAAATTCGTCGATCAGATCAACCAGGCTACGATCATCATTCCTCCCGCTAGCGCCCCTCCCTCTATCCCATTTGGGGGTTAGGATGGCATTCCAGTCCCCAACTAAGATTAGCCGTGTTGAATGCACCATAAAGGGCTCCAACAGCCGAAAGAAAGAGACACGCTCACCTTGCTTATTGGGCGCATAAACCACAATCAGCCGGAACAATTTGCTTTTCACTGCAATATCGGCCACGATCAGCCGGCCCTCGGCACCGACATGGACAAGGTCAACCTTCGCGTCCAGGGTACGCTTGACCAGCAAAGAAACACCTCTGGCTTGCCGGCTCCCATATGCTGAATAGACGACAAAGTCGTTAGACAGCACACAAGAGTCGACTTCGCAAACAAAGTGAGTCTCTTGGATCGCGGCCACATCCACGCCGAAGGACAAGAGGTCACGAAGCAGGCGAGCCGCCTTACCCCGATCCCTCAGGCCCTTCGCATTCAAGCTGGCTATCTTAATAGACATCTTTTAGTTCTGAAAAAGAAAAACAAAGAACATGCAACAAAGGCACTAGTCGCATACGGGGTAGAAATCTCGGGCAGAGGGGACCCCGACGGACTGTCCTAGGGACCCTGTACCAATGTCGGACGTAATCCGTCCGTCTAGGACAATCCCGCCGACGTCGGTGGGATATGTTAGTTTTACCACCCTATATAAACTGGGGTGGAGTAAAACGGGGAACCTCCCCGAACAATTTTGCGACATTTTTCTTAGTTCCGGCGTGTTTTCCGCCACCATCCTTATTTTAGGATATAACCTTCTGACCTCTTCTATGTGGTCCCAGACCCGCAGGTTCCCCCCGGTATTTCTTACCAGGGTGATGACACCTGGGGCCTGGGAAAAGTTTGTAGGATCTTCAGTGGAAAGATTGTTGACTGAAGTCAGTTTTAGGAGCGGCTTCAGCAACTTTCGCCTTTGCGAGGACCACTCCGCCACCAAATTTTCGTCGACTTTCATTAGAGCTGCGCCTCTCGGGAGGCCTTTCTTCTTTTTCGCCTGACTGGGAGTCTGGCTGGGAGTGGGAATAGGAGAAGGGGAGGGAGTGGGAGTTGCCGAAATGTTCTTTTCCAGGGGGGTCAGATTGAAGGTAGGGGACTGGGAAGCTTTCCGCGGGGAAGAGGGAAGGCTCCTCGCCTTTTCTGCATAAGTGCATCTAACTGGGGACACCGGTAAAGAAGTGCATCGGTCGCCCAGCTTCCTCCTCTCAGAGCTCCTGCTCCTCCTTCTACTCTTGAGTTTGTCCTGTTGTTCCTCCTCTTCCTCTCTCCCGCGCTTCAGGGACGACGCTCTTCCTACTTCCATAGGCTCTTCCGCAACCTTTTTGGGGAAGGAACCCTTTTCCTTGCCCTGTTTGGACGGTGAATTTTGCGGAGTAGGGTCCTTCTGTTTGGCAGGCGCCTTAACAGGAGTCGGCACCTTCACCGGCACCTTCGCCGGCGAAGGCGTTTTTGCCTTTTTTCGCGCCACCACCTGCCAATCACCCTCCTTGTTGGCTGCCGGTACTGGTGCTGGTGGAGCTTGTTTGGTAGTTTCCTTTGCAGGCTGCTGCTGCTGTTTGACTGGTTGGGCCTTTGGGGGCGGGTTTTTGGTCGGACACGCCTTTGCGACGTGTTCCGCCGCCCCACAGACCCAACAGCAAGGCTTTCTGCCCTCCACGACCACAAAAATATTTCGATCCCTGCAGGTGAGAATGTTGGGGATTTTCGCAATGTTTTCCCCAGATAGGGTCACCTGCAGGACCATATCTCCTGTATAGAAGCCTGCCTTGGACCGCAGCGAGGAGACGTCGGCCACCTTTCCGTAACTTGCAAAAAAGGCGCCGACGTGGTCCTCGGCAATGTCCAAGGGGACGCCATGCAAGGTAATCTTGACTCTCCTTGCTCCCATATATTCCGTCTGGAATTGGAGTGTTTTTGTCTCCAATACCACGCCAATTAGGCGCTTGGCCTCTTCAACTGAGCCAAGCAGGACGTCCCACTTGGCATTGCCTCTCCTCGCTACGGCCTTTGCATTAATCTGAAGAGCCCGAATTGCCTCTTCAAAGGATTCCCTTGTGATGCCCACAAACTTATGGGTCTTAAGTTCCTTGGTTCTTAGTGTGATTATTCTGGCCTCAATTTGTGCCAATTGTTCTGGCACGGAAACCAGCTCTGTTCCTTTAATATACTGGGCGTATTTGTCTTGCATCTGATGGTAATATTCCTCATCCTTAACCGTCAATTTCCCTCTTTTCCACCCAGCGGTCGAGGGTTTAGGCGATGCTGCTTCTGCTAGTACTTGCGAAGGGGGATTATCCCGAGGCGGTAGAGCCCAATCCCCCTCCTTTCCTCCCACCGACGCCGTGGTGGGAGGAACGCTTTCCATCGGCCCATCTGTGGCCATTGCCACAAAGTGGCCGAACACCGGATCACTGCTTCCCGGTGTTTCGCGTTGTTAGACGCTACTTTTACGCTGGCCCGAGCTATAAACTCGGGCTGGAAAGCAGTAAATCCAAGATACAGAGGACTAACAAATATCACGAAGGAACAAGTGTTATCCTTTGTTCTTTTACCCTAAACCACACAACAAAAAGCCGGGTGGGGAAGGGGTGGTACTTATTTATTACGTAAAAGTACATAATTCTGGCACAAGGCCAACAAATGGGAGGGGGAACAAAAACTTGGGTTGGTCTTCCGTAACTATCTTATACCTAGCTAATCCGATTCACGACCCATACATACGTTACAATTTTCACATTCACCATAAAAATTTGTCCATCAACACTCATACCTATCAAGCACCAAAATACCGCAAAATCATACCGGGGACCTAAAAAACGCCCCAAATGTACATAAAAATTTGTTTATTTACAATATTTACAATAGTGTACAAAAATAAAATTAAAACTTTATTCATGAAATGACATGATGGGGAGGGGGTATGAAGAAACAAAAATCCCCAAAACAAAAAACAATTTCAAATGAATATATATACACAATGTTAGTAAGACCCAAACACACCCACATAATTAAAGAGGCCACTGTATTCTGCCTTAAAAGACAAAATCAAGCAGCTCTCTTTCTAAGGGGAATGGATAAGCAGGGGGCAAAAATAAATTGGACTGGAGAATGTATAAGGCTGACCCAGCCGAGAGTGAAAACGGGACAAAATAATACTTGGCCAATGGGAATCTCGAACTGGATCATAACAAAAGCAATGAAGCCGGGAACAGGCCAGGACAAACTCATTCACTCACATTAACTAGGCACAAAAAAGAACTTCTACCTTAACCACGGGCGGGGTTCCAAAGGAATCCACCCCGATGCAACTAGCAGATCTAAAAGAGAAAATCAAGGCTAGCCCCGGTCACGCGAACCAGGCTCGCCGCATATACCCACCTTTCGCTGAACTCTGTCGGGTGCAGCCGTTTCCGTTCAGTTCTAATCTTCATTTTGAGCTGGTGCTCAAAATATCGGATTAGATCCTGATCCGAAAGACGACCTCCCCGCAAGACTTCCTCCAGACGCGTCATCCAAATCACCATTCTAGCCGTGGCCAGTAGCGACAGAAACACCATCCGCTTCACTCCAGAGTACGGGGGCGACACATTGTCCACAGCGTATGCGCGATCAATGAGCACAAGCTCCCGCGGCGCGATACGAGCAGTCAACTCGCCGACACGCGCCCACAACGGGCGAACGCGCGAACAATGGAAGAAGGCGTGCGCAGACGTCTCCTTAATTCCAAGGACGCAACGTTCACAATCTGGCAAATCCGCCAGGCCCATTGCGAAACGCTTGTCGTTGAGAGACAAACCATTCCGAGCCAATCGCCAGGTCAGAGAAAACTCAGAGTTGTTGAGCCAATCCGCACCTGGCGCCCAAGACCAATGAGAGCGATACTCCTCTCTCGACATGCCAAGCTTACTCCACAGTTCATCCTTCACGGCGCCCTCCACTAATCCCCGATAGAAGATTCTCCTAGGCCGTGAAAGGTCACTGGACCATGGAATGGCCCGAAGGGCCGTCAGACATTCGAGTAGGAATTTCGGCCGCCCCCAAGGCCTATTGCTAGTCCTTAGGAGCGGGGGAGTGATAGTGAGGCTAGGGAACATGTCCCTCACTACCCCCGCAAGCAACCGATCTTCCTCCAACGCGCGCCTGAGGAATGCCAACCTCGAAGCGAGCACGTGGCTCCTCAAGTGTGGCATCCCCAGACCCCCTTGACACGGACGGAGGCAACAGACTCCTTTGTCGACCATGTGTTTGCGTCCTCTCCAAAGACAGGAGAATAGCAAACGCTCGAGCGCCTTCTCATGATCGTCACAAAGGGGAAGTACAGACAGCCGGTAAAGGATTCTGGGAAAGAGGTATGTATTACACACCTCCGCCAGACCCTTCACGGAGAGACTCCGTCGACGCCAAATCTCGACCGACGCGCCGACCTTTGCCTGTACTTCTGACCAGTTTTTCTCCAACTGTAAGTCCGGACCGAACCAAACTCCGAGGAGCTTGACCGGCCCGTCCGTCCAGTCGAAGGGCCCCGGGAGGGAAACACCCTTCCAGGCACCTAACCGCAAGCCGGACGACTTGTCGCGGTTAATTCTGGCCCCTGTTACCTGTTCGTACCGTTCAAGCGCCTTCTGTACCGCCCTTATGTCCCTGCGGGAGGACACAAAGGTCGTTACGTCATCGGCGTACGCGGAAACCCTGGCTCGAGCTCCTCCAGGGACAGCAATTCCACGCAGGACCGGACTGCACGTCTCGTCCCTTAGCCGGCGAAGGAGAGGCTCCAACGCCAGGACGTAAAGGAGAGGCGACAGTGGACAACCCTGTCGGACCGACCTAGACAGCGCGAAAGCGCCCGACAGCTTCCCGTTCACCTGTACCACAGCCTTGGGGGAGCGATACAGAAGGCTAATCCAGCGGCTGAAGTCGGGTTTGAATCCGGCGGCCTGCAGGACAGCGGCCAGGTAGCCATGGTCAATCCTATCAAATGCCTTGGACTGATCCAAATTGATCAGCGCGGCCTCTTCGTCGTCTTCTACACCCTCTACGATCGTGCGAATCAAGTGCAGGTTGCTCTGAATTGTTCGTCCCTTCACAGAACAAGTCTGATCCGGTTCCAACAGAGACTCGGCAACTAGCTGCAAGCGATTCGTCAGGATCTTGGCCAAAATCTTTAACTCTGTGTTTAGCAGAGTTATGGGCCTGTAATCATCTAATCCCCGCCCAACCTTCTTGCCTTTTCCCAACAGCGTGATCACGCCCCTGGTGATCCGACCGGGGATGGACCCCTGCCGAAACCAGTGGTTGAACACGACAGTCAAGAGCGGGACAAAAAGGTGCGACATCCTCAAGTACAATTCATAGGGCAAACCATCCAAACCTGGCGACTTGCCACTGCCGGTCTTCTTCAAAGCCGCGTAGACTTCGTCCTCCGTAATCTCCCCTTCGCAGCTAGCCGCTTCAGCCGGCAAAAGCCGGGGAAAGTCAGCCAAATAGCTGCGAAACTCCTCGTCACGGAGACCAGGCTCCTTGGTAAACCGGTGTTCGAAATGCTGCCGGAACGCCTCGCACATGTCGTCGGTGGACCGAAGGAGATGCCCCTCCGGGTCGCGCACTTCTCGAATGTACCGATCGCCGGCCCGACGAATTTCTTCCTTGCGCAGTTCTGCGCCCATGTTCACAGCTTCGGAAGACATCTTGCTTAACTTAGCTCTAATTACCTGACCCATATAGCGCTCGCTAGTCGTGCGCCTCAGGGCCTCCCTGGCTAAGGCTATCTCTAGGGGATCCCCACCAGCCTCCGCCCGGGCGAAATTAGCACTAAGTGTCTTTGCCTCCGCAGCCTTATCTAGTTTGAGCCGCTGGCTATATTTGGTGGCGAAAGACCTAATGGAGTCCTTAAGGTTAACCCACCACTTATTCCCAATGACTCGCCCAATTAACGCCCGCTGAACTAGTTTTGTCAGCTGGTCACGAAAGTCCCGCCTGTCCAGTAAGGACTGATTGAACTTCCAATAACCAGCCAACCTAGGCCTAAAGTCTAACACCACACGGGCACAAACGAGTTTGTGGTCCGTGTAGCCTAGCCAGTGGAACGTTGGACATTCTAAGAAGTCTATGTCAAGGCCACTCTCACTAACATCCTATCCAGGTACGCAGATACCCGGGTAGAAGGCCAATTAAGCGCCCACGTCCACATACTCCCATCCGGATGATCGACCCGGTATCTATCGACGAGACCAAATTCGTCGATCAGATCAACCAGGCTACGATCATCATTCCTCCCGCTAGCGCCCCTCCCTCTATCCCATTTGGGGGTTAGGATGGCATTCCAGTCCCCAACTAAGATTAGCCGTGTTGAATGCACCATAAAGGGCTCCAACAGCCGAAAGAAAGAGACACGCTCACCTTGCTTATTGGGCGCATAAACCACAATCAGCCGGAACAATTTGCTTTTCACTGCAATATCGGCCACGATCAGCCGGCCCTCGGCACCGACATGGACAAGGTCAACCTTCGCGTCCAGGGTACGCTTGACCAGCAAAGAAACACCTCTGGCTTGCCGGCTCCCATATGCTGAATAGACGACAAAGTCGTTAGACAGCACACAAGAGTCGACTTCGCAAACAAAGTGAGTCTCTTGGATCGCGGCCACATCCACGCCGAAGGACAAGAGGTCACGAAGCAGGCGAGCCGCCTTACCCCGATCCCTCAGGCCCTTCGCATTCAAGCTGGCTATCTTAATAGACATCTTTTAGTTCTGAAAAAGAAAAACAAAGAACATGCAACAAAGGCACTAGTCACATACGGGGAAAAAATCTCTGGTGGATGGGACCCCGACGGACTGTCCTAGGGACCCTGTACCTATATCGGACGTAATCCGTCCGTCTAGGACAATACCGCCGACGTCCGTGGGGTAGGTTAGCTTTACCACCCTATATAAGCAGGGGTGGAGGATAACCGGGAACCTCCCCGAACAATTTTTGCCCATTTTTTTGAGCTCAGGTGTATGCATTGTTGCCATCCTCAATTTAGGGTATTGCTTCTTGGCGTCTTCTATATGGTCCCAGACCCTCAGGTTACCCCCGGTATTTCTTACGAGGGTAATGACTCCTGGGGCCTGGGGAAAGTTTGTTGGGTCTTCCGTGGACATTTCTTTTACTGTAGTCAGTTTGAGGAGTGGCTTCAGCAGTTTTCGCCTCTGCGAAGACCACTCCTCCACAATGTCCTCATCTACTTTACACAAAGCGTCGCCTTGGGGGAGGGCTTTCTTCTTTTTTGCCCGTGAGGGAGTGGGAATAGGAGAAGGGGAGGGAGTGGGTGTTGCAGAAGTCTGTTTTTTCAAGGGGATCAAATTGAAGGTTGGGGACTGGGAAGCTTTGCGCGGGGAAGATGGTAGGCTTCTTGCCTTGTCGGCATATGTGTGTCTGACCGGGGAAACCGGCAATGATGCGCACTTGTTCCCATGATTGCTTCTTTCGGAGCTCCTGCCCCTTCTTCTGCTTTTTAGCTTGTCCTGCTGCTCCTCTTCTTCCTCTCTCCCGCGCTTCAAAGACGACGCTCTCCCTACCTCCATCGGTTCGTCCTTTTTGGGGGAGGAAACCCTTTCCCTCTCCTGTTTGGCGGGCGTATTTTTTGAGGTAGTCTCCTTTTGTTTTGGGGGTGATTTGACAGGCGGTGGCACCTTTGCCGGCACCTTAGCCGGAGACGGCGTTTTCGCCTTTTTCCTCGCCACCACCTGCCAATCGCCCTCCTTGCTGGCTGCTGGTACTGGTGTAGGAGAGGCTGTCTTCATTGCTTCCTTAGCTGGCTGCTGCTGCTTGGCTGGTTGGGCCTTTGGGGGGGGATTCTTAGATGGACAGATCTTTGCGACATGCTCCGCCGCCCCACAGACCCAACAGCAAGGCTTTCTGCCTTCTACGATTATAAAAATCGAACGACCCCTGCAGGTGAGGATGTTGGGAATTTTAGCGATGTTGTCCTTATTCAGGGTCACCTGCAGGGTCATGTCGCCCGTGAGAAAACCGGCCTTGGACCGCAGCGAGGAGACTTCGGCCACTCTTCCATATTGCACGAAGAAGGCGCCAACATGATCCTCGGCAATGTCCATGGGGACGCCATGCAGGGTGACCTTAACTTTTCTAGTACCCATGTACTCCGTATTGATCAGGAGAGTTTTGGTCTCCAAGACCACACCAATTAGGTTTCTAGCTTCTTGTACGGAGCCAAGCAGGACGTCCCACATGGCATTGCCTCTCCTCGCCACGGCCAACGCTCTAATTTTTAGGGCTTGTAGCCCCTCCTCGAGTGTATCCCGAGGAACGCCGACCAACTTCTTTGTCTTCGGGTCCTTAGTGTACAGAGTGATGACTCTCGCTTCTATTTGAGCCAACTGATCCGGCACCGAAACGAGCTCTGTTCCTTTAATGTAATCCGCGTAGTCCTTAGCAATCTTCTCGTAATAATCCTCCCCTTTTAGCGACATTTTTTTGCCTCCCTTCCACCCAGAGGTCGAAGGTAAGGGGGATGCTGGAGCTGCTGCTGGTATCACTGCTGGTACTGTAGAAGGGGGATTATCCCGAGGCGGTAGAGCCCAATCCCCCTCCTTTCCTCCCACCGACGCCGTGGTGGGAGGAACGCTTTCCATCGGCCCATCTGTGGCCATTGCCACAAAGTGGCCGAACACCGGATCACTGCTTCCCGGTGTTTCGCGTTGTTAGACGCTACTTTTACGCTGGCCCGAGCTATAAACTCGGGCTGGAAAGCAGTAAATCCAAGATACAGAGGACTAACAAATATCACGAAGGAACAAGTGTTATCCTTTGTTCTTTTACCCTAAACCACACAACAAAAAGCCGGGTGGGGAAGGGGTGGTACTTATTTATTTATGAAAAAGTACATAAATTCTGGCACAAGGCCAACAAATGGGAGGGGGAACAAAAACTTGGGTTGGTCTTCCGTAACTATCTTATACCTAGCTAATCAGATTCACGACCCATACATACGTTACAATTTTCTCATTCACCATAAAAATTTGTCCATCAACACTCATACCTATCAAACACCAAAATACCGCAAAATCATACCAGGGACCTAAAAACACCCCAAATGTACATAAAAATTTCTGATTTTTACAATATATACAATATCTTACAAAAATAAATTTAAAACTTTATTCATGAAATGACATGATGGGGAGGGGGAATGAAGAAACAAAAAACCCCAAAACAAAAAACAATTTCAAATGAATATATATACACAATGTTAGTAAGACCCAAACACACCCACATAATTAAAGAGGCCACTGTATTCTGCCTTAAAAAAGAACAAAATCAAGCAGCTCTCTTTCTAAGGGGAATGGATAAGCAGGGGGCAAAAATAAATTGGACTGGAGAATGTATAAGGCTGACCCAGCCGAGAGTGAAAACGGGACAAAATAATACTTGGACAATGGGAATCTCGAACTGGATCATAACAAAAGCAATGAAGCCGGGAACAGGCCAGGACAAACACATTCACTCACATTAACTAGGCACAAAAGAGACTTCTACCTTAACCACGGGCGGGGTTCCAAAGGAATCCACCCCGATGCAACTAGCAGATCTAAAAGAGAAAATCAAGGCTAGCCCCGGTCACGCGAACCAGGCTCGCTGCATATACCCACCTTTCGCTGAACTCTGTCGGGTGCAGCCGTTTCCGTTCAGTTCTAATCTTAATTTTGAGCTGGTGCTCAAAATATCGGATTAGATCCTGATCCGAAAGACGACCTCCCCGCAAGACTTCCTCCAGACGCGTCATCCAAATCACCATTCTAGCCGTGGCCAGTAGCGACAGAAACACCATCCGCTTCACTCCAGAGTACGGGGGCGACACATTGTCCACAGCGTATGCGCGATCAATGAGCACAAGCTCCCGCGGCGCGATACGAGCAGTCAACTCGCCGACACGCGCCCACAACGGGCGAACGCGCGAACAATGGAAGAAGGCGTGCGCAGACGTCTCCTTAATTCCAAGGACGCAACGTTCACAATCTGGCAAATCCGCCAG
The DNA here is from genome assembly GCA_037127315.1 of Ascarosepion bandense. Lineage (NCBI taxonomy): Eukaryota > Metazoa > Mollusca > Cephalopoda > Sepiida > Sepiidae > Ascarosepion > Ascarosepion bandense. The sequence continues at coordinate 3,991,272 of JBBBDQ010000728.1, forward strand.
GCCCATTGCGAACCGCTTGTCGTTGAGAGACAAACCATTCCGAGCCAATCGCCAGGTCAGAGAAAACTCAGAGTTGTTGAGCCAATCCGCACCTGGCGCCCAAGACCAATGAGAGCGATACTCCTCTCTCGACATGCCGAGCTTACTCCACAGTTCATCCTTCACGGCGCCCTCCACTAATCCCCGATAGAAGATTCTCCTAGGCCGTGAAAGGTCACTGGACCATGGAATGGCCCGAAGGGCCGTCAGACATTCGAGCAGGAATTTCGGCCGCCCCCAAGGCCTATTGCTAGTCCTTAGGAGCGGGGGAGTGACAGTGAGGCTAGGGAACATGTCCCTCACTACCCCCGCAAGCAACCGATCTTCCTCCAACGCGCGCCTGAGGAATGCCAACCTCGAAGCGAGCACGTGGCTCCTCAAGTGTGGCATCCCCAGACCCCCTTGACACGGACGGAGGCAACAGACTCCTTTGTCGACCATGTGTTTGCGTCCTCTCCAAAGACAGGAGAATAGCAAACGCTCGAGCGCCTTCTCATGATCGTCACAAAGGGGAAGTACAGACAGCCGGTAAAGGATTCTGGGAAAGAGGTATGTATTACACACCTCCGCCAGACCCTTCACGGAGAGACTCCGTCGACGCCAAATCTCGACCGACGCGCCGACCTTTGCCTGTACTTCTGACCAGTTTTTCTCCAACTGTAAGTCCGGACCGAACCAAACTCCGAGGAGCTTGACCGGCCCGTCCGTCCAGTCGAAGGGCCCCGGGAGGGAAACACCCTTCCAGGCACCTAACCGCAAGCCGGACGACTTGTCGCGGTTAATTCTGGCCCCTGTTACCTGTTCGTACCGTTCAAGCGCCTTCTGTACCGCCCTTATGTCCCTGCGGGAGGACACAAAGGTCGTTACGTCATCGGCGTACGCGGAAACCCTGGCTCGAGCTCCTCCAGGGACAGCAATTCCACGCAGGACCGGACTGCACGTCTCGTCCCTTAGCCGGCGAAGGAGAGGCTCCAACGCCAGGACGTAAAGGAGAGGCGACAGTGGACAACCCTGTCGGACCGACCTAGACAGCGCGAAAGCGCCCGACAGCTTCCCGTTCACCTGTACCACAGCCTTGGGGGAGCGATACAGAAGGCTAATCCAGCGGCTGAAGTCGGGTTTGAATCCGGCGGCCTGCAGGACAGCAGCCAGGTAGCCATGGTCAATCCTATCAAATGCCTTGGACTGATCCAAATTGATCAGCGCGGCCTCTTCGTCGTCTTCTACACCCTCTACGATCGTGCGGATCAAGTGCAGGTTGCTCTGAATTGTTCGTCCCTTCACAGAACAAGTCTGATCCGGTTCCAACAGAGACTCGGCAACTAGCTGCAAGCGATTCGTCAGGATCTTGGCCAAAATCTTTAACTCTGTGTTTAGCAGAGTTATGGGCCTGTAATCATCTAATCCCCGCCCAACCTTCTTGCCTTTTCCCAACAGCGTGATCACGCCCCTGGTGATCCGACCGGGGATGGACCCCTGCCGAAACCAGTGGTTGAACACGACAGTCAAGAGCGGGACAAAAAGGTGCGACATCCTCAAGTACAATTCATAGGGCAAACCATCCAAACCTGGCGACTTGCCACTGCCGGTCTTCTTCAAAGCCGCGTAGACTTCGTCCTCCGTAATCTCCCCTTCGCAGCTAGCCGCTTCAGCCGGCAAGAGCCGGGGAAAGTCAGCCAAATAGCTGCGAAACTCCTCGTCACGGAGACCAGGCTCCTTGGTAAACCGGTGTTCGAAATGCTGCCGGAACGCCTCGCACATGTCGTCAGTGGACCTAAGGAGATGTCCCTCCGGGTCGCGCACCTCTCGAATGTACCGATCGCCGGCCCGACGAATTTCTTCCTTGCGCAGTTCTGCGCCCATGTTCACAGCTTCGGAAGACATCTTGCTTAACTTAGCTCTAATTACCTGACCCATATAGCGCTCGCTAGTCGTGCGCCTCAGGGCCTCCCTGGCTAAGGCTATCTCTAGGGGATCCCCACCAGCCTCCGCCCGGGCGAAATTAGCACTAAGTGTCTTTGCCTCCGCAGCCTTATCTAGTTTGAGCCGCTGGCTATATTTGGTGGCGAAAGACCTAATGGAGTCCTTAAGGTTAACCCACCACTTATTCCCAATGACTCGCCCAATTAACGCCCGCTGAACTAGTTTTGTCAGCTGGTCACGAAAGTCCCGCCTGTCCAGTAAGGACTGATTGAACTTCCAATAACCAGCCAACCTAGGCCTAAAGTCTAACACCACACGGGCACAAACGAGTTTGTGGTCCGTGTAGCCTAGCCAGTGGAACGTTGGACATTCTAAGAAGTCTATGTCGGCCACTCTCACTAACATCCTATCCAGGTACGCAGATACCCGGGTAGAAGGCCAATTAAGCGCCCACGTCCACATACTCCCATCCGGATGATCGACCCGGTATCTATCGACGAGACCAAATTCGTCGATCAGATCAACCAGGCTACGATCATCATTCCTCCCGCTAGCGCCCCTCCCTCTATCCCATTTGGGGGTTAGGATGGCATTCCAGTCCCCAACTAAGATTAGCCGTGTTGAATGCACCATAAAGGGCTCCAACAGCCGAAAGAAAGAGACACGCTCACCTTGCTTATTGGGCGCATAAACCACAATCAGCCGGAACAATTTGCTTTTCACTGCAATATCGGCCACGATCAGCCGGCCCTCGGCACCGACATGGACAAGGTCAACCTTCGCGTCCAGGGTACGCTTGACCAGCAAAGAAACACCTCTGGCTTGCCGGCTCCCATATGCTGAATAGACGACAAAGTCGTTAGACAGCACACAAGAGTCGACTTCGCAAACAAAGTGAGTCTCTTGGATCGCGGCCACATCCACGCCGAAGGACAAGAGGTCACGAAGCAGGCGAGCCGCCTTACCCCGATCCCTCAGGCCCTTCGCATTCAAGTTGGCTATCTTAATAGACATCTTTTAGTTCTGAAAAAGAAAAACAAAGAACATGCAACAAAGGCACTAGTCACATACGGGGAAAAAATCTCTGGTGGATGGGACCCCGACGGACTGTCCTAGGGACCCTGTACCTATATCGGACGTAATCCGTCCGTCTAGGACAATACCGCCGACGTCCGTGGGGTAGGTTAGCTTTACCACCCTATATAAGCAGGGGTGGAGGATAACCGGGAACCTCCCCGAACAATTTTTGCCCATTTTTTTGAGCTCAGGTGTATGCATTGTTGCCATCCTCAATTTAGGGTATTGCTTCTTGGCGTCTTCTATATGGTCCCAGACCCTCAGGTTACCCCCGGTATTTCTTACGAGGGTAATGACTCCTGGGGCCTGGGGAAAGTTTGTTGGGTCTTCCGTGGACATTTCTTTTACTGTAGTCAGTTTGAGGAGTGGCTTCAGCAGTTTTCGCCTCTGCGAAGACCACTCCTCCACAATGTCCTCATCTACTTTACACAAAGCGTCGCCTTGGGGGAGGGCTTTCTTCTTTTTTGCCCGTGAGGGAGTGGGAATAGGAGAAGGGGAGGGAGTGGGTGTTGCAGAAGTCTGTTTTTTCAAGGGGATCAAATTGAAGGTTGGGGACTGGGAAGCTTTGCGCGGGGAAGATGGTAGGCTTCTTGCCTTGTCGGCATATGTGTGTCTGACCGGGGAAACCGGCAATGATGCGCACTTGTTCCCATGATTGCTTCTTTCGGAGCTCCTGCCCCTTCTTCTGCTTTTTAGCTTGTCCTGCTGCTCCTCTTCTTCCTCTCTCCCGCGCTTCAAAGACGACGCTCTCCCTACCTCCATCGGTTCGTCCTTTTTGGGGGAGGAAACCCTTTCCCTCTCCTGTTTGGCGGGCGTATTTTTTGAGGTAGTCTCCTTTTGTTTTGGGGGTGATTTGACAGGCGGTGGCACCTTTGCCGGCACCTTAGCCGGAGACGGCGTTTTCGCCTTTTTCCTCGCCACCACCTGCCAATCGCCCTCCTTGCTGGCTGCTGGTACTGGTGTAGGAGAGGCTGTCTTCATTGCTTCCTTAGCTGGCTGCTGCTGCTTGGCTGGTTGGGCCTTTGGGGGGGGATTCTTAGATGGACAGATCTTTGCGACATGCTCCGCCGCCCCACAGACCCAACAGCAAGGCTTTCTGCCTTCTACGATTATAAAAATCGAACGACCCCTGCAGGTGAGGATGTTGGGAATTTTGGCGATATTCTCCTTATTCAGGGTCACCTGCAGGGTCATGTCGCCCGTGAGAAAACCGGCCTTGGACCGCAGCGAGGAGACTTCGGCCACTCTTCCATATTGCACGAAGAAGGCGCCAACATGATCCTCGGCAATGTCCATGGGGACGCCATGCAGGGTGACCTTAACTTTTCTAGTACCCATGTACTCCGTATTGATCAGGAGAGTTTTGGTCTCCAAGACCACACCAATTAGGTTTCTAGCTTCTTGTACGGAGCCAAGCAGGACGTCCCACATGGCATTGCCTCTCCTCGCCACGGCCAACGCTCTAATTTTTAGGGCTTGTAGCCCCTCCTCGAGTGTATCCCGAGGAACGCCGACCAACTTCTTTGTCTTCGGGTCCTTAGTGTACAGAGTGATGACTCTCGCTTCTATTTGAGCCAACTGATCCGGCACCGAAACGAGCTCTGTTCCTTTAATGTAATCCGCGTAGTCCTTAGCAATCTTCTCGTAATAATCCTCCCCTTTTAGCGACATTTTTTTGCCTCCCTTCCACCCAGAGGTCGAAGGTAAGGGGGATGCTGGAGCTGCTGCTGGTATCACTGCTGGTACTGTAGAAGGGGGATTATCCCGAGGCGGTAGAGCCCAATCCCCTCCTTTCCTCCCACCGACGCCGTGGTGGGAGGAACGCTTTCCATCGGCCCATCTGTGGCCATTGCCACAAAGTGGCCGAACACCGGATCACTGCTTCCCGGTGTTTCGCGTTGTTAGACGCTACTTTTACGCTGGCCCGAGCTATAAACTCGGGCTGGAAAGCAGTAAATCCAAGATACAGAGGACTAACAAATATCACGAAGGAACAAGTGTTATCCTTTGTTCTTTTACCCTAAACCACACAACAAAAAGCCGGGTGGGAAAGGGGTGGTCATTATTTATTTGCAATAAATTACAAATTCTGGCACAAGGCCAACAAATGGGAGGGGGAACAAAAACTTGGGATGGTCTTCAGTAACTATCTTATACCTAGCTAATCCGATTCACGACCCATACATACGTTACAATTTTCTCATTCACCATAAAAATTTGTCCATCAACACTCATACCTATCAAGCACCAAAATACCGCAAAATCATACCGGGGACCTAAAAACACCCCAAATGTACATAAAAATTTCTGATTTTTACAATATATACAAAAGTGTACAAAAATAAATTTAAAACTTTATTCATGAAATGACATGATGGGGAAGGGGGAATGAAGAAACAAAAGTCCCCAAAACAAAAACAATTTCAAATGAATATATATACACAATGTTAGTAAGACCCAAACACACCCACATAATTAAAGAGGCCACTGTATTCTGCCTTAAAAAGGAACAAAATCAAGCAGCTCTCTTTCTAAGGGGAATGGATAAGCAGGGGGCAAAAATAAATTGGACTGGAGAATGTATAAGGCTGACCCAGCCGAGAGTGAAAACGGGACAAAATAATACTTGGACAATGGGAATCTCGAACTGGATCATAACAAAAGCAATGGAAGCCGGGAACAGGCCAGGACAAACACATTCACTCACATTAACTAGGCACAAAAGAGACTTCTACCTTAACCACGGGCGGGGTTCCAAAGGAATCCACCCCGATGCAACTAGCAGATCTAAAAGAGAAAATCAAGGCTAGCCCCGGTCACGCGAACCAGGCTCGCCGCATATACCCACCTTTCGCTGAACTCTGTCGGGTGCAGCCGTTTTCCGTTCAGTTCTAATCTTAATTTTGAGCTGGTGCTCAAAATATCGGATTAGATCCTGATCCGAAAGACGACCGCCCCGCAAGACTTCCTCCAGACGCGTCATCCAAATCACCATTCTAGCCGTGGCCAGTAGCGACAGAAACACCATCCGCTTCACTCCAGAGTACGGGGGCGACACATTGTCCACAGCGTATGCGCGATCAATGAGCACAAGCTCCCGCGGCGCGATACGAGCAGTCAACTCGCCAACACGCGCCCACAACGGCGCGAACAATGGAAGAAGGCGTGCGCAGACGTCTCCTTAATTCCAAGGACGCAACGTTCACAATCTGGCAAATCCGCCAGGCCCATTGCGAAACGCTTGTCGTTGAGAGACAAACCATTCCGAGCCAATCGCCAGGTCAGAGAAAACTCAGAGTTGTTGAGCCAATCCGCACCTGGCGCCCAAGACCAATGAGAGCGATACTCCTCTCTCGACATGCCGAGCTTACTCCACAGTTCATCCTTCACGGCGCCCTCCACTAATCCCCGATAGAAGATTCTCCTAGGCCGTGAAAGGTCACTGGACCATGGAATGGCCCGAAGGGCCGTCAGACATTCGAGCAGGAATTTCGGCCGCCCCCAAGGCCTATTGCTAGTCCTTAGGAGCGGGGGAGTGATAGTGAGGCTAGGGAACATGTCCCTCACTACCCCCGCAAGCAACCGATCTTCCTCCAACGCGCGCCTGAGGAATGCCAACCTCGAAGCGAGCACGTGGCTCCTCAAGTGTGGCATCCCCAGACCCCCTTGACACGGACGGAGGCAACAGACTCCTTTGTCGACCATGTGTTTGCGTCCTCTCCAAAGACAGGAGAATAGCAAACGCTCGAGCGCCTTCTCATGATCGTCACAAAGGGGAAGTACAGACAGCCGGTAAAGCATTCTGGGAAAGAGGTATGTATTACACACCTCCGCCAGACCCTTCACGGAGAGACTCCGTCGACGCCAAATCTCGACCGACGCGCCGACCTTTGCCTGTACTTCTGACCAGTTTTTCTCCAACTGTAAGTCCGGACCGAACCAAACTCCGAGGAGCTTGACCGGCCCGTCCGTCCAGTCGAAGGGCCCCGGGAGGGAAACACCCTTCCAGGCACCTAACCGCAAGCCGGACGACTTGTCGCGGTTAATTCTGGCCCCTGTTACCTGTTCGTACCGTTCAAGCGCCTTCTGTACCGCCCTTATGTCCCTGCAGGAGGACACAAAGGTCGTTACGTCATCGGCGTACGCGGAAACCCTGGCTCGAGCTCCTCCAGGGACAGCAATTCCACGCAGGACCGGACTGCACGTCTCGTCCCTTAGCCGGCGAAGGAGAGGCTCCAACGCCAGGACGTAAAGGAGAGGCGACAGTGGACAACCCTGTCGGACCGACCTAGACAGCGCGAAAGCGCTCGACAGCTTCCCGTTCACCTGTACCACAGCCTTGGGGGAGCGATACAGAAGGCTAATCCAGCGGCTGAAGTCGGGTTTGAATCCGGCGGCCTGCAGGACAGCAGCCAGGTAGCCATGGTCAATCCTATCAAATGCCTTGGACTGATCCAAATTGATCAGCGCGGCCTCTTCGTCGTCTTCTACACCCTCTACGATCGTGCGGAATCAAGTGCAGGTTGCTCTGAATTGTTCGTCCCTTCACAGAACAAGTCTGATCCGGTTCCAACAGAGACTCGGCAACTAGCTGCAAGCGATTCGTCAGGATCTTGGCCAAAATCTTTAACTCTGTGTTTAGCAGAGTTATGGGCCTGTAATCATCTAATCCCCGCCCAACCTTCTTGCCTTTTCCCAACAGCGTGATCACGCCCCTGGTGATCCGACCGGGGATGGACCCCTGCCGAAACCAGTGGTTGAACACGACAGTCAAGAGCGGGACAAAAAGGTGCGACATCCTCAAGTACAATTCATAGGGCAAACCATCCAAACCTGGCGACTTGCCACTGCCGGTCTTCTTCAAAGCCGCGTAGACTTCGTCCTCCGTAATCTCCCCTTCGCAGCTAGCCGCTTCAGCCGGCAAAAGCCGGGGAAAGTCAGCCAAATAGCTGCGAAACTCCTCGTCACGGAGACCAGGCTCCTTGGTAAACCGGTGTTCGAAATGCTGCCGGAACGCCTCGCACATGTCGTCGGTGGACCTAAGGAGATGTCCCTCCGGGTCGCGCACCTTCTCGAATGTACCGATCGCCGGCCCGACGAATTTCTTCCTTGCGCAGTTCTGCGCCCATGTTCACAGCTTCGGAAGACATCTTGCTTAACTTAGCTCTAATTACCTGGCCCATATAGCGCTCGCTAGTCGTGCGCCTCAGGGCCTCCCTGGCTAAGGCTATCTCTAGGGGATCCCCACCAGCCTCCGCCCGGGCGAAATTAGCACTAAGTGTCTTTGCCTCCGCAGCCTTATCTAGTTTGAGCCGCTGGCTATATTTGGTGGCGAAAGACCTAATGGAGTCCTTAAGGTTAACCCACCACTTATTCCCAATGACTCGCCCAATTAACGCCCGCTGAACTAGTTTTGTCAGCTGGTCACGAAAGTCCCGCCTGTCCAGTAAGGACTGATTGAACTTCCAATAACCAGCCAACCTAGGCCTAAAGTCTAACACCACACGGGCACAAACGAGTTTGTGGTCCGTGTAGCCTAGCCAGTGGAACGTTGGACATTCTAAGAAGTCTATGTCGGCCACTCTCACTAACATCCTATCCAGGTACGCAGATACCCGGGTAGAAGGCCAATTAAGCGCCCACGTCCACATACTCCCATCCGGATGATCGACCCGGTATCTATCGACGAGACCAAATTCGTCGATCAGATCAACCAGGCTACGATCATCATTCCTCCCGCTAGCGCCCCTCCCTCTATCCCATTTGGGGGTTAGGATGGCATTCCAGTCCCCAACTAAGATTAGCCGTGTTGAATGCACCATAAAGGGCTCCAACAGCCGAAAGAAAGAGACACGCTCACCTTGCTTATTGGGCGCATAAACCACAATCAGCCGGAACAATTTGCTTTTCACTGCAATATCGGCCACGATCAGCCGGCCCTCGGCACCGACATGGACAAGGTCAACCTTCGCGTCCAGGGTACGCTTGACCAGCAAAGAAACACCTCTGGCTTGCCGGCTCCCATATGCTGAATAGACGACAAAGTCGTTAGACAGCACACAAGAGTCGACTTCGCAAACAAAGTGAGTCTCTTGGATCGCGGCCACATCCACGCCGAAGGACAAGAGGTCACGAAGCAGGCGAGCCGCCTTACCCCGATCCCTCAGGCCCTTCGCATTCAAGTTGGCTATCTTAATAGACATCTTTTAGTTCTGAAAAAGAAAAACAAAGAACATGCAACAAAGGCACTAGTCACATACGGGGAAAAAATCTCTGGTGGATGGGACCCCGACGGACTGTCCTAGGGACCCTGTACCTATATCGGACGTAATCCGTCCGTCTAGGACAATACCGCCGACGTCCGTGGGGTAGGTTAGCTTTACCACCCTATATAAGCAGGGGTGGAGGATAACCGGGAACCTCCCCGAACAATTTTTGCCCATTTTTTTGAGCTCAGGTGTATGCATTGTTGCCATCCTCAATTTAGGGTATTGCTTCTTGGCGTCTTCTATATGGTCCCAGACCCTCAGGTTACCCCCGGTATTTCTTACGAGGGTAATGACTCCTGGGGTCTGGGGAAAGTTTGTTGGGTCTTCCGTGGACATTTCTTTTACTGTAGTCAGTTTGAGGAGTGGCTTCAGCAGTTTTCGCCTCTGCGAAGACCACTCCTCCACAATGTCCTCATCTACTTTACACAAAGCGTCGCCTTGGGGGAGGGCTTTCTTCTTTTTTGCCCGTGAGGGAGTGGGAATAGGAGAAGGGGAGGGAGTGGGTGTTGCAGAAGTCTGTTTTTTCAAGGGGATCAAATTGAAGGTTGGGGACTGGGAAGCTTTGCGCGGGGAAGATGGTAGGCTTCTTGCCTTGTCGGCATATGTGTGTCTGACCGGGGAAACCGGCAATGATGCGCACTTGTTCCCATGATTGCTTCTTTCGGAGCTCCTGCCCCTTCTTCTGCTTTTTAGCTTGTCCTGCTGCTCCTCTTCTTCCTCTCTCCCGCGCTTCAAAGACGACGCTCTCCCTACCTCCATCGGTTCGTCCTTTTTGGGGGAGGAAACCCTTTCCCTCTCCTGTTTGGCGGGCGTATTTTTTGAGGTAGTCTCCTTTTGTTTTGGGGGTGATTTGACAGGCGGTGGCACCTTTGCCGGCACCTTAGCCGGAGACGGCGTTTTCGCCTTTTTCCTCGCCACCACCTGCCAATCGCCCTCCTTGCTGGCTGCTGGTACTGGTGTAGGAGAGGCTGTCTTCATTGCTTCCTTAGCTGGCTGCTGCTGCTTGGCTGGTTGGGCCTTTGGGGGGGGATTCTTAGATGGACAGATCTTTGCGACATGCTCCGCCGCCCCACAGACCCAACAGCAAGGCTTTCTGCCTTCTACGATTATAAAAATCGAACGACCCCTGCAGGTGAGGATGTTGGGAATTTTGGCGATATTCTCCTTATTCAGGGTCACCTGCAGGGTCATGTCGCCCGTGAGAAAACCGGCCTTGGACCGCAGCGAGGAGACTTCGGCCACTCTTCCATATTGCACGAAGAAGGCGCCAACATGATCCTCGGCAATGTCCATGGGGACGCCATGCAGGGTGACCTTAACTTTTCTAGTACCCATGTACTCCGTATTGATCAGGAGAGTTTTGGTCTCCAAGACCACACCAATTAGGTTTCTAGCTTCTTGTACGGAGCCAAGCAGGACGTCCCACATGGCATTGCCTCTCCTCGCCACGGCCAACGCTCTAATTTTTAGGGCTTGTAGCCCCTCCTCGAGTGTATCCCGAGGAACGCCGACCAACTTCTTTGTCTTCGGGTCCTTAGTGTACAGAGTGATGACTCTCGCTTCTATTTGAGCCAACTGATCCGGCACCGAAACGAGCTCTGTTCCTTTAATGTAATCCGCGTAGTCCTTAGCAATCTTCTCGTAATAATCCTCCCCTTTTAGCGACATTTTTTTGCCTCCCTTCCACCCAGAGGTCGAAGGTAAGGGGGATGCTGGAGCTGCTGCTGGTATCACTGCTGGTACTGTAGAAGGGGGATTATCCCGAGGCGGTAGAGCCCAATCCCCCTCCTTTCCTCCCACCGACGCCGTGGTGGGAGGAACGCTTTCCATCGGCCCATCTGTGGCCATTGCCACAAAGTGGCCGAACACCGATCACTGCTTCCCGGTGTTTCGCGTTGTTAGACGCTACTTTTACGCTGGCCCGAGCTATAAACTCGGGCTGGAAAGCAGTAAATCCAAGATACAGAGGACTAACAAATATCACGAAGGAACAAGTGTTATCCTTTGTTCTTTTACCCTAAACCACACAACAAAAAGCCGGGTGGGAAAGGGGTGGTCATTATTTATTCAGCATAAATACATGAATTCTGGCACAAGGCCAACAAATGGGAGGGGGAACAAAAACTTGGGTTGGTCTTCCGTAACTATCTTATACCTAGCTAATCAGATTCACGACCCATACATACGTTACAATTTTCTCAGTCACCATAAAAATTTGTCCATCAACACTCATACCTATCAAGCACCAAAATACCGCAAAATCATACCAGGGACCTAAAAACACCCCAAATGTACATAAAAATTTGTGTATTTACAATATTTACAATAGTGTACAAAAATAAATTTAAAACTTTATTCATGAAATGACATGATGGGGAGGGGGAATGAAGAAACAAAAACCCCCAAAACAAAAAACAATTTCAAATGAATATATATACATGGGTTAGTAAGACCCAAACACACCCACATAATTAAAGAGGCCACTGTATTCTGCCTTAAAAGACAAAATCAAGCAGCTCTCTTTCTAAGGGGAATGGATAAGCAGGGGGCAAAAATAAATTGGACTGGAGAATGTATAAGGCTGACCCAGCCGAGAGTGCAAACGGGACAAAATAATACTTGGACAATGGGAATCTCGAACTGGATCATAACAAAAGCAATGGAGCCGGGAACAGGCCAGGACAAACACATCCACTCACATTAACTAGGCACAAAAAGAACTTCTACCTTAACCACGGGAGGGGTTCCAAAGGAATCCACCCCGATGCAACTAGCAGATCTAAAAGAGAAAATCAAGGCTAGCCCCGGTCACGCGAACCAGGCTCGCCGCATATACCCACCTTTCGCTGAACTCTGTCGGGTGCAGCCGTTTTCGTTCAGTTCTAATCTTAATTTTGAGCTGGTGCTCAAAATATCGGATTAGATCCTGATCCGAAAGACGACCGCCCCGCAAGACTTCCTCCAGACGCGTCATCCAAATCACCATTCTAGCCGTGGCCAGTAGCGACAGAAACACCATCCGCTTCACTCCAGAGTACGGGGGCGACACATTGTCCACAGCGTATGCGCGATCAATGAGCACAAGCTCCCGCGGCGCGATACGAGCAGTCAACTCGCCAACACGCGCCCACAACGGGCGAACGCGCGAACAATGGAAGAAGGCGTGCGCAGACGTCTCCTTAATTCCAAGGACGCAACGTTCACAATCTGGCAAATCCGCCAGGCCCATTGCGAAACGCTTGTCGTTGAGAGACAAACCATTCCGAGCCAATCGCCAGGTCAGAGAAAACTCAGAGTTGTTGAGCCAATCCGCACCTGGCGCCCAAGACCAATGAGAGCGATACTCCTCTCTCGACATGCCGAGCTTACTCCACAGTTCATCCTTCACGGCGCCCTCCACTAATCCCCGATAGAAGATTCTCCTAGGCCGTGAAAGGTCACTGGACCATGGAATGGCCCGAAGGGCCGTCAGACATTCGAGCAGGAATTTCGGCCGCCCCCAAGGCCTATTGCTAGTCCTTAGGAGCGGGGGAGTGATAGTGAGGCTAGGGAACATGTCCCTCACTACCCCCGCAAGCAACCGATCTTCCTCCAACGCGCGCCTGAGGAATGCCAACCTCGAAGCGAGCACGTGGCTCCTCAAGTGTGGCATCCCCAGACCCCCTTGACACGGACGGAGGCAACAGACTCCTTTGTCGACCATGTGTTTGCGTCCTCTCCAAAGACAGGAGAATAGCAAACGCTCGAGCGCCTTCTCATGATCGTCACAAAGGGGAAGTACAGACAGCCGGTAAAGCATTCTGGGAAAGAGGTATGTATTACACACCTCCGCCAGACCCTTCACGGAGAGACTCCGTCGACGCCAAATCTCGACCGACGCGCCGACCTTTGCCTGTACTTCTGACCAGTTTTTCTCCAACTGTAAGTCCGGACCGAACCAAACTCCGAGGAGCTTGACCGGCCCGTCCGTCCAGTCGAAGGGCCCCGGGAGGGAAACACCCTTCCAGGCACCTAACCGCAAGCCGGACGACTTGTCGCGGTTAATTCTGGCCCCTGTTACCTGTTCGTACCGTTCAAGCGCCTTCTGTACCGCCCTTATGTCCCTGCGGGAGGACACAAAGGTCGTTACGTCATCGGCGTACGCGGAAACCCTGGCTCGAGCTCCTCCAGGGACAGCAATTCCACGCAGGACCGGACTGCACGTCTCGTCCCTTAGCCGGCGAAGGAGAGGCTCCAACGCCAGGACGTAAAGGAGAGGCGACAGTGGACAACCCTGTCGGACCGACCTAGACAGCGCGAAAGCGCTCGACAGCTTCCCGTTCACCTGTACCACAGCCTTGGGGGAGCGATACAGAAGGCTAATCCAGCGGCTGAAGTCGGGTTTGAATCCGGCGGCCTGCAGGACAGCAGCCAGGTAGCCATGGTCAATCCTATCAAATGCCTTGGACTGATCCAAATTGATCAGCGCGGCCTCTTCGTCGTCTTCTACACCCTCTACGATCGTGCGGATCAAGTGCAGGTTGCTCTGAATTGTTCGTCCCTTCACAGAACAAGTCTGATCCGGTTCCAACAGAGACTCGGCAACTAGCTGCAAGCGATTCGTCAGGATCTTGGCCAAAATCTTTAACTCTGTGTTTAGCAGAGTTATGGGCCTGTAATCATCTAATCCCCTCCCCTTGCCCAACCTTCTTGCCTTTTCCCAACAGCGTGATCACGCCCCTGGTGATCCGACCGGGGATGGACCCCTGCCGAAACCAGTGGTTGAACACGACAGTCAAGAGCGGGACAAAAAGGTGCGACATCCTCAAGTACAATTCATAGGGCAAACCATCCAAACCTGGCGACTTGCCACTGCCGGTCTTCTTCAAAGCCGCGTAGACTTCGTCCTCCGTAATCTCCCCTTCGCAGCTAGCCGCTTCAGCCGGCAAAAGCCGGGGAAAGTCAGCCAAATAGCTGCGAAACTCCTCGTCACGGAGACCAGGCTCCTTGGTAAACCGGTGTTCGAAATGCTGCCGGAACGCCTCGCACATGTCGTCGGTGGACCTAAGGAGATGTCCCTCCGGGTCGCGCACCTCTCGAATGTACCGATCGCCGGCCCGACGAATTTCTTCCTTGCGCAGTTCTGCGCCCATGTTCACAGCTTCGGAAGACATCTTGCTTAACTTAGCTCTAATTACCTGACCCATATAGCGCTCGCTAGTCGTGCGCCTCAGGGCCTCCCTGGCTAAGGCTATCTCTAGGGGATCCCCACCAGCCTCCGCCCGGGCGAAATTAGCACTAAGTGTCTTTGCCTCCGCAGCCTTATCTAGTTTGAGCCGCTGGCTATATTTGGTGGCGAAAGACCTAATGGAGTCCTTAAGGTTAACCCACCACTTATTCCCAATGACTCGCCCAATTAACGCCCGCTGAACTAGTCTTGTCAGCTGGTCACGAAAGTCCCGCCTGTCCAGTAAGGACTGATTGAACTTCCAATAACCAGCCAACCTAGGCCTAAAGTCTAACACCACACGGGCACAAACGAGTTTGTGGTCCGTGTAGCCTAGCCAGTGGAACGTTGGACATTCTAAGAAGTCTATGTCGGCCACTCTCACTAACATCCTATCCAGGTACGCAGATACCCGGGTAGAAGGCCAATTAAGCGCCCACGTCCACATACTCCCATCCGGATGATCGACCCGGTATCTATCGACGAGACCAAATTCGTCGATCAGATCAACCAGGCTACGATCATCATTCCTCCCGCTAGCGCCCCTCCCTCTATCCCATTTGGGGGTTAGGATGGCATTCCAGTCCCCAACTAAGATTAGCCGTGTTGAATGCACCATAAAGGGCTCCAACAGCCGAAAGAAAGAGACACGCTCACCTTGCTTATTGGGCGCATAAACCGCAATCAACCGGAACGACTTGCTTTTCACTGCAATATCGGCCACGATCAGCCGGCCCTCGGCACCGACATGGACAAGGTCAACCTTCGCGTCCAGGGTACGCTTGACCAGCAAAGAAACACCTCTGGCTTGCCGGCTCCCATATGCTGAATAGACGACAAAGTCGTTAGACAGCACACAAGAGTCGACTTCGCAAACAAAGTGAGTCTCTTGGATCGCGGCCACATCCACGCCGAAGGACAAGAGGTCACGAAGCAGGCGAGCCGCCTTACCCCGATCCCTCAGGCCCTTCGCATTCAAGCTGGCTATCTTAATAGACATCTTTTAGTTCTGAAAAAGAAAAGCAAAGAACATGCAACAAAGGCACTAGTCACATACGGGGAAAAAATCTCTGGTGGATGGGACCCCGACGGACTGTCCTAGGGACCCTGTACCTATATCGGACGTAATCCGTCCGTCTAGGACAATACCGCCGACGTCCGTGGGGTAGGTTAGCTTTACCACCCTATATAAGCAGGGGTGGAGGATAACCGGGAACCTCCCCGAACAATTTTTGCCCATTTTTTTGAGCTCAGGTGTATGCATTGTTGCCATCCTCAATTTAGGGTATTGCTTCTTGGCGTCTTCTATATGGTCCCAGACCCTCAGGTTACCCCCGGTATTTCTTACGAGGGTAATGACTCCTGGGGCCTGGGGAAAGTTTGTAGGGTCTTCCGTGGACATTTCTTTTACTGTAGTCAGTTTGAGGAGTGGCTTCAGCAGTTTTCGCCTCTGCGAAGACCACTCCTCCACAATGTCCTCATCTACTTTACACAAAGCGTCGCCTTGGGGGAGGGCTTTCTTCTTTTTTGCCCGTGAGGGAGTGGGAATAGGAGAAGGGGAGGGAGTGGGTGTTGCAGAAGTCTGTTTTTTCAAGGGGATCAAATTGAAGGTTGGGGACTGGGAAGCTTTGCGCGGGGAAGATGGTAGGCTTCTTGCCTTGTCAGCATATGTGTGTCTGACCGGGGAAACCGGCAATGATGCACACTTGTCCGCATGTATGCTTCTTTCGGAGCTCCTGCCCCTTCTTCTGCTTTTTAGCTTGTCCTGCTGCTCCTCTTCTTCCTCTCTCCCGCGCTTCAAAGACGACGCTCTCCCTACCTCCATCGGTTCGTCCTTTTTGGGGGAGGAAACCCTTTCCCTCTCCTGTTTGGCGGGCGTATTTTTTGAGGTAGTCTCCTTTTGTTTTGGGGGTGATTTGACAGGCGGTGGCACCTTCGCCGGCCCCTTGGCCGGAGAAGGCGTTTTCGCCTTTTTCCTCGCCACCACCTGCCAATCGCCCTCCTTGCTGGCTGCTGGTACTGGTGTAGGAGAGGCTGTCTTCACTGCTTCCTTAGCTGGCTGCTGCTGCTTGGCTGGTTGGGCCTTTGGGGGGGATTCTTAGACGGACAGATCTTTGCGACATGCTCCGCCGCCCCACAGACCCAACAGCAAGGCTTTCTGCCTTCTACGATTATAAAAATCGAACGACCCCTGCAGGTGAGGATGTTGGGAATTTTGGCGATATTCTCCTTATTCAGGGTCACCTGCAGGGTCATGTCGCCCGTGAGAAAACCGGCCTTGGACCGCAGCGAGGAGACTTCGGCCACTCTTCCATATTGCACGAAGAAGGCGCCAACATGATCCTCGGCAATGTCCATGGGGACGCCATGCAGGGTGACCTTAACTTTTCTAGTACCCATGTACTCCGTATTGATCAGGAGAGTTTTGGTCTCCAAGACCACACCAATTAGGTTTCTAGCTTCTTGTACGGAGCCAAGCAGGACGTCCCACATGGCATTGCCTCTCCTCGCCACGGCCAACGCTCTAATTTTTAGGGCTTGTAGCCCCTCCTCGAGTGTATCCCGAGGAACGCCGACCAACTTCTTTGTCTTCGGGTCCTTAGTGTACAGAGTGATGACTCTCGCTTCTATTTGAGCCAACTGATCCGGCACCGAAACGAGCTCTGTTCCTTTAATGTAATCCGCGTAGTCCTTAGCAATCTTCTCGTAATAATCCTCCCCTTTTAGCGACATTTTTTGCCTCCCTTCCACCCAGAGGTCGAAGGTAAGGGGGATGCTGGAGCTGCTGCTGGTATCACTGCTGGTACTGTAGAAGGGGGATTATCCCGAGGCGGTAGAGCCCAATCCCCCTCCTTTCCTCCCACCGACGCCGTGGTGGGGGGAACGACTTCCACCGGCCCATCTGTGGCCATTGCCACAAAGTGGCCGAACACCGGACAACTGTTTTTCCGGTGTTTCGCGCGAGAAACGCTACTTTACCGTGGCCCGAGCTATAAACTCGGGCTGGAAAACCAGATTGTCAAGAAACAAGGAACTAACAAATATCACTGCGGAACAAATGTCAAACCTTGCTCTTATTACCATTCACCACACAACAAAAAGCCGGGTGGGAAAGGGGTGGTCATTATTTATTCAGCATAAATACATGAATTCTGGCACAAGGCCAACAAATGGGAGGGGGAACAAAAACTTGGGTTGGTCTTCCGTAACTATCTTATACCTAGCTAATCAGATTCACGACCCATACATACGTTACAATTTTCTCAGTCACCATAAAAATTTGTCCATCAACACTCATACCTATCAAGCACCAAAATACCGCAAAATCATACCAGGGACCTAAAAACACCCCAAATGTACATAAAAATTTGTGTATTTACAATATTTACAATAGTGTACAAAAATAAATTTAAAACTTTATTCATGAAATGACATGATGGGGAGGGGGAATGAAGAAACAAAAAACCCCAAAACAAAAAACAATTTCAAATGAATATATATACATGGGTTAGTAAGACCCAAACACACCCACATAATTAAAGAGGCCACTGTATTCTGCCTTAAAAGACAAAATCAAGCAGCTCTCTTTCTAAGGGGAATGGATAAGCAGGGGGCAAAAATAAATTGGACTGGAGAATGTATAAGGCTGACCCAGCCGAGAGTGAAAACGGGACAAAATAATACTTGGACAATGGGAATCTCGAACTGGATCATAACAAAAGCAATGGAGCCGGGAACAGGCCAGGACAAACACATCCACTCACATTAACTAGGCACAAAAAGAACTTCTACCTTAACCACGGGAGGGGTTCCAAAGGAATCCACCCCGATGCAACTAGCAGATCTAAAAGAGAAAATCAAGGCTAGCCCCGGTCACGCGAACCAGGCTCGCCGCATATACCCACCTTTCGCTGAACTCTGTCGGGTGCAGCCGTTTTCGTTCAGTTCTAATCTTAATTTTGAGCTGGTGCTCAAAATATCGGATTAGATCCTGATCCGAAAGACGACCGCCCCGCAAGACTTCCTCCAGACGCGTCATCCAAATCACCATTCTAGCCGTGGCCAGTAGCGACAGAAACACCATCCGCTTCACTCCAGAGTACGGGGGCGACACATTGTCCACAGCGTATGCGCGATCAATGAGCACAAGCTCCCGCGGCGCGATACGAGCAGTCAACTCGCCAACACGCGCCCACAACGGGCGAACGCGCGAACAATGGAAGAAGGCGTGCGCAGACGTCTCCTTAATTCCAAGGACGCAACGTTCACAATCTGGCAAATCCGCCAGGCCCATTGCGAAACGCTTGTCGTTGAGAGACAAACCATTCCGAGCCAATCGCCAGGTCAGAGAAAACTCAGAGTTGTTGAGCCAATCCGCACCTGGCGCCCAAGACCAATGAGAGCGATACTCCTCTCTCGACATGCCGAGCTTACTCCACAGTTCATCCTTCACGGCGCCCTCCACTAATCCCCGATAGAAGATTCTCCTAGGCCGTGAAAGGTCACTGGACCATGGAATGGCCCGAAGGGCCGTCAGACATTCGAGCAGGAATTTCGGCCGCCCCCAAGGCCTATTGCTAGTCCTTAGGAGCGGGGGAGTGATAGTGAGGCTAGGGAACATGTCCCTCACTACCCCCGCAAGCAACCGATCTTCCTCCAACGCGCGCCTGAGGAATGCCAACCTCGAAGCGAGCACGTGGCTCCTCAAGTGTGGCATCCCCAGACCCCCTTGACACGGACGGAGGCAACAGACTCCTTTGTCGACCATGTGTTTGCGTCCTCTCCAAAGACAGGAGAATAGCAAACGCTCGAGCGCCTTCTCATGATCGTCACAAAGGGGAAGTACAGACAGCCGGTAAAGCATTCTGGGAAAGAGGTATGTATTACACACCTCCGCCAGACCCTTCACGGAGAGACTCCGTCGACGCCAAATCTCGACCGACGCGCCGACCTTTGCCTGTACTTCTGACCAGTTTTTCTCCAACTGTAAGTCCGGACCGAACCAAACTCCGAGGAGCTTGACCGGCCCGTCCGTCCAGTCGAAGGGCCCCGGGAGGGAAACACCCTTCCAGGCACCTAACCGCAAGCCGGACGACTTGTCGCGGTTAATTCTGGCCCCTGTTACCTGTTCGTACCGTTCAAGCGCCTTCTGTACCGCCCTTATGTCCCTGCGGGAGGACACAAAGGTCGTTACGTCATCGGCGTACGCGGAAACCCTGGCTCGAGCTCCACCAGGGACAGCAATTCCACGCAGGACCGGACTGCACGTCTCGTCCCTTAGCCGGCGAAGGAGAGGCTCCAACGCCAGGACGTAAAGGAGAGGCGACAGTGGACAACCCTGTCGGACCGACCTAGACAGCGCGAAAGCGCTCGACAGCTTCCCGTTCACCTGTACCACAGCCTTGGGGGAGCGATACAGAAGGCTAATCCAGCGGCTGAAGTCGGGTTTGAATCCGGCGGCCTGCAGGACAGCAGCCAGGTAGCCATGGTCAATCCTATCAAATGCCTTGGACTGATCCAAATTGATCAGCGCGGCCTCTTCGTCGTCTTCTACACCCTCTACGATCGTGCGAATCAAGTGCAGGTTGCTCTGAATTGTTCGTCCCTTCACAGAACAAGTCTGATCCGGTTCCAACAGAGACTCGGCAACTAGCTGCAAGCGATTCGTCAGGATCTTGGCCAAAATCTTTAACTCTGTGTTTAGCAGAGTTATGGGCCTGTAATCATCTAATCCCCGCCCAACCTTCTTGCCTTTTCCCAACAGCGTGATCACGCCCCTGGTGATCCGACCGGGGATGGACCCCTGCCGAAACCAGTGGTTGAACACGACAGTCAAGAGCGGGACAAAAAGGTGCGACATCCTCAAGTACAATTCATAGGGCAAACCATCCAAACCTGGCGACTTGCCACTGCCGGTCTTCTTCAAAGCCGCGTAGACTTCGTCCTCCGTAATCTCCCCTTCGCAGCTAGCCGCTTCAGCCGGCAAAAGCCGGGGAAAGTCAGCCAAATAGCTGCGAAACTCCTCGTCACGGAGACCAGGCTCCTTGGTAAACCGGTGTTCGAAATGCTGCCGGAACGCCTCGCACATGTCGTCGGTGGACCGAAGGAGATGCCCCTCCGGGTCGCGCACTTCTCGAATGTACCGATCGCCGGCCCGACGAATTTCTTCCTTGCGCAGTTCTGCGCCCATGTTCACAGCTTCGGAAGACATCTTGCTTAACTTAGCTCTAATTACCTGGCCCATATAGCGCTCGCTAGTCGTGCGCCTCAGGGCCTCCCTGGCTAAGGCTATCTCTAGGGGATCCCCACCAGCCTCCGCCCGGGCGAAATTAGCACTAAGTGTCTTTGCCTCCGCAGCCTTATCTAGTTTGAGCCGCTGGCTATATTTGGTGGCGAAAGACCTAATGGAGTCCTTAAGGTTAACCCACCACTTATTCCCAATGACTCGCCCAATTAACGCCCGCTGAACTAGTTTTGTCAGCTGGTCACGAAAGTCCCGCCTGTCCAGTAAGGACTGATTGAACTTCCAATAACCAGCCAACCTAGGCCTAAAGTCTAACACCACACGGGCACAAACGAGTTTGTGGTCCGTGTAGCCTAGCCAGTGGAACGTTGGACATTCTAAGAAGTCTATGTCGGCCACTCTCACTAACATCCTATCCAGGTACGCAGATACCCGGGTAGAAGGCCAATTAAGCGCCCACGTCCACATACTCCCATCCGGATGATCGACCCGGTATCTATCGACGAGACCAAATTCGTCGATCAGATCAACCAGGCTACGATCATCATTCCTCCCGCTAGCGCCCCTCCCTCTATCCCATTTGGGGGTTAGGATGGCATTCCAGTCCCCAACTAAGATTAGCCGTGTTGAATGCACCATAAAGGGCTCCAACAGCCGAAAGAAAGAGACACGCTCACCTTGCTTATTGGGCGCATAAACCACAATCAGCCGGAACAATTTGCTTTTCACTGCAATATCGGCCACGATCAGCCGGCCCTCGGCACCGACATGGACAAGGTCAACCTTCGCGTCCAGGGTACGCTTGACCAGCAAAGAAACACCTCTGGCTTGCCGGCTCCCATATGCTGAATAGACGACAAAGTCGTTAGACAGCACACAAGAGTCGACTTCGCAAACAAAGTGAGTCTCTTGGATCGCGGCCACATCCACGCCGAAGGACAAGAGGTCACGAAGCAGGCGAGCCGCCTTACCCCGATCCCTCAGGCCCTTCGCATTCAAGCTGGCTATCTTAATAGACATCTTTTAGTTCTGAAAAAGAAAAAACAAAGAACATGCAACAAAGGCACTAGTCGCATACGGGGTAGAAATCTCGGGCAGAGGGGACCCCGACGGACTGTCCTAGGGACCCTGTTCCTACATCGGACGTAATCCGTCCGTCTAGGACAATTCCGCCGACGTCCGTAGGGTAGTTTAGTTTTACCACCCTATATAAACTGGGGTGGAGCAAAACTGGGAACCGCCCCGCACAATTTTTGCTCATTTTTTTTAGGTCCGGAGTGTTCTCCTTGACCATACAAATATTGGAAAAATGTTTTTTTGCCATTGAAATGTGGTCCCAGACCCTCAGGTTGCCACCAGTATTCCTTATTAGGGTAATGACACCTGGGGCCTGGGGAAAGTTTCTCGGATTTTCTGTTGACATACCGTTGACCTTCTCCAGCCTCAACAAAGGCTTTAATAATTTGCGCCTTTGAGAAGACCATCCCGCCGCAATGTCCGGGTTCACTTTCAGAAGCTCATCCCCCTGGGGAAGGCCCTTTTTCTTTTTGTCCCGAGCGGGAGTGGGTACAGGAGAAGGGGAAGGGGTGGGAGTTGGTGAACGCGGCCTCAAGGGGGTCAACTTGAAGGTCGGGGACTGGGAAGCTTTTCGCGGGGAAGAGGGAAGGCTTCTCGCTTTTTCCGCGTATGAAGTCCTGGCCGGAGAAACCGGCAGCGAAACACACTTAGTTGACTTCCTCTCTCTGCTTCTCTCCCTGCTCCGGCTCCTTCTGCGACTCTTCGTCGTCTCGTGCTGCTCCTCCTCCACGAACTCCCTTCCGCGCTTTAGGGAGCCTGACCGCTCGGTGTCCATCTTCTCTGGTTTAGAAGGAGATTTATTTCGTTTCTCCTTTGGGGAGGGCGAAACTTCCACCGTCGGCTCCTTGACTTTTGGCGGAGCTTTGGCGGGAGTTTTGGCGGGCGCCTTGACAGGTGATGGCGCCTTCCCTGGTGAAGGCGTTTTTGCCTTTTTCCTTGCCACCACCTGCCACTCGCCCTCCTTATTCGCTACTGGTGCAGGTGAAGGTGCTGAAGGTACTGAAGATGGAGGTGCCGGCTTTTCCTTTTCCGCCTGCTGCTTGGATGCCTGGGTGCCGGGGGCCGGCTTCTTATTCGTGCACGTCTTGGCCACGTGGTCCGCCGCCCCGCACACCCAACAGCAAGGCTTCCGGCCCTCAACGATCACAAATATGACCCTCTTTCGACACGTTAACACGTTGGGGATATCTTCCACCGCCTTTTTTGACAGTGTGACCTGCAGGGACATGTCCCCTGTCAGGTATCCGGCTTTTGATCTTGCCGAGGAGACCTCGGCCACCCTTCCATACTTTGCGAAGAATGCACCCACATGGTCTTCAGTGATATCCATGGGGACACCATGCAAGGTTATCTTCAGCTTGCGTGTCCCCATGTACTCCGTTAACAGGATCATTTTGTCAGTCTCCAGGGTGACTCCGGCAAGCTGTTTGGCCTCCTCGGCCGTTCCAAGCAAGACATCCCAAGACGCGTTACTCCTCCTGGCCACGGCTTTTGCTCTAATGTTGAGCACCTTGATGGCCTCCTCCACGTTTTCTCGGCTAACTCCAACGACCTTCTTGGACTTGGGATCCTTAGTAATTAGCGTTATAATACGCGCCTCAATGTCCGCCAGTTCATCCGGCACCGACACCAATTCCGTGCCCTTGATGTATTTCTCATATTTTTCCTTCAATTTGTCATAATATTCTTCTCCTTTTTTCTCCAGGACCTTTCCTTTCTTCCACCCCGAGGTTGAAGGTTTCGGGGAACCAGGAGCTGCTGCTGTCGGTACCGGTAATGGTCCGGTTCCCGTTGCTGGTCCTTGTAAAGCTGCTGATGCTGGTATGGAGGGTGACTCCCGTGGCGGCAATTGCCAGTCACCCTCCTTTCCTCCCACCGAGGCCGTGGTGGGAGGAACGATCACATCTGGCCTATCGGAGGCCATTGCCTCCTAAGAGGCTAAGCGCGAGACACCTGCCTCCGGTGTTTCGCGTCCTTCGCAGGTCGCTACTTTACGCAGCCCAAGCAATAAACTTGGGTGGAGACCACAATGCCACACTTGACCAAAGTAATAGTAAGTATCACTATGGAACAGATACTACACTTTGATCCAAACCAAACCGACCACGCAAACACAAAAAAGTCCGGTGGGGGAGGGTTGGTCATTATTTATTCAGCATAAATACATGAATTCTGGCACAAGGCCAACAAATGGGAGGGGGAACAAAAACTTGGGTTGGTCTTCCGTAACTATCTTATACCTAGCTAATCAGATTCACGACCCATACATACGTTACAATTTTCTCAGTCACCATAAAAATTTGTCCATCAACACTCATACCTATCAAGCACCAAAATACCGCAAAATCATACCAGGGACCTAAAAACACCCCAAATGTACATAAAAATTTGTGTATTTACAATATTTACAATAGTGTACAAAAATAAATTTAAAACTTTATTCATGAAATGACATGATGGGGAGGGGGAATGAAGAAACAAAAAACCCCAAAACAAAAAACAATTTCAAATGAATATATATACATGGGTTAGTAAGACCCAAACACACCCACATAATTAAAGAGGCCACTGTATTCTGCCTTAAAAGACAAAATCAAGCAGCTCTCTTTCTAAGGGGAATGGATAAGCAGGGGGCAAAAATAAATTGGACTGGAGAATGTATAAGGCTGACCCAGCCGAGAGTGAAAACGGGACAAAATAATACTTGGACAATGGGAATCTCGAACTGGATCATAACAAAAGCAATGGAGCCGGGAACAGGCCAGGACAAACACATCCACTCACATTAACTAGGCACAAAAAGAACTTCTACCTTAACCACGGGAGGGGTTCCAAAGGAATCCACCCCGATGCAACTAGCAGATCTAAAAGAGAAAATCAAGGCTAGCCCCGGTCACGCGAACCAGGCTCGCCGCATATACCCACCTTTCGCTGAACTCTGTCGGGTGCAGCCGTTTTCGTTCAGTTCTAATCTTAATTTTGAGCTGGTGCTCAAAATATCGGATTAGATCCTGATCCGAAAGACGACCGCCCCGCAAGACTTCCTCCAGACGCGTCATCCAAATCACCATTCTAGCCGTGGCCAGTAGCGACAGAAACACCATCCGCTTCACTCCAGAGTACGGGGGCGACACATTGTCCACAGCGTATGCGCGATCAATGAGCACAAGCTCCCGCGGCGCGATACGAGCAGTCAACTCGCCAACACGCGCCCACAACGGGCGAACGCGCGAACAATGGAAGAAGGCGTGCGCAGACGTCTCCTTAATTCCAAGGACGCAACGTTCACAATCTGGCAAATCCGCCAGGCCCATTGCGAAACGCTTGTCGTTGAGAGACAAACCATTCCGAGCCAATCGCCAGGTCAGAGAAAACTCAGAGTTGTTGAGCCAATCCGCACCTGGCGCCCAAGACCAATGAGAGCGATACTCCTCCCTCGACATGCCGAGCTTACTCCACAGTTCATCCTTCACGGCGCCCTCCACTAATCCCCGATAGAAGATTCTCCTAGGCCGTGAAAGGTCACTGGACCATGGAATGGCCCGAAGGGCCGTCAGACATTCGAGCAGGAATTTCGGCCGCCCCCAAGGCCTATTGCTAGTCCTTAGGAGCGGGGGAGTGATAGTGAGGCTAGGGAACATGTCCCTCACTACCCCCGCAAGCAACCGATCTTCCTCCAACGCGCGCCTGAGGAATGCCAACCTCGAAGCGAGCACGTGGCTCCTCAAGTGTGGCATCCCCAGACCCCCTTGACACGGACGGAGGCAACAGACTCCTTTGTCGACCATGTGTTTGCGTCCTCTCCAAAGACAGGAGAATAGCAAACGCTCGAGCGCCTTCTCATGATCGTCACAAAGGGGAAGTACAGACAGCCGGTAAAGCATTCTGGGAAAGAGGTATGTATTACACACCTCCGCCAGACCCTTCACGGAGAGACTCCGTCGACGCCAAATCTCGACCGACGCGCCGACCTTTGCCTGTACTTCTGACCAGTTTTTCTCCAACTGTAAGTCCGGACCGAACCAAACTCCGAGGAGCTTGACCGGCCCGTCCGTCCAGTCGAAGGGCCCCGGGAGGGAAACACCCTTCCAGGCACCTAACCGCAAGCCGGACGACTTGTCGCGGTTAATTCTGGCCCCTGTTACCTGTTCGTACCGTTCAAGCGCCTTCTGTACCGCCCTTATGTCCCTGCGGGAGGACACAAAGGTCGTTACGTCATCGGCGTACGCGGAAACCCTGGCTCGAGCTCCACCAGGGACAGCAATTCCACGCAGGACCGGACTGCACGTCTCGTCCCTTAGCCGGCGAAGGAGAGGCTCCAACGCCAGGACGTAAAGGAGAGGCGACAGTGGACAACCCTGTCGGACCGACCTAGACAGCGCGAAAGCGCTCGACAGCTTCCCGTTCACCTGTACCACAGCCTTGGGGGAGCGATACAGAAGGCTAATCCAGCGGCTGAAGTCGGGTTTGAATCCGGCGGCCTGCAGGACAGCAGCCAGGTAGCCATGGTCAATCCTATCAAATGCCTTGGACTGATCCAAATTGATCAGCGCGGCCTCTTCGTCGTCTTCTACACCCTCTACGATCGTGCGAATCAAGTGCAGGTTGCTCTGAATTGTTCGTCCCTTCACAGAACAAGTCTGATCCGGTTCCAACAGAGACTCGGCAACTAGCTGCAAGCGATTCGTCAGGATCTTGGCCAAAATCTTTAACTCTGTGTTTAGCAGAGTTATGGGCCTGTAATCATCTAATCCCCGCCCAACCTTCTTGCCTTTTCCCAACAGCGTGATCACGCCCCTGGTGATCCGACCGGGGATGGACCCCTGCCGAAACCAGTGGTTGAACACGACAGTCAAGAGCGGGACAAAAAGGTGCGACATCCTCAAGTACAATTCATAGGGCAAACCATCCAAACCTGGCGACTTGCCACTGCCGGTCTTCTTCAAAGCCGCGTAGACTTCGTCCTCCGTAATCTCCCCTTCGCAGCTAGCCGCTTCAGCCGGCAAAAGCCGGGGAAAGTCAGCCAAATAGCTGCGAAACTCCTCGTCACGGAGACCAGGCTCCTTGGTAAACCGGTGTTCGAAATGCTGCCGGAACGCCTCGCACATGTCGTCGGTGGACCGAAGGAGATGTCCCTCCGGGTCGCGCACCTCTCGAATGTACCGATCGCCGGCCCGACGAATTTCTTCCTTGCGCAGTTCTGCGCCCATGTTCACAGCTTCGGAAGACATCTTGCTTAACTTAGCTCTAATTACCTGACCCATATAGCGCTCGCTAGTCGTGCGCCTCAGGGCCTCCCTGGCTAAGGCTATCTCTAGGGGATCCCCACCAGCCTCCGCCCGGGCGAAATTAGCACTAAGTGTCTTTGCCTCCGCAGCCTTATCTAGTTTGAGCCGCTGGCTATATTTGGTGGCGAAAGACCTAATGGAGTCCTTAAGGTTAACCCACCACTTATTCCCAATGACTCGCCCAATTAACGCCCGCTGAACTAGTTTTGTCAGCTGGTCACGAAAGTCCCGCCTGTCCAGTAAGGACTGATTGAACTTCCAATAACCAGCCAACCTAGGCCTAAAGTCTAACACCACACGGGCACAAACGAGTTTGTGGTCCGTGTAGCCTAGCCAGTGGAACGTTGGACATTCTAAGAAGTCTATGTCGGCCACTCTCACTAACATCCTATCCAGGTACGCAGATACCCGGGTAGAAGGCCAATTAAGCGCCCACGTCCACATACTCCCATCCGGATGATCGACCCGGTATCTATCGACGAGACCAAATTCGTCGATCAGATCAACCAGGCTACGATCATCATTCCTCCCGCTAGCGCCCCTCCCTCTATCCCATTTGGGGGTTAGGATGGCATTCCAGTCCCCAACTAAGATTAGCCGTGTTGAATGCACCATAAAGGGCTCCAACAGCCGAAAGAAAGAGACACGCTCACCTTGCTTATTGGGCGCATAAACCACAATCAGCCGGAACAATTTGCTTTTCACTGCAATATCGGCCACGATCAGCCGGCCCTCGGCACCGACATGGACAAGGTCAACCTTCGCGTCCAGGGTACGCTTGACCAGCAAAGAAACACCTCTGGCTTGCCGGCTCCCATATGCTGAATAGACGACAAAGTCGTTAGACAGCACACAAGAGTCGACTTCGCAAACAAAGTGAGTCTCTTGGATCGCGGCCACATCCACGCCGAAGGACAAGAGGTCACGAAGCAGGCGAGCCGCCTTACCCCGATCCCTCAGGCCCTTCGCATTCAAGCTGGCTATCTTAATAGACATCTTTTAAACCTGAAAAAGAAAAAGAAAAAACAGGCAACAAAGGCTCTCTAATTGCATACGGGACGGAAATCTTTGGCAGTTAGGACCCCGACGGACTGTCCTAGGGACCCTGTTCCTACGTCGGACGTAATCCGTCCGTCTAGGACAATGCCGCCGACGTCCGTGGGGTACATTAGTTTTACCACCCTATATAAACTGGGGTGGAGCAAAACCGGGAACCTCCCCGAACAATTTTTGGACATTTTCCTTAGTTCAGCTGAATTCTCGATACACATCCTTAATTTAGGATAACACTTTTTCGCTTCTGCGATGTGGTCCCAGACCCGCAGGTTACCCCCGGTGTTCCGTACGAGGGTAATTACTCCTGGGGCCTGGGAAAAGTTATTGGGGTCCTCCGTCGATAGACCATCCACAGAGGTCATCTTCAGCAGTGGCTTGAGTAATTTGCGTCTTTGCGACGACCAATCTGCAGAGACGTCCTCTTCCACCTTCAATAGCGCTTCCCCTCTGGGCAGGGCTTTTTTCTTTTTTGCCCGAGTGGGAGTGGACATGGGAGAAGGGGAGGGAGTGGGGGTTAAAGCAACTGGTCTTAGGGGGGTCAATTTAAAGGTAGGGGACTGGGAAGCCTTCAGCGGGGACGAGGGGAGGCTCCTTGCCTTTTGCGCGTACGTCTGCCTCTCCGGCGAGACAGGAAGCGAGGAGCACCTGTGTGATGTTGAACTCCTTTCTCTGCTCTTTCGCCGATTTTTGGAGATCTCTTGCTGCTCCTCTTCGTCCTCCCGGCTGCGTTTTAACGACCCCGATCTTTGTGTTTCCATCGGTTCTTCCTTATCCTTCGGGCCCTCATTTTGGGGAGGTTTTTTTGCCTTCCCCTGCTTGGTAGCGGCCTTGGGTGATGAGGGCTCCCTTGACTCCGAAGGCTCCTGAGGTGGTGATGGCATTTTGGTCGGAGAAGGCGATTTCTCCGCTGGCACCTTCGCCTTCTTTTTCTTTCCGACAGTCTGCCACTCATTCACCTTATCCGGAACTGCCTCCTTCGACACTTCTGGTTGCTTTACAACCGGTTTCTCCTGCTGCTGCTTTGCCGGCTGGGTCCCTGTGGCCGGATCCTTTTTCGGGCACGCCTTGGCGACGTGATTGGAATCGCCACAAACCCAGCAGAAGGGCTTTCTTCCCTCGACGATCACATAAATTGACCTTCCCCTGCAGGTGATAATGTTGGGGATATTGCCGATCTTCTTTTGCTCGACCGTCACCTGCAGGATGACATCACCAGTCAGAAAGCCCTGCTTCGAAGTGAGTGCCTTCACCTCCTCGACCTTGCCAAATTGTGTGAAGAACACCCCAACGTGGTCCAATGAAATCTCCATGGGCACGCCGTGAAGAGTGA
Organism: Ascarosepion bandense; assembly: GCA_037127315.1. Classification (NCBI taxonomy): domain Eukaryota; kingdom Metazoa; phylum Mollusca; class Cephalopoda; order Sepiida; family Sepiidae; genus Ascarosepion; species Ascarosepion bandense. The sequence continues at coordinate 4,020,781 of JBBBDQ010000728.1, forward strand.
TCTTTGATCTACGCATGCCCATATATTCCGTGTCCAGGCGCAACGTCTTTGTTTCCCAAATGGAACCAGCCAGCTTTCTCGCTTCCTCCGCAGAGTCCAGCAAAACATCCCATACGGTGTGGCTGCGCCTAGCCACCATCCTACCGTTAATTTTCAGGGCCACAATGGCCTCCTCCACCACGTCCCTGCTGACCCCGATCAGTTTGCGGCTTTTCGGATCCCTGGTCAGCAGGGATAGGATCCTGGGCTCAATGACACTGAGCGTCTCGGGAACCGAGAGAATCTCCGTACCTGTCACAAATTTGGCGTATTTATCCTTAAGGGACTCATAATACGCAGAATCCCTTCGCACTTTCCGGATGGTCTCCCCGGTCCACGCCTTGCCAGGGGTAACCGTTGCTGCTAGACACCGCTGCCCATCTTCCTTCGACGTTGAGGGCACCGGAGATGCAGGAGCTGCTGGTAGGGTTGCTACTCCTGGTCCTTTTTCCAAGGAGAGGGGTGAGGCAGGCAACCGCCAATCCCCCTCCTTTCCACCCACCGAGGCCGTGGTGGGAGGAACGATCACATCTGGCCTATCGGAGGCCATTGCCTCCTAAGAGGCTAAGCGCGAGACACCTGCCTCCGGTGTTTCGCGTCCTTCGCAGGTCGCTACTTTACGCAGCCCAAGCAATAAACTTGGGTGGAGACCACAATGCCACACTTGACCAAAGTAATAGTAAGTATCACTATGGAACAGATACTACACTTTGATCCAAACCAAACCGACCACGCAAACACAAAAAAGTCCGGTGGGGGAAAGGGGTTGGTCCATTTCAATGCCTCCAAAACAAAGCTGTTATCAACTAACCACCATAGACAATCGCATCTACCTCCCATTAGCATGGGACAGGCTAGCCTCCCAGAGAGTAAAATACTACGCCTCTTTGGCCTTACACTCTCGGCGGACCTCAAATGGAATGACTATATTGAATCCATTGCCAAATCTGCTGCTATGAAAGTGGGCTCCCTGTGCAGGGCCCGGAAATTTTTCCCACCTGAAACTATTCTGCACATATACAAATCTACCATCCGCCCGTGTATTGAATATTGCTGCCATATCTGGTCGGGTGCCCCTGCTGCTCTCCTTGGGCTTCTTGACAAAATACAAAGGAGGATCTGTAACGTGGTTGATACTGACTTGGCAGACCGGCTACAGCCGCTCTCACACCGGCGTGATGTAGCTTCCCTGTGCCTCTTCTACAAGTACTTTCATGGCTTCTGCTCCGATGAGCTTAGATCACTGGTGCCGCCTAAGCACGAATTTACACGAGATACTAGATTAGCAACTAGGTCCCACCCTTTTACAGTTAAACAAATAAGATGTAACCGTAAATTCTACTCCAACAGCTTCTTTTCTCGCGCTTCTCGCCTGTGGAACTCCCTTCCACAAGTCTGCTTTCCCGACAGTTACAATCTCCAGGTGTTTAAATGTAGGGTCAATAGACACCTCCTATCACACTAACTCCCAACTATTCTCACAACACTCTCATCTACCCAACCCTCATTCTCGGTATCCTCACCCGCCTATCACCCACCCTCTGTTATTTCCTATATTTAATCAGCCTTTCTCCACTCTACGTAGCCCCCTGCACAGTAGTGGCAGTGACATGCCTTGCTCGGGGTGAAACGCTTATAAAAAAAAAAAAGTGCTCGATATATAATATATAGAGCTATGAATATTTATTATAAATCATATTTTAGAACATGTACATAAATTTTTTATATATATCCACTACAAAGATACATTTGTTTCGACATTGAAATTTCAATGTCTCATCAGGCGGTATGTATAGGAATGGAAAGCCTCTTTTCTCATATTTGGTCAGTTGTGTTTGGGGTGTTGGTGGGGATTAGTGATAGGGGAACAAGTCACGTGTATTGACCGTTGGAAGTTTGAAGAAAGTGGTGTGGGTAGTTAAAATGGTTGATTAATGAGAGTCTTTGATTTCTAGACAGATTTAACATTAGCAGTTACAATGAAAGTTTTTATTATCTTGTGACTGGACTATATCCTTTGGATTTCTTAGAAGAGCCGGTAAGGGGTGGGATGCTTATTTTGGACAGAATATTTTTTGTATTTAAGTTTATATAATTAATGTAAAGTTGTATATTTAATCTTAATTTTGGATTTAAGAAATATATTTTTCCTATTAAATTTTTAATTTATATATATATATATATATATATATATATATATATATATATATATATATATATATATATAGGGTGCGATAGTTGAATTATCGTCTAAATTACGCAAAAATTAAAATGACACTGACATCTGAGATGTATTTACTAAAAATACAGAAAAATATCCTGAAATACTAAACAGTAAATTTATTCAATGAAATCACCATTGAGTTCCACCACAGCCTCCAGCCGACTTCGGAATCTTTTTCAACTCTTCTGCACGGTACCCTTGTCTAAGTTGGTAAATGCTGCCAATAGCCTTTGCCTTCGGTCCATCTTTGACTTCAGTTCATCTTTTACAAGAACTTTTCTTGGTCTCAGCATTTTTGGTCGCTCAACTGTGCCCTATACATAATAAAGAACAGAGTTGCAGTCGTGGGAGTTAGATAGTCAGATGTAAGAGGAGGTGTGGTCACAGATAATGTCTGACAGTCATATCCGGATTCTCCTGTTTTTTGATCTTATTGCTGAGTCCTGTTACCAGACACAGGATCTTCCAGCAACCAACCTCTTGACTCCGGACAGTACTACCTCCTCAAGGCACTTGATGTCGTCTTCCGTGTGGAAAGATGAATGGAGGCATAAAGCCGCCAGCACTAGTGATTTCTTCAAACTCGTTCGCAATCACCATTAGACTCATCACACTTTTTCCGAATCCTTTTCAGTGTCCTAAGATCGACACCGAAGCACTCTGAATACGTGTTCATATTGGAGTTTCCGGAGCGAATGCCACGAAGTACAGCATACATTTTCCCAATTTCTAGTGGAGTGAAATGATTCCTGGTGCTTTTCTTTTCTCACAGACAGTAACCCAACTGCTCCTAGTAGACTATCCAGTCAACAAAATCAAAAACAAACAACGCACATGCGCGAAATTAAAAATATAAAATAGCGACAATTTACCCATCGCACATGTGTGTGTGTCTGTGTGTGGGTATGTGTGTGTGTGTGTGTGTGTGGGTGTGTGGGTGTGTGTTCTGATCTTGATTACCAAGTTGTTTCCGTTCTGTCTTTTTCCTTTTCTTCCATTTCAAAATTGCTCGTCTTATCTCTATTGTCTATTAATGGAAACAGACGCCCCTCCGTGAGTTCAAAAATATCAACGTGACGCCATTGCATTAACATTGACTACCATTGTTCGAGATATATTCAAACTCCCTGGTGAAAAATAAAAAATCACTTCATTTTGGTGGGATAAAAAGAAGCCAGTCAGGTCGAAGTTTCATTTTTTTTTTCTTTCTAAAAGTGGAAGATATTGAGGCTTGTTCGTCGAATAAGTTACATCTTTATTAAAATGAATTGCATAGATGTTCGAATTTATCTCAAAGTGCATTTTTGTAATTAATTCTATTTTAATTTTTTTAAAGATTTATCTTCATTTTGTTGTTTTCATTAAGTAGTGTTAATATTGAACAAATTGTTACTTTTTTGACACCATGCTCTTAGTTTGTGTCGTAATTAGCAACCGTTGTCGTCAAATCTGACAATAGATATTTCATCCAGGTTTCTGCTAATGTTCTAGTAAGCGAGAGAGTGTTTCGTTTTTTTCTGACTGCTTCATCTCATAGTCCTTCAATGGTGATATCAATACCAGAAGGTTGCGACGATATATCATTCAGTTAAGTGCCTTACGTGATACACGCTTGGGCGATCATGTCTCAAAAGAGACATGAATGACTGGGCACAAGATTTTCCCGCAGTACGTTGCCATTACTTTCTTTGGTAGATTGGTTGCCAACCAATGCTATAGAACCCAATCTGTTCTGTTGTTTAACCTATAGCTGGAGGGAAGAGACGGATTGATGCTTTTCCAAAGGTATTTGCACGTATTCGAACTCAGATTTCAGATCTCTGGCTCTTAGCTGATATCCACTGCACCACAACGCACATCCTGAGAATATATAGAGAAAGGTCAACCAGTTACGTGCCATACGTGAAACACGCTTGGGCGATCATGTCTCAAAAGAGACATGACTGACTGGGCAGAAGATTATCCCGCAGTAGGCTATAGAACCCAATCTGTCCTGTTATTTAGCCCATAACTGAAAGGAAGAGAGAAAGGTAAACATTCTTAAACATTTTTTTTGAGAAATCTGACAAAATGGAATTTCTTTTTCCATATGACGCGTTTTGTCGGACAAAACAAAATGCTTATGTTAATGTAATTACTCACTTGTATTTGTGGTGGCATTCACTCTGACAGATTGAACCGGGTTCTACCCTAGAAGTTTCATAGGATTTGGGTGCCTACAAGCGGTCCCCAATTGTATGTGGCGTGAAGGTTTGCCTTCAGGAGGTTACCTACTCTTACTGCGGTAGACTGGTTGCTAACCAAGCTTATAGAACTGTTATGGGGAAACACACCTATTCCTCAGGTAATGAACTCTCCCTCCTATATTACTAAAAGTTAACAGTAAGTACTTAGGAAGTTCTTGAGAGTTCCCAATTTTATTGTCATGGGTTTTCCCTACCTTTTTTAGGTTCCCCTAGTAAATTTGTGGTATTGTGGTGTACGAAGGATTGGGAGGTGATGGATGGGTTCTTGTGGTGAATGTGTAAATTGTAATGTGTGATTGGGTCGTGATAGTGTTTAGCTAGGTATAGGATAGTTAAGTGAGTATCATCCTCTACCCTCCCCTTTTGTGGGGAGTGGGGTGAGAAAAGATTGGTTCATACCTTTCTCTAGAGCATTAGCACGTAACTCAACTCGACTGGAATTCGAACTCAGCTCTCAATCCGTGCTGCTATCGATTCCTCTACTATTCGTGTGATTACTCCACCGTTGATATAAAATGAAATGCTCCACATTGTGATAATAGAAAATCTTCAAAGAAAGAAAGGTGACACGTTGTGACTATCTTCTCGCACAGCGTGGGATGGAGCCCAGAGAGTATGAAAGGATCCAGACTATTGGCTTTTCAGGAAAACATTCGTTTCACGATCTGATAGGAAAGACTGGATTAGTTGAAAAATGTATCCAGAGACATCGTAACTTTTCAGCTTGTAGAGAAAAAGACCTGTATGCCAGGACCTGTCAAAGGCTTTTGAGATGTCCAATGCTACAGCTCGAGATTCTCCGTTTTTATCTAGATCATGATAGACTCTTTCTGCAATTATCGTCAGTAGCTCTGCAGTTGACTTGAAAAAACGAAAGCCATATTACTTGTCTGATAAAAGGCTCTGCGATGAGAGATTATGTGGAAGATCTAATTAAAGCACTTAATATACAGTTTAATAAATGACTTTCTCTTTTAATTAGAGAAATGTTTTTAATCAACATTATGGTAAAACTCATTATGGTGACAAACGAATGCATTGAGTGTGTTGTTATGCTTAATATATACCAGTTTAAAAACTCATGGGTGTAATGGCGTCATAGATATCGGCTCGGAATGAGAAATCGGAGAGCCGAGTTCGAATTCCAGTTCAATTCGCACTAATATCTTTGGGAAAGATATAAATTTATATCTTCTCCCTCCAGCTATGGGTTGAATAGAAAAACAGATTGGGCTCTATAGACTTGGTTAGCAACCAATCTACTTCAGAAAGAAATGATCACCTACTGCGGGAAAATTTTCTGCCTGGTCAGTCATGACTCGAAAGAGACAATATGACCCAAGTATGTATCATAAAATGTGTTTTATTTTTGATTTTACAAAATTTTAAATTTTATTTTTGATTTTTGATTTTACAAATTTTAAAAGCAAAGGTAAATCTATATCTGTAAAAGTGATGAGAGTAGACTTTGTGTAAGTATTTGTTTGTTTGATAGATTCGACTTAGCGTCTGCATTTTGCTGTCTAGCTCGACGGGAGTTGCGCTCAGATGTAGATAAAAATTTTAGAACACTAACGACACCTTCAAATTTTTCAGAAAGCCAAAATTAGGGGTAGAAAAATATATATTATCACCCCACAAAGTCAGGGATCAGTTTATGTATTGATTATAATATAGACTCGATCACTTCACTTTATATTATCAATGTCTATATATGTTGCCTTTCTCCCTCTCACACTAATCCAACAGAGACATTCTACATTGTTATCTATACCTATAAAAGTGATGAGGGTAGACGTTGTGTATGTATTTGCTATGTAAATTCATCATATGTTTTTTATTCTTATTATTCCTTAAACTACACGAGTGAAACCGGGATAAACGGCTAGTATATAAATAAAAGCAGATGCATTCTCCACCTTTAGGATATTGTCAAATCCACTTGACTCAAAAAATTCAGTCATTGTAAGATTTCTCTAGCCAACATATTCCCGCAGTGTCCTGGGCTTTTGGGTATAGTTGTTTTATACACTCATCATTTCTAGGCTGGTGGCTAACTAAAGGCTGGAGAGCGCATTCTTCCATACTATTTACTCCATAGATAGGGGAAAAGAGGGGGTTATACCTTATCTAAGGGCGTTTGTACATATGCATTCGTTTTGACAGCATAATTATAATAAAATTACTAGTAGGCCATCTACATCTAACATATGTAAATAGAATCTTATTAGACTAAACATTATTTTTGTGGATACTCGTGTTTGTGTAGGCGCACTGTTTTTGTTTTGATTTATTTAAAAAAGTGAAATTTACGTCTGTTAATCTGCGCATTCGATAGACATAATAAAGAAATGTGTGTTCTTCGACAGGATTCGAACCTGCTTCCCTGTTTTTAAGAGAAATCGTCATTTTTTTTCCCAAAAAGGTCGACGTAGTTTGGAACCCTACCAGAGTTTAAAATACTAATATATTTTTTATTTATTCATTTGATTTTACGGTTTATTAACTCTTTCTGGGTTAGTTAAAGCCAAAATATTTTTTAGATTGTAAATATACATTTTTTTTATTTATTTTTTTATTTTGACAAATGAATATTGCAGGAAATATATTTGAGGATGACAATGTTTTTTATTTTGATTTTTTGGAGATTCATATAATTTTCAACAAGACCAGTCCGCTTAAACGCTCGGTCAAAATGGCTTGTCAATTCGTGCTCTTTTTGACGTCTTTTGAACAATTTCGTCTCGCCAATTTTACCCACATGGCCTTCATCCACACTTAGTATGTTTCTAATGGTACCATCACGCTACATATACATATATATATATATATATATATATATATATATATATATTATCAAGATCATGACTTTGACAAATCAACAATTGTGAGATTCGAAACTGGGTCTTGTGTTTTGAATTTTAACCACTTGGAAAATTTATATATATTTAAAATTTATAACATTTGTATGTTATAATAACATTAGAAATGAAGTAATTTTGTTTTGACACTTCTTGTGTCTTATTAGGTAACCATCACTTGATAAGAAACAAAATGGCTACTTTTGTAGTGATATTATAACATATTTATGTTATAAATTTTAAATAAATATTATTTTTAATAAATATTATGAATTAGAACACTCTCACTATTGGTGTATGAATACATGGTATATCACACGCGAAAGGTCTGACTCCTTCTACCGAGCGCCCATAGCTCAGAGGTAGAATCGCCGACTAACGCCAATTCAGTCGGGTTTTAATCCTGGGCAAAAAGTAATCGGATGTCTAACAGTACTGATGAGCTGTGATACAGCGAAACAGATTTGTCTGCAGATGACTATATATATAATTTTAAAATATTTTTTAGATATTCTACAATTTCATGGGTAATACGTATTTCGCCGCCGCTGCTGACCTTGCGGCTCGTCAGACCCAAATGATACAACAGATAATCTTCAAAATAATCCCGAGAAATCATTACACAGCGGCGGCGAAATACGTATTATCCATGAAATTGTAGAATATCTAACTTTTTTTCTAAATTATATTACTCTGTTAAATTAAATAAATGAATTTAACATTGAGTTCTTTTGAGTTCGTCTCTATCGGAATTTACCTGACTAATATACCAAATATTCTACGTTATATATATATATATATATATATATGTGTGTGTGTGTGTGTGTGTGTGTGTGTGTGTGTGTGTGTGTGTGTGTTGGCTCGTTTTTAGATTTAGTGTACTGCATTTTTTGCTCTACTTTCGTACTTTCGTATAGAGCACTTTACTGTTAAGGTTTTCGTCTTGGTTTTTTTTTTCTTTCAAACAAGCTCTTGACGCATTGTTCTTGTGCGCGGTTTGTTTCTTTTTTTCTTCCCCTTTATTTAACCTACGAGGTAGTCCTCTTTGGGTTATTGACGAATTAATTTACTGATAGGTTAGCATTGGTTTTTCGGACATTAGTCTATAATAATTAGTGCTGCGTTATTTTAATTACATATATATATATATAATAAACAATATCTCATATAACTAAGGAATTGGTATTTCAAATAATTTCTAAAAAAAGAATAAGGAAAAAAGGTTTAGCAGTTTCGTGAAGCTAAAGAACTCGTGATGCTTTACTCATACTCAGAATATGCAGTGACACAATAAAGCCAACTTTAAAATATGGCACTGAAATTTAAAAAATAAAAAAGCAAAGACTTACTTTCATTGACAAACAAACTTACTCATGAGGATGGGCGAAATGGCGGAAACTACTTATAGAAACAATACTGGGAAATATATTTATACTCTAAACCCATAAAACAAAATAGATTCAACGACACGAAAAATGAATTAAAAAAATCTCTTTAAAATTTCTTTCAGCTCTCTCTAATTATATGTATGAGCAAACGAGACAAGACATACTGAAAGCAAGAATAAGAACAGCTGTTTAAATCCTTCTTTTGTTAACTTTCTCTAATTTTCTTATGACTAGCAGTATAGCCCGGCGTTGCTCGGGGGTAATGAAAGCTTTAAAACTAATCCATGGTCCTGGAGCTCAGACTCTTTGGACGTTGGCACGAAAGACTAAAAAAGCAATAGTTGTTTCCAGTCAAAGCGAAACCGTAGACTGAAAGAAAAATGAATGTCAAATTTGAATTTTCTGGTAACGATATCAAATAGGTTTTTTCGTCGTAAACTGAATTTTGAAAGCTAAATAGGTCCTCTGAATAAAAGGTATCATGGCTGAGACTAAGAACTACAATTATACCTACTTAAAGCCAAACCCGAAGCAAAAACTAAAATAAAAGGGCTGAAAAAATACAGACATACAGGCAGATAAACAGACACACATACGAACAGCTTGCCTTTTATAGATATATATTATCGATTTTCTGCACTATTGTAAGAACTGCAACCTTGAAACTTCTGAATATCGTTTTTTATGTCTTTGTCTATGAGTGTATCAAATTTGATTAAAATTGGACCACTTCTTCTATAGCCCGATTTTTTCGATTATCGATTTTCGATATTTATCGGGGGTACCTCGACACAAAACTTTGCTAAGAACACTCGCAGACGCTTATAATACAACTGTGTAAATTTTCAAGAAAATCGGTTTGGCCGTTTTGGAGTCTACAGGTAACGGACACATACACACAGAGACACACACACATACAGACAAATTCCATTTATAAATATGTTAGATAATAATTTTCAGCAAGTCCCTGGTTCTTCATGTTCTACTTATGTTTTTTACTTACCAAGGAGGTGCATTTATTAAATTATTTCACTCCATGTAAGGCAAAAAAGCCGCAGGAAGTTAGGGACTCTGTGAAAATATAAGAAAAAATCATTAATAAGGAGCGACAAAAAAACAATCAGGAATTACAAAGACAGCATTCAAATATTTAGAGATCAAATTTGAAAGCATAGAGCCAAAAAAGCGTTTCACAAGTGTGAAGAAAGAAAGAAGAAAGGGCTATCATAGAATTTACGGTTGCATCTCACCATTTCCACTGTAAAATGATGGGACCATGAAATTTCCAAGGAAGTTACATTACGGCAGTTGGAAAGTGGCATTAATTTGATGTATTGAGTTGTCACACAAATTCGTTCTTTTTTTAAAAATCAAATTTGAATTAACATGCAAAATATTATTTATTTTTACTGTAGTATTTTTATATGATTTTGTAACTATTTTTCCTCCCCAACATCGTTTTTGAAATATGATTAAATTTCACTTCTTTTCAGATATATGACGATGCAGTTCGAAATAGATAAAAGTGGAATTTTTACTGCCTGGTTCTCCACGCTGTCCAACAAGGTTGTAAAGCCGTCAAAACATTTGTCCTCTGGACGGAGAAGTCGCTATTACAGAAAGAATTGCACAGAAATGTTATTCACGAACTTAGAAATTTCGCTTTCCGGTCGACCTGTGCAGTTCAACGAGGATCAATAGAACGAGCTTATCCAGGCTTATCCGCATTAAGCCACAAAGAAATTGGCTCAGAAGATGGGATTAACTCTTGATACCCTAAACTGTCACCTTTACTAGATCAGTCATTTAAGTACCATACGTGATACACGCTTGGGTGATCATGCCATATGTCTCTTCTACAAATAGTTTCATGGCTTCTGCTCAGATGAGGTTAGCTCACTGGTACCCCGATACATTAATTTCCTCGAACCACAAGATTACCAACTAGGTCCCACCCTTTTACTCTTAAGTCAATAAATTGTAAACGCAAATTCTACTCCATCAGCTTCTTCTCTCGCACTTCCCGCCTGTGTAATTCTCTTCCCGTTTGCTTTCTCGACAGCTACAATCTTCAAGAATTCAAATGTAAAGTCGATAGTCATTTACTATCTCACTAACTTGTTTCCTCTCTCTCTCTCTTTCTCTCACGCGTCTTTCTTTGTCCACTCCACTCTCAGCAGTATTCTCATCCTTCTCCTAGTCTCTTCCTGACATCCCCTGTAACCTGTTACTCTTTCTCATAACTTACCTCCTATGTAATCCCCTGCACAACAGTGGCAATAAAATGCCTTGTTTGGGGCGACACGATTATATATATAAAAAAATGTCTCGAAAGAGACATGACTGACCAGGCAGAAGATTTTCCCGTGGTGAGTTTCTATTACTTACTACGGTAGACTGGTTGCCAACCAAGGCTAAAGAATTCAACCTATCACGATATTTAACCCATAGCTAGAGGGAGAAGAGACAGATTAATACCTTTTCCATGAGTATTTGCGCGTAAGTGAATGCGACAAATTCAACTGGAATTCGAGCTCGGCACTCCGATTTCTCATTTTGAGTCGATATCCACTGCACCACATTCTAAAAAAATACATTCACATGCCAGGAATCGAACCCGGACCGCCTGAGTAAAAGTCAGGAATCGATGGGTAAGGTTAAAAACTTGCTGATTAGTAACAGTGTCATGTAGAAGGAAGTGTCAACTCAAAAGTGGAGGTATCATGTAGAAAGCAGTATAAATCCCGACGCGTGTTCTTGAACACTGATATCCAGTTACAGAATTAATACTAGGAAAACAGATTATTTCACCGGCGATCAAGTGACCACTAAAATCTAAATCTAAACTTATTTATAAATGGAACTTTGTGTATGTGTGTGTGTCTGTGTGTGTGTATCCGTTACCTGTAGACTCCAAAACGGCTGAACCGATTTTCTTGAAAATTTACACAGTTGTACTATAAGCGTCTGCGAGTGTTCTTAGCTAGGTTTTGTGTCGAGGTACCTCCGATAAATATCGAAAATCGATAATCGAAAAAATCGGGTTATAGAAGGAGTGGTCCGATTTTAATCAAATTTGATACACTCATAGACAAAGACATAAGAAACGATATTCAGAAGTTTCAAGGTTGAAGTTTTTACACTCGTGCAGAAAATCGATAATATATATATATATATATATATATATATATATATAAGGCAAGATCAAAATCAGTTTTTCAGCCCTTTTATTTTAGTTTTTGCTTCGGGTTTGGCTCTAAGTAGGTATAATTGTAGTTCTTAGTCTCAGCCATGATACCATTTACTCAGATGACTTATTTCGCCTTCAAAATTCAGTTTACGACGAAAAAAACTTATTTGATATCGATACCAGGAAATCAAAATTTGACTTACATCCATTCATTTTTCTTTCAGTCTACGGTTTCGCTTTAAATGGAAACAACTATTGCTTTTTAGTCTTTCGTTACAACGTCCAAAGAGTCTGACCTCCCGGACCATCGATTAGTTTTAAAACTTTCATTACACCCGAGCAACGCCGGGCTATAGTGCTAGTAACTATATAAGCACCAGACAGAAATCTGGGGCGATATAACGAGTAATCGATGTTCAGCTTATCGAGTGACCCAACTGTGAATCTACCGTGGATCAATCGTATCACGAGTAACTAAGTTAATATACCAAGACCATGATATAGAACCGTGTGATACGAAATCTCAGTAACCTTGTTGGTTACAACAAACAGGATAGAAATAAATAAAGCAAAGAACAATTGATTTATCTGACAACCCAATATATTTCTGTCAGCATGACTTACACTAATTCCTAATTTTTGAAAATTCTTTTTGTTCCATTTTCGATGCATGTCATGAATGATGAAATTTGTGGGAATGATTAAATTTGCGGGAAAAATTGTGCAATCATCTAATTCAAATTTTGAACGCTGTATTGGTTCAAGAGATTTTCACTCACTCATCAAACCATTGATCGACCTTCACAGATTATTTGTTTCTATAATGTAATCAGTTTCGAATAAAACCCCTTTTACTTTCAAGTTGCATATACTTCTTTTCTTCTATGTGCCCTGTCCTTTAAGGACGTAGGCGATGATGGCTTTCCTCGTCTCCCTATCCCTGGTGGCTTTTAATATGTTTTCTCCTGTTACACCACGCAACCCCTGTCATCCACCTGCTCAGGCCCTTGAAATATGTTATCCGCTGCCTTCCTCTGTCTCTTTTTCCTTCTATCTGGCCTGTCAGTATCAGGTCCTCCAAGCCCTCCTTCCTCATTGCATGTCCCAGGAACTTCAGTTGTCTCTTTCTGATACTCAGTATTAATTTCTTTTTTGTTGCCATTCTTTTCGAAACCACATCATCGTTCACATGCTCGGTACATGATATCGGCAGCATCCTTCTGTAGAACCACATTTCCGTTGCTTCAAGTTTTTTCCTCGTCTTCGATGATATTGTTCAGCATTCACTGCCGTATTGAAGAACTGATATCACATAGCATTCTAGCACTTTCTTCTTTGTTTCTAGTAAAATTTTCCTGTGTCTTAGTACTTTACTCAGCTTTTGGAACGCTTCCTTCGCTATGCCAATTCGCCTTTGACTCTCTGTGTTGCACTTTCTTCTGTTAGAACATTTCCTAGGTATTTAAATTTTTGTACTTGCATGATAAAAATAAAGTAATTTTTTTTTCATAGAATAAATTGAAGCATTATAAAAGGTTAGGATTTTTAAAAAAAACTTGCTTTTAATTATTGCTAATCATTTTCTATATTTGATTAGTTAGTCAGTTAAGCGATACACGCTTGGGCAATCATGACTCGAAAGAGACATGATTGAGTAGGCAGAAGATTTTCCCACACTAGGTCCCCATTACTTCCTGTGGTAGACTGGTTGCCAACCAGAACTTTAGAACCCAATCTGTTCTTATATTTAACCCATAGGGAGAAGAGACGGATTAATACCTTTTCCGAAGATAAGGGAATGCAACAAATTCAACTCAAATTTGAACCTGGCTCTCTGATTTCTCGTTCCGAATGAATGTAGTGTGTAGGTTTTTGTATCTGCCAACTTGAGTATTTGCTTCGTCACTGCTATATAATAGGAGTGTTAGAAAATTTGGGGCTTAGAATTCTTAATGACTTGACAACATATTAAAAATATCTGTCTTAATTTCCGGGATGAGGAGTTACCACGATTTATACTATTTTTATTCGGACTATTGTTTTTATCTGTCACGAGGACGACTAACCATTTCACCACGTCTGAGTGTTCATTCTATTATCCTAATATTTGTGATTCTATTCGTCATTCTTTCGATTTTTCGTGGTACCTTACGATTCCATGAGAAGTTGTTATGGCACTCAGAATCAATTTATGTTATATTTCGTGCGCGGAAATCACATATCACTTTCCTTTTGCTTCATTTGAAATTTTCAACTAAAACAACTTTCATTATATTTTATTTTAACGTTTTAGTTTATCATGATTCCACTACAAGAAAGTCTTTTTTTTGTGATTTTAAGCGGATTTACCATAAGCAAGACAGTATGTGCGCAATGATGAGGTCTTGGAAATGATGGAAACAAAAAGGAAATTAATACTGAGCATCAGGAAGAGACAGCTGAAGTTCTTGGGACACGCAACGAGGAAGGAGGGCTTGGAGAACCTGATACTAACAGGCCAGATAGAGGGAAAAATACAGGGGAAAGCAACGGATAACATGTTTGAAGGACGGATAACGGAACGAGGATTGCAGGGTGCAACAGAAGAAGGCGTGCTCAGAGCCACTAGGGATAGGGAAACGTGGAAAGCCATGATCGCCTACGTTCTGAAGGGACGGGGCACATAGAAGAAGAAGGCAGTAAAGCCATAAAGACCCAAGGGATTACTGGGTGTGAAAGAATTAGAAAGCAGAAACATTATCAAGAAGTGAAAGCAAGAGAAGAGTGACAAGGGAGACAGGAGATAACGATTGGTATAGCATTTAAGTTTTTGAAAATTAAAGTTAAATTGAAAGCAATGATCTGGAAGAGAGTTCCGCAAATGAAGTTTTAAAAAAAATTATAAGAAGGAAAGGGTAAAAGGAATTAGGAAAATAAAAAAAGAAAAGGATGAAATTAATAGGAAAAGAAAGAAAAATGAGAAAAAAGACAAAAGAAATTAGAAAAGAAAGAAAAACATGAGAAGGAAATAGTAAAGAGAATTAGTAAAAAAAAAGAAAAAATTAAGAATGAGTAGAAGAAAAATGAATTTAGGAAAAGAAAGATAAAAAGAAAAACAAAGGAAAGAAAAGATGAACAGGTAGAAGGAAAGGTAAAAAGAATTAGGCAAAGAAAGAAAGAATGGAAAGGAAGAAAATAATAAAAATAATTAGTAAAAAAAGAAAGAAATTAAGAATGAGCAGAAGAAAAGGATAAATGAATTTAGAAAAAGAATGATAAAAACAAATGAAAAAAGATGAACTGGTAGCAGGGAGGGTAAAAAGAATTAGGAAAAGGAAGAAAGAATGGAAAGGATGGAAATAGTAAAAGGCATGAGGGAAAAAGAAAGAAATTAAGAATGATTAGAAAGAAAGGATAAATGAATTCAGGAAAAGAAAGATAGAATGAAAAACAAAGGAAAGAAAAGATGAACTGGTAGAAGGGAGGGTAAAAATAATTAGGAAAATAGAAGAAAGAGTGGAAAAGACGGGAATAATAAAAGGAATTAGGGAAAAAAATGAAAAAAATTAAGAATGATTAGAAAGAAAGGATAAATATTTAGGAAAAGAAAGATAGAAAGAAAAACAAAGGAAAATCGATGAACTGGTAGAAGGGAGGGTAAAAAGAATTAGGAAAATAGAAGGAGTGGAAAAGACGGGAATAATAAAAGGAATTAGGGAAAAAAATGAAAAAAATTACAAGGAGAAGAAAAGTCAAAGACAACAAAAGAGAAAGCAGAAAAAAAGGAAAAAACAAAAAAGAAAACTAAAAACGAAAAAAAAGTGAAAACATGAGAGGTAACTTGAAGAAAATGAAGGAGTTAAGGAAAGGAAGAATAATGCAAAGAAATGAAGAAGAGAAAAAAGAAAAAAAGAAGGAAAAATCGAAAAAAGTACGAAGTAAGACACAAAGGAAAAGGCCGTGCATGGAGTACTGCTGCCATTTATGGTCAGGTGCCCCTGCCGTTCTCCTCAGTGTTCTTGACAAGCTCCAAAGGAGAGTCTGTAATGTGATAGGTACTGATCTGGTGACTCGACTGCAGCCACTTCCCCATCGTCGAAATGTGGCCTCCCTCTGTCTCTTCTATAAATACTTTCATGGCTTCTGCTCGGATGAGCTTAAGTCACTGATGCCTCCTCAACAGGTGTTTACCCGTCCAACCAGACTGGCAACTGGGTCCCACCCATTCACAGCAGGTTAGCCAAATGCAGACGACAATTCTACTCCTGCAGCTTCCTCTCTCGCACTTCCCGCCTGTGGAACTCACTCCCGTATTCTTGCTTTCCTGACGGCTACGACCTCCAGAAATTTAAATGCAAAGTTAATACTCACCTACTAACCACTGGACTCTAGCTCTCTCCCCTCCCCTGTATAATCTTCACTTTCTCTCCGCCCATGTATCTGTCATTGCACCTGCTTTCTCAGCTTTCTATTGTTCCTTTCTAACTAGCTTGTACTCCTCACTCTTTTCTAATTAATCTTTCTACATTTATGTAACCCCCTGCCCATCAGTGGCGTTTCTGCCTTGCTCGGGGTGAAATGATTAAAAAAAAAAAATGAAAATATATACAGTGGAACATGATGTATGCGACCACCTGCTATTAACGACCGTTTTTCTATGCACGGTCGATTTGCTAATGTTAATTGACCTCCAGTGAGCGACCTCTTCCAAAACGCGACCACCGACTAGCATGAAAGAATAAAAATCACTGGTCAAGCGACCACTTTAACAAAAATTCATTTTAACAGTACAGTCCTAACTTGTAAATTAGGAGAATTTTAGTAATTATTTCATTTTCCTTTAATCTAAGCCAGAAACACTTTTTCGTTTTTTGTTATTGTAGTGAACTTTTATTATTTGTTGAAATGGCGTTGGTCAAACAGCGGTTGTCTTGTACTTTTGACAAGTTCAAGAGATTTGTCGGTTTCTGTACCAACTTGGATAAATTCGGGCGTAGGGGAAACATCACATCTATGTGAAATTTAAATTTTCAATGTTTCTCTCTTTCATTATCTTTAATTTTTCTCAATCGTTTTACCCTCTCTTTCTCTCTCACTCTCTTTACCCTGATGGTAGTCATTTTTTTCTTGTATGTTTGTTTATTTTTCCATATATTATCCCAGATTCTCTTTTACTATCACTCACTTCTAAGAAAAAATTGAAAATGTATGCATCGCGAACTTTTCCAGCGTTCATATTTTAGAAGAAATAATCGAAGTGGTCACATTACAAAAAACAAAAACAAAAACAAAAAAACACCACAAAAACTGCAATAACTGATTTTTTAAGCGTACACCAGTGAGAATAAAGTGTTTTATTTCTTTTGTTAACCGTTGTAAATACGTTTTTAATCTTTAAAAAATAATTATGCTGAATAATCTTTTTCAAAGTTAGACCATCTTATGTTCTCATTTATTTATTACCAGATTGCATGGTAAAATACTAAACTATGTAAATTCTGGAGAATTAAATATACGATCGTGGGGAGGATAGGTCAGGAGTCTTTAGTGAGCGACCTCCTTCAATATGCCACCAGTTTTGATGGCAGTAGCGGTGGTCGCATACAACAGGTTCCACTGTATTTGTAAGTTAGTCAAGGGCAAAAGTACACGTAAAAAGCAAATTCATAAAGAAAGAATGGAAAAGATTTTAAAGATTAAAACTAAATCGAATTTTCATAGAATTCTCAAAAGATCTAATCTAATCTAAACTTATTTATAAATGGAACTTTGTCTGTGTGTGTGTGTGTGTGTGTGTGTGTGTGTGTGTGTGTCCGTTATCTATAGACTCCGAAACGGCTGAACCAATTTTCTTGAAAAGTTACACAGTTGTACTATAAGAGTCTGCGAGTGTTCTTAGCTAAGCTTTGTGTCGATGTACCCCCGATAAATATCGAAAATCGATAATCGAAAAAATCGTGTTATAGAAGAAGTGGTTCAATTTTAATCAAATTTGATACACTCATATACAAAGACATAATAAACGATATTCAGAAGCTTCAAGGTTGCAGTTCTTACAATAGTGCAGAAAATCGATAATATATATCTATAAAAGGCATCTTTATCTGTTTGTGTGTGTGTCTGTTTATCTGCCTGTATGTCTGTATTTTTCAGCCCTTTTATTTTAGTTTTTGCTTCGGGTTTGGCTCTAAGTAGGTATAATTGTAGTTCTTAGTCTCAGCCATGATACCATTTACTCAGAGAACGTATTTAGCCTTCAAATTTCAATTTACGACAAAAAACTTATTTGATATCGTTACCAGAAAATCAAAATTTGACTTACATCCATTCATTTTTCTTTCAGTCTACGGTTTCGCTTTAACTGGAAACAACTATTGCTTTTTAGTCTTTCGTGCCAACGTCCAAAGAGTTTGAGCTCCAGGACCATGGATTAGTTTTAAAGCTTTCATTACACCCGAGCAATGCTATACTGCTAGTTGGAAATATAAATTTTGGTTCAGACTTCTTCCGGAGTAAAGGTCTATCCTTTGTTTTCTGTTTAGGACCGTGTTTCCGGTCCCTTCAAAAGTCGACTTCAACTCTATACTTTTCTCGTCTGCGCATGAAATCTGAAATTTTATTCGCTAATTAAATATTGACCAGTTTGAGTCTAAAATTAGCTGTCTATATTTCTTGTTATCTTGCTCATTCTTACACTTATACAATTTTCTACAATAACCCTTTACCTTGAGTAGCACTTGGGCCTTGTACTGGATGAACATTAGTAAAAAACTTTTTTCGTAAAAATCACTTGTTTTTACTAATAAATTGTCATATAATTTAAAACACAATATATATTAATTGGTCATGCAACCTGGTCTCCTCTATTTAGTAATAGGATTTTCCATCTTTGGAGTAACAGACGATATTACTCGACGCAATTAAGTAAACACCAAGCGCGTTATCGTAATAACGGAATATTTTATTACTAGAGGAAATCAGAAAGTTAGCACATTATCATTTTTTTTCTGGGTATGTTTTTAAAGTTCTTGATCATTTACAAAACAGAATTCTATTTCCATGAAACAATAAAGTCAATTGTATAGATAAAAATAATTGGTTACTCATGCAGAAAATATATCTAACGCAATTATAAAATCATTTAAATATAACCGTTGAATTTTATTTTTTTTAGGTTCCGGTAAATTAGTTTTATTTATAATCATATTTGTTGAGAAATGCGGTTGTTTCTTTTTGTGGAACTATACACGCACTCATAATGGATGACAAAATAAAAATAAAAATAAAAATAAAAACAAAAAAAAAACGCCCACATACTCATTGCTCTTCCTGCTCTCCAGGATATGGAGGAAGGGAGTTGCAGACAACCTGAGGGACATGGCGATGATACAAATGACGAATTGAATATCTGAGGAGTGACGGTCGATGAATAATTAAAAAAAAACAAAAAACAGAAGCAACATCACTGTGAATGACTGGGCAACAAGCGATAAAAGACAGAAGCGAAAACTATTCGTATTTTTTTTTAATCGTTTCACCCCGAGCATGGCATTTCACTGCCACTATTGCGCAGGGGGTTACATATGGGGGAAAGTGATGAGAAATGATGGTTAGATATAGGAAATGTCAGAAGGAGGGTGATAGACGAGTAAAGATGCCGAGAATGAGGGTTGGGTAGATGGTGAGAGTGTTTGAGAGGATAAATGCAAGTTAGTGTGATAGGAGGTGTCTATTGACCTTACATTTAAACTCCTGGAGATTGTAGCTGTCTGGGAAGCAGGCATGTGGAAGGTAATTCCACAGGCGGGAAGCGCAAGAAAAGAGGCTGTTGGAGTAGAAATTACGGTTACATTTTATCTGTTTCACTGTAAAAGGGTGAGACCTAGTTGCTAATTTAGTATCTCGTGTAAATTCGTATCTAGGCGGCACCAATGATCTAAGTTCATCGGAGTAGAAGCCGTGAAAGTATTTATAGAAAAGGCACAGGGAAGCCATGTCACGCCGGTGAGAGAGTGGTTGCCTTCGGTCTGCCAAGTCAGTATCGATCCCGTTACAGATTTTCCGTTGTATCTTGTCAAGAAGCCCGAGGAGAGTAACAGGGGCACCCGACCAGATGTGGCAGCAGTATTCAATACACGGGCGTATTGTAGACTTGACATTAATGCTTCTTCTTCACAACTCTAAATGACACATGGCCCAGTGGATATAGACGTTGGTTAGTTCCTGTGAGTTCAATACCAGACTACAGCAGTGGTGAACAAGTAACTTACAGGGTTAGAGGGAGATAACTCATGACTACCAACAGAGGCACTAATACGCAATGAACGGAGTTCATTTACCCCAGTGATTGTAATAAAGATTTCGGTTAACATTTCTAGTACCAGAAACGTCGTACAAATGGCAACAAAGATGAGAACAACGGTCTGAACAATATAAATACTACCTCATCTAAGAAATATACACAGATACTTCACAAATATTTAAATTTTTATACTTGTTTGATTTTGATATCCCCGATTTGTAACTTGCATTTTCGATTCATCCTTTTGCTCTAAATTCCCAATAATCTACTACTATCCTTTCATTTCTGATATTCAATACATTTTTTATACTAGAAAGTGATGTAATGAATATGCATACACCTTGGTTCCCCCTCACAGTAATATTAGTGGCTGGTGTCAGCTATAAATACAGACAAAAGCGGGGACGCCTAGGACTACGGCTATTGGAAGGCCTATTGACTATGCCTATTGTATAAGCCTACGCATAAACATACTGCATACGACTACGACGAGTACCGGTCTATTATGGCTACATGCTAGATTGTCTTACCCAGTTACATTTGCTAAAACCGCTTAGCTACTTCGAATATATATATATATCCCCTTCCGGGACATATGAAAAAGTTTTCCCATAGATTCAAGTATAAAATCGACCAGTGTTTACCTACAGACCAGTGTTTACCGAGATGTCACTAGGTTCCGTCTGTCTTTTCTATAAATATTTTCATGGCAATTGTTCTAATAAGCTCTTCTTTTGGTATCTTACCTGCATTAATTTAAGTCTCCGCCTAGATTGGCAGCTAGGTCTCATCAGTTTACTGTTGAAATGGGTAGATGTGATTATGTGTTCTATTCTAATAGTTTCTTTTCTTGCACTCATCGTCTGTGGAACTTTCTTGCTTCTTTCAAAAATTTCATTACAACGTCGATCACAATCTTCTATTTTGCTGAAAACTGTACTTTTATTGTCATTCTCTTCTGCCCTCTGTAACCCCTTTGCGTCTTAGTGGCATTTTCACCTTGATCTGGTTGAAACGATTAAAACAAAGACTAAATTATAAATTTGGCAAATGTTTACCAATAAACACAAGCATATGAGTATTTAGTTATAGACTTACTTTTATACACAGCCAATGTTTATCTACAGATGCAATAATAATAATAATAATAATAATAATAATAATAATAATAATAATATGGATCCAAAATGCAGGTTTTGTGATAAACACCAAGAAACAATAGACCACCTAATCTCAGGCTGTTCTGTGTTTGCCCCAAATGAATATAAAAATCGCCACGATAGAGTTGGGCAATATTTACATTGGGCAATGTGCAAACATTATGGAAAAGCTGTAAACAAACACTGGTATGAACATCACCCAGCACCGGTTACAGAAATAGAAGATGTAACCATTCTATGGGATTACACCATCTACACAGACAGAAAAATTGAAGCAAACAGGCCAGACATTATTGTTAAAAACCAGAAGGAGAAAACTTGTCTATTAATTGATATGGCTTGTCCAGCGGATTGTAACATAGCAATCAAGGAATTTGAAAAACTGTCAAAATATAAAGACCTGGAAATTGAAATAGAAAAAATGTGGAAATTGAAAACAAGAGTTGTGCCAGTGATAGTAGGTGCACTTGGAATGATAAAAAATGGTACAAAACGACACATTGAAAGAATCCCTGGAAACCCCAGCTTAAGAGATATACAAAAAATTGTCTTATTAAGTACAGCCCACACACTAAGGAAAACTTTATCTATGTAATGCTGGAGATGATAGGGAAGATAGAAAAACATGAAATGGAGCCATAACAACACGCCACTACCTGCCTTAGGTCTCACCGCAGACTTGGTTGGTAGTGAGACCAAAGCAGAAATCGAAATATGATGAAAAATGACATAATAATAATAACAGATTTTGACATTAAGTAACTCAGCATGTGTTTATATCTTGAAAATCAATCGATTAAAGTAAATGATGAAAATACATTTTTATATGAAATGATTTGTTACGTTTTTCTTTTATAAAACTAGAAAATCCTGTGTCGTACGAGACAATTTTTATCTCCAGAATCTCGTATATCTCGATTTGTTTATTTTTAGAATATGGTCCGATGTCCCTGGCATTTACCTTGCGCTTTTTGATAAAATCCAAAGAAGAATCAGCAATGTTATTAGTCCTGATCTGGCTGCTCGGTTTCAATCATTACTTATCGCAGTAAAGTTGGACTCATCCCTTGTTTCCTGTTTAGGATGTGTCACCGTTCAATATGTCTGAGATCCAGAACCATGGAATAGTTTTAAAGCTTTCATTACACCCGAGCAACGTCGGGCTATACTGCTAGTAATATAAAAAAATGACATTAAAAAAGATACCAGCAACCACAATGGCAATATTTGCTCACTTTCCTTTGTTGGACATTGAATTACATCACTTAACATCCCTGCTAATTTACCTTGACATTCAGGCAGACTTCGGCAAAATTTTTAGCGTTCGTAAATTTAAAACTACGTAAAACTAATGACATTTTTCATTACTGAAAAATAATTGTTGCAAAAAAAATTATTACGTTTGCTTTGATGAAGTCTATCAAAGGATCAGCACTTCAGGTAAATTTTCCTTTTGAGTTAATTCATATTTTTCTTTACAGATATCTTTTTACTCACACACACACACACACACACACACACATATGTATATATATATATATACATATACATATATATGAGTGGGTGTAATTATTAGGCCACCCAAGTGCTTTTAAAAAAATGAATGTATTTTATCCTATTTTTAGTATTTATTGCGAAGCGAATAATTGTAAATGAAAATAGAATGGTTCTTTTGTTAATACGGCAAAATGATATGTGCACCAAATGAATTTATAAATATATAATAATTAATTATATTGCAGTTTCATCAATGAAAGAATAAAGAAAATTTAGTGTGATTCGGACGAGTTAATCTTTGCTTTCTTGCCTTGTAAAATTTTGCAAAGTAATAATAACAAAAGAACCATTTTATTTTATTTTAGAATTATCCACTTGGCAATAAATACTAAAAATAGTATGAAATACATCATTTCTTTTAAAAACTGGGGTGTCCTAATAATTATGGCCGTTAGTATATATATATATATATGTGTGTGTGTGTGTGTGTGTGTGTGCGCGTGTGTGTGTGTGTGTGTGTGTGTGTGTGTGTGTGTGTGTGTGTGTGTGTGTGTGTGTGTGTGTTGGTTGAAATTATCCTTAAAATATGTTTTCAGGGAAATAGGCTTCTCTCGTCTATCTTTTTTGTTTTGGTTAAGTGGAATTTAACATCGTGTTTATATAGTCATTTACATTTGTAGTTATAGTCATATATATATATATATATATTGAATAATTTTCACAGTTTTTCAACAGATGTCATTTCCAGAACTGTGTGTAGTTTCAGATGGTAACGCATCTATAAGGAAGTACTACAACCAAGCATGAAATTCAGTCTATGTCATTTAGCCAAAGTGTAGACAACTTTGTTTTTCATAGCGTTAAACATGTCGGATTTCTTGCTAAAAAAAAGTATATTTTCGGGAAATTTTACTGCACTACTATATTCAAAAGAAATCTGCAGCTGGAGAAAACAGAATTTTTGTTGAGACTTATGACGCCCATTCTATACAGAGATGGGCTTAGACTCTTCAAAAATAATGATTTTGATGAAGAAGATAAAGAACGCTCTGGCAAACCGAAAACGTTTGGAGACGAAGAATTGGAGACATTACTTTATGAAAACTCAAGTCTGGCACAATCTGAATTTGATGAATTGATAAGAGTTGATCTTACAGCACTTTAAAATTTTTTGAAAGCATTAGAAATGATTATAAAACAAGGACATTGGGTGCCGTACGATTTTCAGCCGGGAGACGTCGAATGGCGTCTTGTCGCGTGTGAACAACTGCTTCAATAACAGAAAAGTAATGATTTTTGCCTCGTATCTTGACCGCTGATAAAAAGTGGATACACTATGATAAGCGTAGAAGATCGTGGGGTAAGCCCGGCTATACATCAACATCGGTGGCAAAGCCATTTATCCAGAGTTCGAAGATTCTGCTCTGCATTTAGGGGGATCAACTAGATGTAGCTTATTATGAGCTCCTCAAACCGACCGAAACCATAACGAGAGATCGCTGTCGACTACATTTGATGCGTTTGAGCCGAGTATTGAAGAGAAAAAAATAACTGCCGCTAAACGAGCAGAGACATGACAACGCAAGGCCACATGTTGCAAAAAACCAGTGAAAACCTAATTGGAAACGCTTAAATGGGAATTTCTACTCCCGTCCGTCGTATCCACCAGACATTGTCTTGTCCGATAATCACTTGGCCTAGCTGAGCAGCACTTTCATTCTTATGAAGATGCCTAAAAATGTGTCGACTTGTGGTTAGCCTCAAAAGTTTTTCCGACGTGAAATTCAAATGCTGCCAGAAAGATGGGAAAATGTAAAAGCTAGTGATGGACAATATTTTTAGTGACATGTTTCAAAATAAATTTTGTAAATGAAACATTAATTTTCATGAAAAATCAGCCAGACATTATTCAAAGTTCTAATATGCATGTATGCACACACACACACACACACACACACACACACACACACACACACACACACACACATATATATATATATATATATAATCATATCACCCCAAGCAAGGCATTTTATTGCCACTGTTTTGCAGGGAATTACATAGGAGGAAAGTTATAAGAAAGAGTGACAGGTTATAAGGGGTGTCAGGAAGTGGGAAAGAGAAGAATACTGGTGGGAGTGGAGTGGACGGAGAAAGGAGTGTATATATATATATATATATATATATATATATATATATGTGTGTGTGTGTGTGTGTGTGTGTGTGTGTGTAAAAGTATTTGTTTGAACATTATTTTTGATCGTTACTCGTATTTAAGTAGATATTCTGTTTATAATCAAACAGTATTTTTTTTATTTATACCGACCTGATTATTTACGATAAATGTTTGTTACGAAAATGTGTGTCATTCGGCAGGAACACACATTTTCGTAAATTTCTGTGTGTGTGTGAGAGAGAGAGAGAGCTTGTGTGTGTGTGTTAAAATATTGTGTTAAGACATGCTTTAGTTACGGGTAAAATCCTCAATATAATAAGTAAATATGAAATTAGAACATTGAGGTCAACACCGAGTCGCGACAGTCTGGTTTTTGCACAACACACACATGCACACAACACACACTCACACATATATGTATGTATGTAAGCGCACGTTCGTGTTTATGGAATTTACGGAATCTGTAGTAGAGATTTAATCGTGATTCTTAAATTAAAAATCTTTAACTTCGGATCATTTCGAAGATTATTTCTGGTTTTATTTCTTTTTTTTTTTCCTGTTTTATTCCAGGAGCTTTTTGAAAGGAAAAGACAGAAAACGAAGACATAATATTCAAGAAAACAACTGTTAATGAGAAATAATTAATGAAATGTCATACAAGGAAAATAAAATGAAATTAAAAAAGTTCACAGCAGACATTTTATATTAGAGTAACGTACAAGTCTTGCGTGATTTGAAAGTCGAAAAATATGTAAACAACAAAATGGCGCCGGTTCGACTGTTGTCTGCCCAACGCCATGTTGTGAATTGCGATTCTGACTATCATTTGCTGACAGACACAAGAGAATAAGAAACAAATGGCGTTCAAAGAAAGCAGAGTAGATTAGTAGTGTCTGGTGTTAGATGAAAATAAAGATTATAGGGGAACAATATAAAAATGCAAGAAGGTAAGAACAAGTAGACAGTGTAAGAAAATGAAGGTAAACGAGGAAGAAAAGGAGAGAATGATGAGATGAGAAAGAAAATAGAAGAAAAAAGACGAATACAACTAGTAAGATGTCGATCAGTCAGTTAAAAGTGCTATATGTGACACACGCTTGGGCGATCATGTCTCGAAAGAAACATATCTGACTGGGCAGAAGGTTATCCCGCAGTAGGTTACCATTACTTTCTGCGTTAAATTGCTTACCAGCCAAGGCTATAGAACCCAATCTGTCCTGTTATTTAACCCATAACAGGAGGAAAGAGACAGATTAATACCCTCCCCAAGGGTATTTGTGCGTAACTGAATGAAAATAATTCAATTGGAATTCGAACTCGGCTTCCCGATTTCTCGTTTAATCATTTCACCCCAAGAAACACAATAAATCAATCAAGACAAGTAATTTCACGGCTTCTTCTCCAACGAACTTAGCTCACTTGTGCCCCCTACATACGAATTTACTCTAGCCACAAATTAGCGACTGGGTCCCACCCTTTTACTGCGAAATCAATAAGATTCTTTTCTCGCACTTCCGTCTGTGAAATTATCTTCCATTTACTTGCTTCCCCAACAGCTACTTTCTCCAAGAATTTAAATGTAGAGTCAATAGTCATCTCCTAACTCACTAACCTGCATCCTTTCTCTCATGCTCTCATCTCATTTCTGCAATATTCTCATCCATGTTCGACCTGCTTTTTGACAGCCCCTGTATTCTGTCTCTCCTCATAACTTTCCTCCTTTGCAACCCCCTGCTCAACAGTGGCAGTATAATGCCTTGCTTGGGGCGATCAGTCAGTCAGTTAAGTGCCATAAGTAATACACGCCTTGGCGGTCATGTTTTGAAAGAGACATGACTGACTGGACAGAAGATTGTCATGCAATAGGTTGCCATTACTTTCTGTCGTAGATTGGTTGTCAGCCTGTTATTTAACCCATAACTGGAAGGAAGTGACGGATTAATACCTCCCCCACCCCCAACAAAAAAGAACGCAATAATTTAATGTTAGAGAATATAAGAAAGTATAATATTAAGGAGATCGGAAAATAAAAGAACAAGAGTTAAAAAAAAAGATTGAAGTTGATTAAGAAGCAAGAATCTGGAAGCTAGCTCAACAATCGAGACGTGTGATAAGGGAAACTATTAGCATAGAATTTAGGGTTACATCTTGCCAATTCAGCTGTGAAATGATTAGACCTTGCCGCCAATCTAGTAATGCGCTTAAATTCAACGCAGTCTCGGTGCCATAAAGGAACCGTTCATCAGACCAATTAGCGGGAAAGTATTCATAGAAAAGCTAGAGGAAAGTTACGTTATGGCGTTAGAAAAGTAAACGATTATAAAAAAGGATATGGAAAAACAATGAGTCAGAATAAAAAAGAAGAGAATGTAATTGGTAAAGAAATAGAGAGAAAAAGAGATCACAATAGAGCAATAAAAGAAAATTGTGGAGGAAGATAGGAAAATCACCAAGTTAAATAAAAGTGTGTAAAATGTAAAGAAAACGGATTTTAAAAAAAGAGAAAATTTGGAACTAGAATAAGAGAAAAGCAGTTAGTATATATATATATATATATATATATATATATATATATATATACTATCTGTTTTCACACTGTTTTTATAGATGTATTTCTTTTATATCTCGATTTTACTTACACACACACACACACACACACACACACACACACATATATATATTTTAAACATTTACTGTTAAATATATGAGACAATGTCTATAATGTTTAATCATGGGCCGTTCTAAACATCGTATTTTGGCTTTAATTTCATTTGAAAATAAAGACAAAAATTCTCCAACATTTGGATAATTTTTTATTAAGTTGGTTCTAAGCTTTCGGCTCACATGAGCCATCTTCAGAGAGGTTACAAGGACGTTAACATAAAAACATCCACCATCAGCGACAATTTTATCTTGTGCTGACATAAAACTTTGCTAAGCAGCAATAACAGTTACCAAAAATAGCAAACGCAGTTCGCAAATTTGTAATGCGGTTCTATGACATCACACCGCTGAAATCGTTATTTAAACTGAAATTAAAGCCAAAATACGATGTTTAGAAAGGCTCATGATTAAACATAATAGACATTCATTGTCTCTTATATTTAGCAGTATATGTTTAGAAAATTATCTGCTGTCTCGATACAGTATATATATATATATATATACACACAAAGAATCTCAAGCTAGCCAAAACCTACCGCGGTTTCACATTACGGCTCGTCAGGGCAAAGGCAAAACCAAAGATTAACCAAATAAATAGACAACCACCAAGACAAGGACGAACCATACCAGTACCAAAACCAAGTAGGGGGGGGTAAGGGAAAAAAACCTACGCTAACACACTAAGCAAGGAATTTAATCTTATGGAATTTACATTTGTTTAGGATTTCTGTTTTAGCATTAAGTAGATTATGGGCAGGTTCGAACATAGCTATCGCTAATTTCTCCTCACCACATAAATTACAGAATTTACTGCCTTTGTTGTAATCGGGATATTTTTTTTTATTATTTCCCATTTCAATATGGGGTCTTTTTTAGTTTTAGTTTTTATGTCCCATATATAATTAGATAAGGTCGTACTGTGTCTGTACTTCTCATTTTTAAATGAGGTCTTATGATTATAAAACCTAATTTTAAACGAATCATGTGTAGCCCCTATGTACGTTTTAGGGTGTTTATCATTCTCATTTTTATAAACTTTAACCCTATAGACTACATTAAATTGGTTACAATTACCTCTAATGGGGCACTCAGTTTTTATTCTACAATTACAATTATTTTTAGTAGTGTTGCTAGTGTTTGTAATAGTAGTACTATTTTTCAGTTTTCTTTTGTTACTATTATTAATTATTTTGCCAATATTCGGCAAACAAGAGTAACTGAGTTTAATTGTGTTTCTATTAAATATTTTTTTAAGTTGGCTGTCATGGCTAAAATGTTTATCTATAAGGTTGAAGAAAATTTTACCAATTTTAGATTTAACTTCCTTGTTAAAGGGGGGGGGGGTTAAACCATATTATGTTTCTGGATCTATTGTTATTTTTGCTTTTATTGTTATTTTGGTTTAAAAATTTGAGGGCCTGAGAATGTCCACTTTTTATAAGTGCAGACTGGTAAATTTTCTTATACTTATCAAAAATTTCACCATTAGATGAATTGGTGGACAATCTATATGATATACCATTAGGAATGCTCTTAAGTATATGGGCTGGGTGGTTAGAACTCTTATTAACATATTTAGGGATGTAGTTATTTTTAATGTAAGGTGTTATATATCCATTATTTAAATTTAATGTAATATCCAAATAGTTAACGATCTTAATATTATATTCTATTTCAATATCTAAACCGTATGATTTAAAAAATTTTTGTAAATCCTTTCTAATTTTATCACCTATTTTAGGTGTACAGTCATCTACTATAATTAAGCCATCATCCCGGTATAAACCGTGATTATGGAAATCTATAATAGCGTTTAGTTTATGAAGCAGTAAGCAACCGATCAGCTCCGCCACCTCAGCACCATCATATGCCCCCATAGGATTATCAAATCCCTGGGCATCAGTTTTTTTTACCCATATTTCATCATTGTAGTATAAAAGGGTTTTACGGCAGTGCCAAATTATCTCTAATTCTGCCTCATTGATATCATTATATTCTTTAGCTAATGATAAGGCCTCAGAAAGTAGCTCAGCAGTTATAGAGGGGTAGAAGTCTTTAATGTCGTATTTAACAAAGGCAGATTTCTTATTAATTTTTAGGGATTTAAACCACTTAATACAATCGCCTGTAGACTTCCACTGGTTAATATTGAGGAACATTCTTAAATTGTTACAGATCTTTTGGATAATAATCTTACTTATTTTTCCGAGTTCTGTTTTCGTGGGGTTAAGAAGTCTGAATTCAGGGTGGTTAGGGAACGAACTTTTATGATCTTTAACCGTTAAAAAACAATTTTTTAGGGTTAATTTTTCCACTCTATTGAGTAGATTGAATTTAGCTACCAATGAAGTAGCCTCCTTATTCAAATTAGAAATAATATCAGGTGCTATTTTTTTATAATGCTTGGTCACAGAATTTTTTAATTCACTATTATATTGCGTTTTAGACATAGAATATAAATTACTCGACTTATCACCTTTTATATAAATATCACCCTTTTTACTACACGACTTTAAAGTGTTCTTAAGTTGTTGCTGAAAATTATTTTGCACTATATTCCTATATTTAACTTTCCTAATTAATCCAATAAGGTCCTTTTCAAAACTTTCCAACTCCTTACAATAAGGCGGGTGTTTATACGTTTTAAATGCATAATCTTTGTAATCTTCCTTAGCGTTCAAACTATGTAAAAAAAAGAAAGCTCTCCATCTTAATCTACCTATGAAAGTTTCAATTTTATGGAGTAATTGTAATCCATAAATGTATTTTTTAGGCACTGGTATATCCTTAAGTGAACAATCTAATCTTATTTGTTCCATTGTAGTATAGTAAACAGTGCTCGATGGGTAAACCCAGAGCTTATAATATTCAAAATAATAACTAAATAGACCCTGCAAGTATTTAAGTTTTAAATTTATACTAAGATAAACCTTAAGAAAAACCATTAACAAACAGAACCTAATTCCGTTACAATCCGGTGCACTAAGGCGTTGGATAAGAGGGGAGAAAAAAAGAAATCCGCGGAATAAGGACAAGACATACGATACTCCGCAGTAAAGAAAAAAAAACCCAAACGGAACCAACCACAAAAAAAAGAAAGAAAAAGTGCTCGATACAAAGTACAAACGAAATGCAAAAGTAGAGCAAAGATTAGGTTCTGACGAGCCGTAGTGTGAAACCGCGGTAGGTTTTGGCTAGCTTGAGATTCTTTGTGTGTCTTTGCTCTACTTTTGCATTTCGTTTGTACTTTGTATCGAGCACTTTTTCTTTCTTATTTTTTGTGGTTGGTTCCGTTTGGGTTTTTTTTTCTTTACTGCGGAGTATCGTATGTCTTGTCCTTATTCCGCGGATTTCTTTTTTTTTCTTCCCTCTTATCCAACGCCTTAGTGCACCGGATTGTACCGGAATTAGGTTCTGTTTGTTAATGGTTTTTCTTAAGGTTTATCTTAGTATAAATTTAAAACTTAAATACTTGCAGAGTCTATTTAGTTATTATTTTGAATATATATATATGTATATTTTTTATCCACATACAAGCCTGTTTTGTTGTATGTCAGCTCATCAGTGTGGATAACAATCTACTTGCTTCCATAGGCGACAAGTGCGAGAAAAGAAGCTGTTGCAGTAGAATTTCGGCTGCATTTCGTTGATTTGATTGTAATAGGGTTGAACCTTGTTTGTGGGCAAAAGATAAGAAGAAGGAAAAAATAATAAAATAAATGAAATATGTGGGCGGAGGGAGTCGTTAACACTTGATGCGGGGTCATATGAGAAAGAGATAAATTGAAGATGATGAAGAAGAAGAAATGAATGAATGAAGTGAGAGATAAGAATGGAAAGAACGAGGAAGAGGAGGACGTGAAAAGATGATGTTGGCATGAATGGATGAGATGAGCCTTGAACTCACAACTCTTTTGGTCAAGTCACTGGATTCAATCAACGCTTTTATTCACTGGGCAATGTGTCCTCAGGATTTGTGAGTCCAATACCTGGCTACATCAGAGGTGAACAAAAGTTAACGGCAGATAACTGATACCAAGACATCTGGAAAAAGTATGGCTAATCGAACAAGAACAATATATCCCGGTAAATTAAATAAACGATCCGGTTCAAAATTTCAATCTCCTGAAGAAGGCGGGAGCGTAAAACGGCCGAAATGCGAATATACCAACAAGATGAGGTCAGCAGTTCGAACAATGTTAATAATGTAAATAATTTCAATACCCCATCTCAGAAATATAGACAATATGGAAATATTTATTAAAAAAACAAAACAAAAAAAAAGCAGAGAAGATAAATTATAGCCGTGGAAAAAGGACTAAAGCCAAGATGCCAGGTCAGCACTGATAAAATTGCAGATTCTAATTAAGAGTTTATCAAGAATCTCTAAATATATAGACAAGACGTGGCAGCAATTTTCAGGACATGGACGAATAGTAAATTTATACATGTGTCAAATAGAGTCTGTAAAGATGTTGGGGCGCTCTCCACCTTTCCACGGAAATGGACTATGCGAATCACTATATAAAGTAGTAGTGATTATACCTCGAGGAAGGAAGTCGAGTGAGCGGGTCAGTCGGGTATTTCCGGTATTGCACCGGAAGTGTTCTACTAGTCAATCTATCACGTCTCTACGACGATACTGTATACTAATTACCTTGTTCTGTATTCTACTAATCCTCACCTCTTGTAAATACTTCTCTTTCCTGTCAATACACCTACTTTTATACTATTGAATTGTGTTGTATTATTTCATATAATTCTGTTACCCGACGTAACAAAATATATAAGCAAACAGTAAACAAAATTTTGATTTGATATAATCTTTCCACTTCATGTCAGCAGAAAAAGTTGAACCCCGGAAGGCTCAATGAGTCACTTTCCTGGTGGTTAGCATCACCCGTTCTCATTTAAGACAAATAAATCGTTCTCTAAGTTGATTGAAGAAGAGCTGTTTTGTTTTGGAGGGGTCAGAATTAATACGCCATTAAGCTATTCATGCAAGCGAAATTAAGCCCATCTTTTTGGCTCACATGCGAAACAAACATCGGTTTAACGTCTTGATTCTTGCGCAAACCAAACGTTCTTCTTCTTCTTCTTCTTCTTCTTCTTCTTCTATGTACCCTATCCCTTCAGGACGTAGGCGATCATGGCTTTCCACGTCTCTCTATCCCTGGTGGCTCTTAGTACGCTTTCTCTTTTTGCACCATGCAACCCTCGTTTCATCATCCACCTGATTAGGTCCTTCAAATATGCTATCCGTTGCTTTCCCCTGTCTCTTTTTCCCTCTATCTGGCCTGTTAGTATCAGGTTCTCCAAGCCCTCCTTCCTCATTGGATGTCGCAGGAATTTCAACTGTCTCTTCCTGATGCTCAGTATTAATTTTCGTTTCGTTTTCATCCTTTCCAAAACCTCATCATTGCTCACAAACTCGATCCATGACATTCACAGCATCCTTTTGTAGAATCACATTTCAGTTGCTTCAAGTTTTTCCTTCATCTTTGATGATATTGTCCAGCATTCACTGCCATATTGAAGAACTGACAACACGTAGCAATCCAGTTCTCTCTTCTTTGTTTTTAGTGAAATTGTCTTGTTACTTAATACCTTACTCAACTTCTGGAATGCTTCCTTCGCCATGCAAATTCGCCTTCATGCTGTAAACCTTAACGAAACGAAATCCAATCTTTTCAAAGAATCCTTCTTCCTCTAGTGATCCTGCACTTCTCCGCCGAACAGAGACGAGCTCCCTGAATAAAAAAAAGTGTCTGGGGCACGGTCGCGTCGATAGGTCGCCGCAGTCAAGATGCTATGGTATAGTTTTAACACCTCTGACCCTTGCTTAGTACGTCCAAAACGACTGAAGTTTGAAATCTCACTAGAAAGACGAAGCTTTGTATAATATCCACAATGTATTCAACTGTACTGGTTTATTTGTCCTGATTATCGACACATCTTTGCCTCATCTTTAATGCACGATCGTTGGCAGAAGAAGACAGAATAGGTCTATGAAAACATTATTTAAATGATAACTCCAGAGTATAACATCTTAATTGTTAATGACAGGCGGCAGGAATAATTAGAGGCAGGAAGATGTGCCTAAATGTTGACCTGTCTCTGATAACAAAACACGGACTTTTTATCACGCATGCACACAAGCAAACGATCACATAAATGGATGTATGTATGCTGGCCAGTGACGGTGGATGTGCAGGTGGTGTAATAGATAATAGCCAAGAATTTTTAATAGGAGAGCCGATTTCCAATTCCAAACACCCTTGGAAAAGGTATGAATCAATATTTTCTCCCCCAGCTACGGGTTAATAAGTAAGATTTGTCTCCCTAAATCATTATTATCTAAAAAAGAAAAAACAAATAACAACGTATGAATAAATTTCTGTCTTCGAATAACTTGCAAAAAGGTTAAACAGTCGATCTATACGTGCCATACGTGATACACGCTTAGGCGATCATATCTCTTGCAGTATCTTGCCATTACCTTCTGCGGTAGACTGCTTGCCAACCAAGGCTACAAAACCTTATCTGTTCTGATATTTAACCCATAGGAGGGAGAATGGAGGGATTCATACCTTTCCCAAGAGTATTTGCGCGTATGTGAACGCAAAGAATTCAACGCTAATTTGAAATCGGCTCTCTGATTTCACGATTGATAAACCGTAAAAAACAATAGGTCAATGACAAACGATCAACAGTATTTGTAAGCTCAGTTCACGGAACAAGGCTAATATAACGAGTTCCATTTTCAGTGGTTGATTCACTATGGTGGGCATCGCGTTAGACTATCACTCATTACGTGTCGTATTACTTCAGGACTTGGGCGAACACGCTGCTCCACAATTTCCCTTCTTTTGTTGTTTTCCGGAATACTTGCTGTTTGTGACGATTCTTCTTGGTACTTGTTTCTCTATCCGTTTGCTCAGATCTGTTGATTTTCTAAGCGCTGATTTGACATGGCACAAGAGCAAAAGTATGGGGTACCCATTGATGATATCACTCACTATTCAACTGGAATAGGTTTGAGCGAGACAAGCTGCTACTACTACCGTCTATCTGCGGTAGTAGTAGTAACTATATATGTTGTTTTTCGAAAACGGGTCATAAAAAATGCTGAATTTCTGTGCGCTTTGGAATCAACCACGTTTTCCTTTGTATGCAAACAAGGGAAACTAGATAAAGAATTAAGAAACTACTCATTGTCTACCGTATTCAATCATCATTTATCCATCACACCCAGATGGTGCATAGGGCAGCAACTTTTTGTTGCTGTAACAAACTGCTTTTTTACGGGGCAGGGTTGTTAGCCCTGCACCCAACCCCTAAACCTGGAGGATTGGTGGACTATTCTTGGTCCTTACGTTTACAGCATCTGGTATTGCCAAATGGTCACCTATTAAAGTATTGACCAGGTTCGATGTTGCTTATCTTCGGTGATCAGACGGGAACCGGTGTAATCAACACGATATAGCCGTATTCAATAAAACATGTATAAAGAAAGTTACTGTCCCAACATATACTGGCGCAGACGTAAACTGACCATTACTCCACGTCGAGGTACCCCCCACCCTCAAATCTGTTAAGAAACTTGCGACTTTCTACTTAAGTTTATTATTTTCAGTATGACACGTTGTAATATAACAATCTAGGCCCACCCGAGGAAGTGAGGAAGCGGGGGCGTTTTCCGGTCGTTGAAAGGAACGGATGTTTGTTTGACCTTATTTCCGGCAGTAGCGGAAATGGCTACAAGAGGCAAACAGAACAGGTGACTCTGAGAATTACGTAGGCGTCGCGTGGGCGTCGCGTGATCAAGGCAAAACCGGAAGAAAAAATCCCGGTTTGGAGAATATAAAAAGGCTTCGGCGCACGAATTCACCAGACAGTCCGGATAGACCAGACCAGAGTAGCACCGACAGAGATCGGCCGGTGAAGAGAGACACTCCCGTCAACCCTTAGAAGAGCGCTCCCTCAACTCTCTGTACCCTAGACTACACGGTTCATCGTCATCAATAAAAATATAACTCATATTTTTATATATATGCGTGTTTGTTGTTTATTGATATACAACAACGTGAGTCTTAAATTCAACAAACATTCCCTCCTTGTTATATATCTTACAACTTACATCTTTCCACTTTCTTATCGTTATGAGTACCTGTATTGTTGGTGCTATTTCTTTTTTTCTTTCCCTTTTTTTTAACAAAGACACCTCCTCTTTCTTACATTCTCTCAACCCGGTCTGTTAGCAGTCGTTAATGGAATTGTTTCACCGTCTCACCAAATCATTTCTTGATTTGTAATAAATAAAATAACAAGCATTAAGAACATTTTCTTCGCCTGAAAGTGTAATATAACAATCTGGCCCCACCCGAGGAAGGCTGATGCAAGCGGGGGTGATTCCGGTCGTTGAAAAGAACGGATGTTTGTTTGACCTTATTTCCGGCAGTAGCGGAAATGGCTACAGAGGCAAACAGAACAGGTGTCTCTGAGAATTACGTGGGCGTGCGTGGGCGAGGCAAAACCGGAAGAAAAAGTCCCGGTTTGGAGATTATAAAAAGACCTCGGCGCACGGATTCACCAGACAGACCAGAGTAGCAGTAGAGAGAGAGAGACACAACAGATACGACGACACTCCCGTCAACCCTTAGAAGCGCGCTCTCTCACTCTCTGTTCCCTAGGCTACACGGTTCATCGTCATTAATAAAAATATAACTTATATTTTTATATATATGCGTGTTTGTTGTTTGTCGATATACAACAAAAGTATATTGCCTTATATATATATATATATATATATATATATATATATATATATATATATATATATATATATATATATATATATACAATTAAATAATTTGAAATACGTTCTTCTTCTTCTTCTTCTTCTTCTTCTTCTTCTATGTGCCCTGTCCCTTCAGGACGTAGGCGATCATGGCTTTCCACGTCTCTCTATCCCTGGTGGCTCTTAGCACGCTTTCTCTTTTTGCA
Source organism: Ascarosepion bandense (assembly GCA_037127315.1). Classification (NCBI taxonomy): domain Eukaryota; kingdom Metazoa; phylum Mollusca; class Cephalopoda; order Sepiida; family Sepiidae; genus Ascarosepion; species Ascarosepion bandense. The sequence goes on from JBBBDQ010000728.1 coordinate 4,057,513, forward strand.
CCATGCAACCCTCGTTTCATCATCCACCTGATTAGGTCCTTCAAATATGCTATCCGTTGCTTTCCCCTGTCTCTTTTTCCCTCTATCTGGCCTGTTAGTATCAGGTTCTCCAAGCCCTCCTTCCTCATTGGATGTCGCAGGAATTTCAACTGTCTCTTCCTGATGCTCAGTATTAATTTTCTTTTCGTTTTCATCCTTTCCAAAACCTCGTCATTGCTCACAAGCTTGATCCATGACATTCACAGCATCATATATATATATATATATATATATATATATATATATATTATTGATTTTTTGCACTATTGTAATAACTGTAACCTTCTGAATATCGTTTCTTATGTCTTTGTCTATGATACGCCCGTGTATTGAATACTGCTGCCACATCTGGTCGGGTGCCCCTGCTATTCTTCTCGGGGTTCTTGACAAAATACAACGGAGAATCTTTAATGTGATCGATACCGACTTGGGTGACCGCCTGCAGTCACTCTCTCACCGGTGTCACGTGGCTTCCCTGTACCTCTTCTATAAATACTTTTACGGTTTCTGCTCCGATGAACTTAGACCACTGGTGCCCCCTAGGTACGAATTTGCACGAGATACTTGAGTAGCAACTAGGTACCAGCCTTTTACAGTGAAACCGATAATATAACCGCAATTTCTACTCCAACAACTTCTTTTCTCGCATTTCCCGCCAGTGGAATTCCCTCCCGCATACTTGCTTTCCCGACGGCTACAACCTCCAGGAGTTTAAATGTAAGGTCAATAGACACCTAACACACTAACTCGCACCCATTCTCTCAAACACTCTTCCGATGTACCTCCTTACTCGTCTATCACACTCCTTCTGACATTTCCTATATCCAATCGCTCTGTGTAACCCCCTGCGCTATAGTGGCAGTGGAATGCCTTGGTTGGGGTGAAATGATTAAAAACAAAATGAGTGTATCAAATTTGATTAAAATCGGACCAATCCTTCTATAACCCGATTTTTCGATTATCGATTTTCGATATTTATAGGGGGTACCTCGACACAAAACCTAACTAAGAACACTCGCAGATGCTTATAGTACAGCTGTGTAAATTTTCAAGAAAATCGGTTCAGCCGTTTCGGAGTCTATAGGTAACGGACACACACACACACACACACACACACACACACACAAACTTACATTTATAAATAAGTTTAGGTCTTACAACTTTCATCTTTCCGCTTTCTTATCGTTATGAGTACCTGTATTGTAGTTGCTATTTCTTTTTTTCTTCCCCTTTTTTTTAACAAAAATACCTCCTCTTTCTTAGATTTATAGTGGATAGGCGTTCTTTTGAAGGATAGTAGTATGTTGTTGCAGATTAACGGAATTTGGCCTCGTTGTAGATAGCCCACTATAAGTGATAAAGAAAAGTTATAACCCAAGAAAATCAAATTGAGTTGAGAAATAACATTTTATATATACACTTATCAATTAAGGTTTTTACAATTAAAGTAATCCTTTGAATATGGGCCCAACGGACGTTAAAATGCTCATGGCAATAAAATGCTGAAAAGAGAATTAATACTAAGGTATGTGGGAGCGTTGTAAGTAAGGAATGTCTTTGATGTATCCGCTCCTTTGGTCAGTAAGTAGTTTTGAGACAGGGAAGAAGGAAAATTGAGGTAAGGGTGGCGAGCATAGTAAGTCGCTTGATGTCGATCAAAGGAGATACTAATTACACTCGTCTCTCTCGAGTCTGTCTAGGTGTGTCTGCGTCTGTCTGTCTGGCGATACTTTCTGTATCGGCTTTTTATATCTTCTTTTGTATCGCAGCAGATCATTTGGGAATTTACATCCGTATTTGATTCTGGGCTTCCCATTGGCCGATAAATAAAATTCGCGTAGGCTCGCGAACTGGAAATTTAATATTGAATTAATTTTTATTTTTCAACCTGAACGTCTGCGCGAGGCCAGATGCGCACCGACGAGTTTTGGTCATTTTCTTTTTGGTCGTGAGAGTGCAAACATCTGGTCTCTCGCTTTTGCTCGGTCGGTATCACCACACTCTCACCCTGGTCTGTTAGCAGTCGTCAATGGAATTGTTTTACTGTCTCACCAAATCATTTCTTTATTCGTAATAAATAAAATAACAAGCATTAAGAACATTTTCTTGGCCTGAAAGTATATTGCTGAATATTCAAAACCTAATAAAAATGATGGAAAATGATTTTTGGTTCGGTGACTCGTCTATTCTTCTTGTCCTTGTATCTTCTTCTATGTGCCATGTCCCTTCAGGGCGTAGGCGATCATGGATTTCCACGTCTCCCTATCCATGGTGGCTCTTAGCATACTTTCTAATGTTACCCCACCCAAAACCTCGCTCTGTCATCCACCTACTCAGGTCCGTCAAATATGTTATCCGCTACTTTTCCCTGTCTTTTTTCTCCTCTATCTGACCTGTGGGTATCAGATTCTCCAAGCCTTCCTTCCTCATCACAAGTCCCAGGAACTTTAGCTGTCTTTTTAAGCTCAGTATTTATTTCCTATCCGTTTTAATCCTCTTTAAAACCTCATCATTGCTCAGGTGCTCGATCCGTGATATGCTCAGCACCCTTCTGTAGAATCATATTTCAGTTGCTTCAAGTTTTGTCTTCAACTTTGATGATGTTGTCCAGCATTCCCTGCCATATTGAAGAACAGACATCACATAGTAATCCAGTACTCTCGTCGTTTAATACTCTGTTTAGCTTCTGGAATGAGTCCTTCGCCATGCCAATTCGCCTTCGGATCTCAATGTCACACTTTCCGTCTTCTGTTAGAACACTTCGCAAAGTACTTAATTTTCTTTACCTGCTTGATTTTAGCATTTTTGGCTCCTCTGTTTACTGATGAGCATACATTCGGTTTTCTTATAGGTTATTTGTAGTCCTTTCTTTCGACTTTCTTCATCTATCTTTTTAGGAGGTCTTGTAGTTTTCTTTACATAAATTCTAGGTCCTCAGAATAATCTCGCTGTACAAGTTGAATAGATCCGGTGAAAAGACACATTCTTGTCTTACGCCCCTTTCTATCTTTGTTTATCTGCTGAATTCGTTTCCTGTCTGTGTGCAGGCGGCTTGCTGCCAGTAGAGGTTCTTGATTACTCTAATGTCTTTCCCAATATGTCGAGGTTGCTGAGTATTTCTATCAGTTCTTCATGGTGTACTTTGTCGAGCGCCTTGACATAGTCTACAAAATATAGGTAAACGTTCTTTTTCATTTGTTTCGCCTTTTCTGATAGCATCCTAAGCATAAATATCGCATTCCTTGTTCCAGTGTCCTTGACAAAACCGCACTGTTCTTGTCTTATCTGCGACCTGATTCTGCTTCACTCTCTATTCTATACGGACAATGAGTTTCGTTATGTGGCTCATCAAACTGATCATTCGGTGGAATTCGCATTCGTTTGCGCCTGGCTTCTTAGGCAGAGCTATGAAAATTGATTTGCTTAGGTCATCTGGTATTACACCACTGTTGTAGAAGCTATTGTACATGTCTGTTAAAAGGCATATCAAAGCAGCAATCTTTCGCTTAAAATAAACTCTCATAAAGAGAAAATACAGGGAATATATAATAACACTTTAGGTGAGTTTTCCTAGTATCGAATAAGCTGCTCGATGTCAGGTTGGAACTTGGCAAGTAACTAATGTATTGTGTTCAGCGTACTTTCTACTAATGTAGATCAATAACACACACACACACGCGCGCGCTCATGCACCCCCACACACAAAAGCCAAAAAAAAAAAAGTCGAGAAGAAAGTCGAGAAGATGTTCGACAAAGAGTTTATGCTGTTACAAGCTAAAGTTTGACATGTTATACTGTGGTATGCATATTCATATATGACACCTCCCCTTTGAGAAAACTTCCCCTGGAGTCTATATCGGTTCAGCTTCGGTTCAATATTTAATAATTCAATTGCTGTTCATTATCAAAAAAAAAAAATAATAAAAATAATAATAATTAAAAGGCACGTAGTGGGCTGCTTTCTTTTGATATAAAAGACTTCAAAGATGTGTAATTGTTTTTTTCTTTTTTTAGCGATATAAGCCTGTTGTATCATTTAAGTGTCATACGTGATACCCGCTTCTGCGATTATATCTCGAAAGAAATATGCCTACCTGGGCAGAAGATTTTCCTGCATTAGGTTGCCATTATTTTCTGCGGTAGACTGGTTGGCAAGCAAGGCTATAGAACCTGTTCTATTATTATTATTCTGCTATTTAATCCATAGAAGGGAGAGAAGAGGTGGATTAATACATTTCCTAAGGGTATTTGCGCGTAAGTGAATGAAAGAAATACAACTGGAATTCGAACTCGACTCTACGTGCATCCGCAAACGCGCTTTATATATATATATATATATATATATATAAAGCGTGTTTGCGGATATATATATATATATATTCATCCACATACAAGCTTGTTTCGCTGTATCACAGATCAGTGTCATTAGGCATCCGCTTGCTTCCATCTAGGATTGAAACCCGACCGATTTGGTATCAATCGTAGTCTACCCCTAAGCTATCGTCCTGTTTTATAGTGAACCAAAATCTGAATAAAATTCAAAGAGACGCCATGGAGTTGTGTTCATGTGTTTATGTCTTTTACTTTGATTAGAGCGATGAAAGTGAAATTTCCCCAGGGAAATTTTGCGTTAATTTTTCTTATTTTTTATTATCAAACGAGACATAGTCCCCTGGTATACATTATTAGTCTTTCGCAAAGTGGTTGTTTGCATGGAAAGGTGTTGCAAAAGCCATATGTAAATATGCAAGGTAAACCTATAGTGTCTCTTCTAATTTACGTCTCCTTCAATATATGTTTGGACAGTAAATTACTTTATACGTGTTTCATTGAATACGGAAGACAATGGACAGCTCCCCTTTTCTGCATACAAAGAAAACCGCAGTTGGTTCAAGAGTGTACAGAAATTCAGTATTTTTTATTCTCCGTTTTTGAGGAACAACATATTTAGTTACTAATACTAATACTACTACTACTACAGATAGACGGTTGTAGTAGTAGCAGTTGTACTAATCTATCTATCTATCTATCTATCTATCTATCTATCTATCACTAAAAGTAGAGCGAATAATATTTATTTAAAATTTATAACATCAAAACTAATAGTGATATTATAACATATTTATGTTATAAATTCTATCTATTTATCTATCTATCTATCTATATATCTATCTATCTATCTATATATATATATATATATATATGAGCTGAATATATGAATTATAAACAGACAAGATGAATAAGTAAAGAACAGGTAAGAAAAGTATCTTTAATTTAACATGTTTCACTCTATAAAGCTTCTTCAGAGATTTGTTTACAAAACACGAAGTTGAAAATGTAAAATGTTTCTTTACTTATTCTATGTTATATATATATTTAAGTAGTTCGTCGAGTTTTTATTCGACCTTAACAGAATGCGAAAAAGCACTGGACGACCGTTCCGTCCTATATTTGGGGCTCATCATCAGTGCGCATTCACTGCCAGGAGGTGAAACACGACAGTCAGGTTAACTAAGCAAACGTCATACCAACTGTACCAGGGGCCCTGGTGACGAAGAGGTAACGAATTAAACTCGATGACGCGCCGCTCGTTCACAAATCCCGTGGTGGAACTCATCCAAGTTCCTTTACCTATAGGAAGAGTCATCCCAGAGCCACGACTACTCTCACCAATCCGCTCAATCCAGAGCATTATAAGCTGGTTCGATCAACAGATATTACAAATATTAGTAGGAGGATTTGAATAATTAAGTAGTTCATCGAGTTTTTATTCGACCTCAACTGAATGCTTTCTGTAAACTACTATTTCTGTAATATATATATATATAAATATATATATAATAATAATATTAATAAAACTGACTCTGTACGTATCTAGATCCTAAAATTTTACAAAAGCAAACCTTGAGGACCACAAATAGCCGGCAGAATCTAAGTCCGTTACCGTTCGTCGCTATAAAGCGTTGGACAAGAGGGGAAAAAAAAAAAGAAAACCGCGGAGTACCGACAATACATACTGTCCTCTCTCTCTCTCTCTCTCTCTCTATATATATATATATATATATATATATATACTGGCAGTATAACCCGGCGTTGCGCGGGTGCAATGAAAGCTTTAAAATTAATCTGAGCTCCTGGAGCTCAGACTCAGCCTAAAGAATATTTGTGTGAAGTTTGGTAAGAATCGGATAAAAATTATGGCTTTGTATAAAGGACATACAGACAGATAAACAGACACACACATAAACATCTTGCCTTATATATATATATATTATCGATTTTCTGCACTATTGTAAGAACTGCAACCTTGAAACTTCTGAATATCGTTTCTTGTGTCTTTGTCTATGAGTGTATCAAATTTGATTAAAATCGGACCATTCCTTCTGTAACCCGATTTTTTCGATTATTGATTTTCGATATTTATTGGGGGTACCTCGACACAAAACCTAGCTAAGAACACTCACAGACGCTTATAGTACATTTGTATAAATTTTCAAGAAAATCGGTTCAGCCGTTTCGGAGTCTATAGGTAACGGATACACACACACAGGCACATACACACACAGACAAAGTTCCATTTATAAATAAGTTTAGATGTGTGTGTGTGTGTGTGTGTGTGTGTGTGTGTGTGTGTGTGTGTGTGTGTGTGTGTGTGTATGTGCTGGTTTTATTAAAAGAGAAGAGGTATTATCATTAATTACATAGGCTCCACGACCATACGATTGACAAGAAGAGTGACATTGAACATTTCAGACCACGGTTCAATCTGATTTCATTTAAACACACATGAAGATCTACCACGTTCTGTGACATACTTAATGACAATACAGATATAATAGCATCAACCATGTACGAAAAACGATGAAAAATAATGGGAGCATTATTAATAAAAAAGAAAAATCCTACTTAATAATATCAGTTATAAACACGGCAACAATGTGCTCACCGTGTTCGGAATATAACTCAAACGTGACTCTACATACATAAACTCTACACATATGCTGTCAGACGTAAAAGAAAATTCACCTTTGATAATGGCTAAAAGTATAGCCGAAAGCGCTTGGAGAAGCAAAAGAATTTCTTTATAATTTGGGTTCATAAATCCCATGAGAACACATGAAAAATTATATAAAAAACTTGATGAAATTTAATGATAATATCTTGTCTTCAATGAAACCTGCATAAAATAGGGATTGCATCCCGAACACAAAATATATGCATGTCCAGCCATATATATATATATATATATATATATTCAAACATACATATTTCACATACACACATGCGCACTTACATAATCACACATGTTCACACACGTGGTTATATTTGTGTGTATATATATATATATATATATATATATATAGATATATATATATCTGTGATACGGAGAAACAGATCTGTCTGCGGATGACAATATATATATATATATATATGTATGTATGTATTGGTGATCATTGTGCATTTACGTTCAATGCAAACCCAAGTTAGATCTATTTATTTCCAGCAAATGGTGAAGTAAGACTGAATACAATTAATTTATTGCTTCTCAAGATTATCCGGCCACACAGTAAGTCATAACATGCCTACTGAAACATTCCAATAAACAAAACGATTAGTGTTGTCAAATTTCACGAGCTGCCTCGCTATTTTAAGCGCTAAGAAAATAGGCTGAAATTTATACACCCTGAGCTAAAACATCTCTTCGTCTGTTACTCTCGGCAGGTGTGCAGGGTGCGGCTTCAGAGAGAGATCATCCGAAACAGGTACCTTACATTCTCGTTTACGATGTATGAGAGACTACTCAGTTCTTTTCTGGAGTGATTTTTTTATATCCATCACTCGAACATTTTTCCATAAGCGTGCACATATCAGGCAGAGTCATACATACTGACGGATAAATCGCAAATCTCCATCAAATTTTAGGGGTCATCTCAGGCCAACACTAAAACTGATGTCGATGATAGTCAGGTGTGAAATAGAGTGCAAACTTTATTCCAGAACAATTCTATATCATAGATCTACTGTCAGCATATATTCAGTATGTTGCAAACTTAATTAAATTTTCTACCGCCGCACTCAACAAAAACCTTCTTCTTCTTGTTTTCTTTCTTCTATCAGCTAAGAACCTTCATTACTTTGACGATCAAGGCTCTCCACTATTTCCTGTTTTTTGTAGTTCTTACTAAATTTTGTTTTTATTATATTTCTTCTAAACCCTGTTCTGACATCCACTTATACAAGCGCTTTAGGTAGGTTATGCATTGTTTTCCTCAGTTCTTCTTACTTTCATTTTGTCATGTGAGTGCAAAATTTTCCAAGCCCTCTTTCCTCATGGTATGCCCTATAAATTTTTACTGTTTTATGATGTTAATTATAGGTGTCCGTTTTACTTTTACTAAAACTTCGTGGTTGCTAGCATTGTATTTTCAGTATCGTTCTGCAGAACCATATTTCTCTTATCTCAGATCTTTTCTTCATCTGTGAGAAGATCTTTCAGCATTCACTGCCAGAATGCTTTATACACGAATTTCTTTTATCTGGTAATAATAATAATAATAATAATAATAATAATAATAATAATAATAACATAGCAACCAAGGAATTTGAAAAACTGTCAAAATATAAAGACCTGGAAATTGAAATAGAAAAAATGTGGAAATTGAAAACGAGAGTTGTACCAGTGATAGTAGGTGCACTTGGAATGATAAAAAATGGAACAAAACAACACATTGAAAGAATCCCTGGAAACCCCAGCTTAAGAGATATACAAAAAATTGTCTTATTAAGTACAGCCCACACACTAAGGAAAACGTTATCTATGTAATGCTGGGGATGATAGGGAAGATAGAAAAACATGAAATGGAGTCATAACAACACGCCACTACCTGCCTTAGGTCTCCCCGCAGACTTGGTTGGTAGTGAGACCAAAGCAGAAATCGAAATATGATGAAAAATGACATAATAATAATAATAGTTAACTAGTCGATTCCCATCTGCTGGGTTAACTTGCTAATCATCATTATCGACCCCTCTTCTTGCACATTTGTACCTCTTCAAAACCCATAGAGGCAAACTGCAGTTTCTACTATATCTGTGTTGAGTGGACCTTAGTTATGGTTAATGGAAGAGAACGCTTAGTCTGGTGGAGGGGATCAGTTCTGAAAAATAACACTCAAACCCTAGATCACGATAGCTTTTGACTTCGAGCTGGCAGAACCATCGACGACTTCCGAACACTTTCGTCCACCCAATTTCACTCGGAAGGCTTGGGTCAACCAGAGGGTGTGAGGCACTCACCACAAAGTATTGTATCTCTAGAATTGTCTCTCCAGGCCGATATATCTGACAAATCGATGAGGGTGTGATTTGAACCCAGGTTTCATGGTCGGAAATCTAATGTTCTAACAACTCGGCAATATTTCACGATAAACTGATAGGCAATGGTATCTGTAATATTAACCATTTCTTTATAAGGAAATATTTGGCATTTATTCACCGATCTGCTAATACTACAGTCGATTGAAATTTATAAAATCTTTCTATTAAAACAATGTTTTTAGGAATGTTTATCAAGTCCTGTAGCTGTTATCACTCTTTTCAGTATTGGTGGGGATTTCTTTCCTGACCTTTTTTTTGAAGTAGTGTGGAATGCCATCATTTTAGTTATGTCATTATTTTCTCTTCGATTTACATTTGTCATCCATTTTAGTTGTTGCTGCTGTTGGTAGTCCTCAAGTGATTGAAATCTATAAATTTTTTCTCTTCCAAATATTTCTTTTAGGAAAATCGGTTTTTCAAGTCCTGTAGCTATTATTGCACTTTCTTGTATTCAGGAGAGTTTCCTTTCTAACTTTTTATTTGACGTGGTGCGGAATGTCAATATCTCTATTATTTAACCAGCTATATAATACTGCGTTACTCGGGATTTTTTTAGTGGTATGAAGTTCGCATGACGCGTAAGTTAAAAAAATATTGGTTTTTGTTGTATTTGTAAAACGGGATTCATGCTTGGTCAATTGAATAAAATATGTACGATTGGAAGAACGATGGGGGCGTTACAGGAGCCTGTAATGTGATGCACCGAAGTTTGTGATGTTGTCCTTGCAACGTCGGAAGGGTTGGCACCTTGTAAAAACGTGGAATTATTATGGCATATGATGAAATAGAATTTACAATAAAGACCCTATTTTTCTTGGAATACAGCTAAGCGTTTCGGAGAAAAAACGTTCGCAAAAAGCAACATTTTCCATTAATTTTTGCTGCACCCTGTATGTCAATTGAAATTTTTGTTTGCATATCAAGGCATCAGACTTTGATCTACCAGTAACTCGATTTTGGTTTAGTTTGAGTGAAGCGCCTTGGAGAAATGCGTAAAAGTGTGTAAAAGACCACACAAAATTATGTTTGTTGGTGATTTTTGACGAATCCTGTACATAAATTCAAAAAATGTTTGTGTACATCAAATGTTCGGACCTTGATCTAAAAGTTACCCAATTATGGTTGAATTCGCATAAGTCTTCTCAGAGGAGAAGAGTTCGTAAATTCTCAGCATTTTGGTAATTCCTGTCGTACCCTGTAAATCGATTCGAAAAAATTTTGCGTTGATCAAATGTTCATGTCAATATCGATAAGTGACAATTTTTCTTAAAACCTGACCAAGGGATTCGGAAGAGTAGGTTTCGTTAGAATAGACACACACACACACACACACACACACACACACATACACACATATCCATTTTTATACATATAGGGTATTTTCCCTCCGTTATCCATTTGAGTTGTTGCTGTTATTGATAGTCTACAAGTGATATGGTTTCTATTATTTGCTACAGTTTTTTATTTGTGATTTTGTAGAGCCAGTCGATAAAGTTCGAAGAAGGATAGTCTTCGGCAAGACCCACAACTCAAATGATACGATACTGTTTCTTATAGATTTAACTTCATTAGAGTGCTGTTATTTGAATATAATTTACTATCAAGTGTTATGATCATGGCTTATAATTTATCGAAGAGACTTCATTGCACTGAAGTAGGTGGTTATCTTATGAATTATTTTCCACGGTGACTGGCCAACTCTATGGAAACGTTATGTTTATGTGAGTCTTCCCATATACTCTATCATTACAGTGATTTGTCATTGATTTAATCACCAGTTTAACCGCTTCAATTGCTCTGTTGGTGTACCCGTGTATACGTCGAATACATTCCCCGCAGAATATCCAGTCCGAGATGGAACCAGATACAGGTATAAATCTGACTAATTGATAAATTTTATTTCTAATGTAAACCGAACCAAGTATCTACTTATATATCAATTCAGCGTAAATATTGTCCCTATACTTCTATATTAAACAAATATTTCCTATTCAGGTATACCTCGGGTTCCGTCGTTCTCGATTATACGTCGTTTGTCAAAAAAAAAAAATAAATGGAAAAATAAAAATCAAGTTTAAGTCATTTTATTCGACTTCATGTCTTTCCGCCACAAATATTGAAATCTGTCGATCCATAACCGTCTACGTCCGCGATGTAAATAAGAAAGTTAAATGTAAATATTGGTAAATTTAACATAAACTAGTTTATTTTCTAATAAGGCAAAATAATTTTAATAACTGCATTAGTTATTTAACCTTACAAAATCATTTTATTTTATAATATTTTAGAGCAAACCACATTCACAAATAAAGAGTTTGCGATGTACACTGAAGATGTTTGTTCTGTATTATTGTTGTTTTCAAATTACATATTCCTAAAATAATCAATGTTCTAATTTTCTGTCACCACTTCACCATATTTGACACTATAGCAATGATTTGCATATAAAGTTGGCACGCTGAAACAGGCTGCAAGTCACCAAAAGGGCTGCCATTTGTTTACTATTGCACAAATTAACTTAGAATTTTAGATCTGCACATGTGTTAGTGTTGCCATATAACGTGCCAAGTTTCACTAATATTTTATTAAAAACTGTCGGAGTTAGAACAAAAAAATCGATTTGCATATAATGCTGGCGCGCAGTGTACTGTAAAAATGACCAAAACATCTACATTTACAAGAATGTACTGGTAAATTTAGATTACTTCTTTCTGTACTATATTAAAAACTAAAATTTGTTTGCAGGCTTAAAATAGATGCCTATTGACTATGTTATTAAAAATGCTATTATAAATAAAATACAGAATTCGGAATGCTGTTGTTTAGCCTAGTAAATTCGGAGACAAGTAAAATCACATTTCCTGGAACCAATTACCGACGTAAGGTGAGGTATACTTATACCAATATTCTATTTTTATTCCTATGGCTACATTCGTTTTCTATTATATTCTATTCCTACACCTAAGCAACTATATATATGTAAATTCACATAATATTTAGGGGAATAGCTATTTCAACATGTCAGTTCAAGACATGCATTGTCAACCCCATTTAATCAACGAATGAAGAAAATTTCTTATGCCGGAAGCAGATGATAGTAAAGAAAGAGGTGGGGAATGTTGGTTACTATAGGGTTAAGCCGGGTAAATATTAGTAGTAAATTCTCCTTTGTTAGTGGGAGGAATGTGTCTTGAACAGTGAGTGAGTAATTTATGTAAAAGACAAATTTTGCTGTGAATATATACATACATATATATATTCTCTTTATATATTACTAGCATCATAGACTGGCGTTCATCGTGCAACTCAGAACATTTTTAATTACATGATTAATGCAGCGTGTTGCTATTTCCGAGCCCTTGTGGTCGCCGCCTGACTTTCAAACTCTGTTATAATATAAAAAAATAATTATATAATAAATTGTTGTTTAAAAATTGTTCAAAAATTCCATTAGAAAAATCTAGTTTCTTTTGTTTTTCATAAACGTGAGTTAATGTTTGTGTGACATTGTAAACAACATTGCGTTTGATTTTGTTTCAAAATTACGGGGGAAAATATTTACATTTTTTGTTGACTAAATGAATTTCATAAATTTTCAAAAAATACTTAAAAATGTAGACATTTAATTTTAGAGGCAAATGTTACATTAATGCCACACGAATTACAAACACTTGATTTCCTGCATGAAATATTTAGCGTAAAAAAAAAAAGAAGCTTTATTTTTTTATTTTTCTGAAGTATGAAATATTAAATCTGAAAAAAAAGACTTAACTAATTAAATTAACCATTGGCACTTTTTATTTTACATATTTCGTTTTTGTTTGAAAAAACATTTTTTTTAAATATTTCTTTTGTTTCAAAATTAAGAGGAAAACTATTCACATATTTTTGTTGACCAAATGAATTTTTAAAACGTCGGAATAAAAATTAAATATAAAGGTTCATTTTTTTTTAGTCGAGTTTGACACGTGTAATTTGATTTTTGTGACGTAATCTAGCAAACATCTTAGATGTTAGATGTTTTACGGAGTAAATGTAAACAATCGGCTCCATTGGACAAAAATGGCGAAAGGGAGAATTGCTGAACTTAAACTCAAAGAGTATGTGTCTATCTGGCTTCCCTGTAGATGTGTGTTCCTAGAAAGTTTGAATGGCGTAGCTTAAAAAATGTAAGCATGCATAGATTACAGTCACACACAGACTCACAGATTGCCTTTTATATATATATATATAGATAATACATCTAATACATTGTTATATTTTCTTATAATATCCTATTCTTATAAATATATTCAATTTCTATTGTTACTCCTATATTTCTGATTATATTCGTATATTCCTGATTACAAAAATCGGCTACAGTCACTTTCTCACCCCCGGATAGGCTCTTCGCTGTGGTACCCAGTCTTTTTGAATTTATCTGCAATATTAGACTAGTAACGACGTCTCACCAATTTACAGTCGAGCTGGCCAGATGTAACTGTAAATTCTATGCTAACAGTTTCTCTTCCCGCAATTCTCGCTTGTGAAATTCCCTTCCTGCTCCATGCTTTCCAGGAAAACTTAATCTGCAAAAATTTAAATTAATTATTTGCTTTTTCTCCTGGCTACTCTTACTCTGTTCTCGCTCTTTATCCATGTTCCTTTTTCTTTAACTCTTCCAAATCCATTAATCTCAGTGGCTTTACGGCCTTGCTTGGAGTAAACTGAAGCTTTCTCAATAAATGCAATGTTTATAATAATGACTGTCAATTTTATGTATTTGTCCTTGAGTTTTGGTTATCGATCAGTCACAAAGAAACTTTGTCGATCAAACATATCTTGAACCGTGCCTTTAAGAAAAAGTCTTCTCGGCAGATTCCTCGAAAATAACGACTTTAAATAGCTTATCATGCCTTGATATGTCATTAAGTTAACCAACCCAATAAAAGTTAACCAACTCCCACCTAAAATAAGAATAAAAAAATTGTCTGAGATGTCACATTCTAAAATCAAAACACATTTACCATTATAAAGTTAGCTTACTTACAATAGCTTACTAGATCCTGTCTGCTGATAAACAATAATGACTCATTCTCTTAACTGACAAACTGCTTGATCTTAATGACCAACTATTATAAAACTATTAAAAACTGAAGTCAGCTATCTCAGAAAACAAAGTATTAACTACAATTAGTGTGGCTTCCCTGTGTCTCTTCTACAAGTACTTTCACGGCATCTGCTCCGATGAACTTAGCACACTGGTACCCCCTATATATAAATTTTCTCGGGCAACGAGATCAGCAACCAGGTCTCATCCTTTTACTGTGAAACCGATAAATTGTAAACGTAAATTCTACTCCCTCAGCTCCTTTTCTCGCACTTCCCGCCTGTGGAAATCTCCAAGAATTTAAATGTGAATTCAATAGTCATCTCCTATCTCATTAACTTGCATCCTCTCTCTCATGCTCTTTTCTCTGTCCACTCCACTCTCATCAGTATTCTCATCCTTCTCATACCCTCTTCCTGACACCCCCCTGTAACCGGTCACTCTTTCTCATAAAATTCCCCCTATGCACAGCAGTGGCAGTAAAATGCCTTGTTTGGGACGACACGATTATATATTAAAAAAAAAATAGAGTAAAACCTCCAATATGACTTATATAGAAATTATGTTAGTCTGGAGAATCTAGTAACTAAAAATATATGTAATATTTTTAACTGTTTTGTAAAAATAAATTTACAAAAGCATAAAAAACAGTGGCGGCTATCGTAAAATCTGATATAAAACGGACATCTGTCGGAAATTAAAGATCAGGCTTTTGCATGCGTTGGCTTCCCAAATCACTCTTATACACCTGTAAGTCTTGAGCATTAACAGCAGAAATACAACGAAGAATCCAACTGTTATAAATGAGAGGGAATGTCCTACGTCAAGGGTCGGCAACCTGCGGGTCGGATCCGGCCCGCGAAGGCATTTTGACCAGCCCGCGAGTCTGATTACCAATGACTCTATTTTTAACCTGAGAGGCGAGGCTTTCGAATTCAACAAAAGACCTGCTGTTATCTTCCTCTGATCCACACAAAAGAATTTGAATACAATGACCACAAAATCACGATCAAACCCCAATCACCTCCATTTCTGCGTAAAAAATAAACATAAAACAAAAACTGAGAGCCGATTTCACCGGCCGACCGGCGACAGACATTAGGCGGGGACACCTTCAAAGGGACAATGTTGTCTCAGACGGCTTTTTATTTCATTCCAACAACAGCGACCCCCGCCGTCGCTTACCCCTGAAATCTACCTTATGTAAGTTGCTGGAATATGTTTGCAACTTTTTGTACTCGTATGTATGGATATATTTGTTACGTTTTTGTTTGATGTGTGTGTGTGTGGTTCGTTTGTGGTACAATTTTTAATAACAGTTTCAAACCTACACGTCATAATTTCATTCATTTCACTTCGGTTGAATTTTTTCACTTTGAAGTATTTTGACGTTTCTTG
Organism: Ascarosepion bandense; assembly: GCA_037127315.1. NCBI lineage: Eukaryota > Metazoa > Mollusca > Cephalopoda > Sepiida > Sepiidae > Ascarosepion > Ascarosepion bandense. Next base: position 4,073,417 of record JBBBDQ010000728.1, read on the forward strand.
AGGAAAAGTAATTTTTTTACGTGTTTTTTTTATATTAGTTTTTCTATTGTTTTTCTGATTTCTCAATGTTAATTTTCATTATGGTTTTAAATATTTAGGTTGACAGGGGTTTGCATATGTAATTTTCCTTAATCTTTTATTAATGGACTTCGTCTGGCTCGCGACCCGTCATTATAACACGATCTGGCCAGCGGAGTCGAATGAGTTGCCGACCCCCCCCCTGTCCTACATATACAGCAGAGAAAATGATACACAGTTGGTGACACCAAGTGCATTGAAGACCCCATAAATATCATCCCCCCCCAAAAAAAAAGTTAAAATAGTATGGTCACGTGATAAGAGCCGACGACATTACCATTGCCACGCGATAGGGTAATATCCTTAGGCCAAAAATGAAGCAGGCAGAGGAAAATGTGAGCTGGTATTATCACTGAATGAATTTGAAAATCATTCACAGAGATTAAGACCTGAGCAAACAACAAAGAAATATGGAGGGGGTTGATCAGGTGATCAGCTGCACAAAGACGCCACAATTAATAAATCAAAACTTCTTCATGTACCGTGTCCCTTAAGGACGTGGGTGATCGTGGATTTCCATTTGCCTTGTCCGTTGTCACTTTTAATATTTTTCCTCGTGCAAACGTTGCTCCACCACCCATTTGTTCAAGCCTATCAAATATGTCTCATGCTGCTTTTCCGTTTTTCCCCTCTATCCGTTTTGTGATTATTACATTCTCGAAGCCCTCTTTCCTCATTATGTGTTCTAGAAACCTCAGTTATCTCTTCCTGATGTTAAGTACGATTTTTTTCTCGTTTGCATCCTCTCCAACACCTCGTGGCTGCACACATTCTCAGTCCTTGGCATCCCCAGAATCCTTCTGTAGAACAACATTTCGACTGCCTTGAGCATCTCCTTCGTCCTTGAAGAGATCGTCTAACATTCGCTGCCATACAAAAGGACAGATACCACATAGCAATCTAGCAGTCTTTTCTTTGATTCCAATGAGATTTTCCTGTCTCTCATTACTCTTGTTAGCTTTTGAAATACGTCCTTTTTGAAATGCGTCTTGGAATCTCAGTGTCACACTTCCATCCCCTGTCAGAACACTCCTCATATATTTAACTTTCTTTACTTGTTTTATTTTAGTTTTGCCGACCTGTACGTATTCACTTTTCTTGAAGTTTATTCTCAGTCCTTTCTTCTCGCTTTCTCTTGCTACCTGTCTTATATTAGCGAAATATTGATCAGAAAATTTAATTCTATTATATTTTATCTATTGGGTTCATTTTCAAGACAGAATTAGGTGCATTGACAAAGAAGGGAATTACGTTGAAAAACAGCGTATTTGTTGAGATAAATGCTTTATATAGACTATCTCTCTGATATTGAGGTACTGTAACTATTTACACTATTCAGACTTTTGTCCTCATCTTTGTTGTCTTATTGACAACTTTTCGGTCTTCTTCAGGTAATTGAATTCACCAGATAAAATCATTTTAGTTCCACTTGCTGTGTCTTTTCTGGATATCTCAGTTTCAGTTTCGGTTCTTTCTCTTTAATAACAAGTTTTTGTCCACTTCTACTGTAGGTACTTCATTGAAATCGCTTAAAAATGAGCATAGTATGAATAAAAAAGGCCCCAAACTTAATAAAAACGAACATCTTCCATCAAAATATTTTTATTATCATTAAGAAGAAAGAGCAAAGTAATTTTTAATTATTGTTAAAAAAAATTTTAATCCCTTCTAATATTTTCAATTTTTGGCAGAAAATCTTGTTTTGATTTGAGTTAGCGGATAAACAAAACGTTACGACTGTTTACAATGGAAAACGTAATGATTACATTACCCACTTTTTTGCCGGTGACAAACACATTAATTTTGAAATTTTCGCAAAAATCAAATAATTGTCGGATTTTAATGAATCTTTCAATACTCATTTACAAACAAATGCAATTACTTTTTAGATTATTATTTTTAAAAACCTTTGTAAATTTTCTTTTACGTCTGTTACAACCCCGTCTACGTAAATCCATGAAATTTTAATAAATTTCAGTGTTGCGGTTTAAAATTTTGTTAGTTAACGCAAGACTCCTTGGGAAATATTAATCATCTATTTTTAAAACTTTTATCTGTGTCCAAAAATCTCCTCCAAATAGTAAAGTAAAAAATGTAATAAAACTCTGATATTATTTAATTTGATAAGCTTTTAATTGCTTGAATAAATAATAAAAGTTAAAGACTAGTCTGCAAAAAAAAAACATTTTCAATAACTAATGAAATTTTAAAAGAATTGTTTTCATTCTTTTTTTGTTATTATAATGATTTATAAAGATTTAAAAATATTTTAAAAATATTTAAAGAAATGTTTTGGTTAGATTTTTTTAGTTATTATAATGATTTATAAAGATTTAAAAATATTTTAAAAATATTTAAAGAAATGTTTTGGTTAGATGTTTTTAGTTATTATAATGATTTATAAAGATTTAAAAATATTTTAAAAATATTTAAAGAAATGTTTTGGTTAGATTTTTTTAGTTATTATAATGATTTATAAAGATTTTAAAACATTTTAAAAATATTTAAAGAAATGTTTTGGTTAGATTTTTTTAGTTATTATAATGATTTATAAAGATTTAAAAATATTTTAAAAATATTTAAAGAAATGTTTTGGTTAGATTTTTTTAGTTATTATAATGATTTATAAAGATTTAAAAATATTTTTAAAATATTTAAAGAAATGTTTTGGTTAGATTTTTTTAGTTATTATAATGATTTATAAAGATTTAAAAATATTTTAAAAATATTTAAAGAAATGTTTTGGTTAGATTTTTTTAGTTATTATAATGATTTATAAAGATTTAAAAATATTTTAAAAATATTTAAAGAAATGTTTTGGTTAGATTTTTTTAGTTAAGTATTGATGATTATATTCCCTATTGAAAATTAAAAAGTTTAATAAAAATCGTTCTGCCTAGATATTTTTAAAATAATTTAAACTTTTTGTGCATTTGAAGTTGTTTTTTTTTTTGTATGGTAATTTCTATGTGCAAATTAAAAGGTCAGAGTTTCCTCCATTACATGAAAAAAAAATTTTACAATATTGTCACTTATAAACGCCATACACTTTTATCTTTAATCAAGAACCTGTCAACATTTCCTTCATTTACGGCGCGGACAGGTCAAAAAGTTCAACTCTGTAATTAAGAAATAGTTTTATTCTAAATTTCACGCTATAAATAAGTAATACTTGTGTAAATCAGATTAATTTAACATAAAATTTGTTAATTTTCCAAAAATGATGTGTAACAGATGTATATTTTATTTTTGTAAGATTTTTAAAACCGAGAATTAACTATTGATACAAATTTAGCGATCGCTGGGAAATGGCGGTAAAATTCAAAAATTGAAAAAAAATCTCAAACGTTTATATCCCAATCAATATAATTTCTGTTTGAAATAAACCAGAGAGTATTTTGCTTACTGGAAATAGTAAATTTAATCATTTAGCTTTCAATGAAAACTAAAATAAAAGTTTCAAGAAAATCTTTTCATTTTAAAAAAATCAGTTTAAAAGTAAATATGCAGTTTTTTTTTTGCGATTTAGTGGAGGTACCTACTCTTCTGTGCCCAGGTATTGAACTCACAACAGTCCAAATAGTATAAATAAATAAATGCTTCTTCGCATCTTTTCTGTTTAAGCTGCGTTTACTTATATCGATTGTTTGGTTTCGACATCTTCCATTCTTAATTCGCATCTTGTGTTTTTCCAAAGTCTCTGCAAATCGATAGTTGAACAGAAGAGAGACAAGCTAACCTTACGGCAGTCTGTCCAATCCTCTAACTTCTGAGAGATTTCATGAAAGACGAAAGATGAAAGGATTTGTATTTTCTTTTTATTGTTTCTTTTTTTTTTCATTTTTTTTTGTGTCTCTACGTTTTGTGTCTTTGTGTGTGTGCGTGTGTGCGTGTGTGTGTGTGTGTTTAGTAACTAATTGCTGTATGTGCACTTTCAGACATTTGACAGGTCGCCATAGAGTCCCATTTCAAACACGTGTTTCTTTGGTCGTGGCACACGCGTGGGTTCTGACGGCGCGATAGAAGAAAATAATCAATTTTGAAATTGATCAAAAACGGGAATCGCGCAGAGAGACGCCGAATCAAAACATTGCCTGAAGACATGTTTTTCAATCAGAGTTTGGAATTGTGTGCCTCGAATACAGAGAGAGAAAGATAATCATATGCACTCACGACCTGACAAATGTATACATTAGCTATTGCACAGAATCTTCCTCGATAATCTAGGATGAGTAAAAAAAAAACTCGTATTTCAAGCTTTCATTAATAGTTTTAAATAAGTACCTACACTAAATCGCTAAAAACAGCATAGTATGAATAAAAAAGGCTCCAAACTTAATAAAAACAAATGTTTTCTATCATAACGTTTATATTATTTTTAAGAGGAAAGATCAAAGTATTTCTAGTTACTTTTTAAATTGTTTTACTCCTTTCTAACACGTTCGAAATTTTGATAAAAATCTTGTTTTCATTTGAGTAAGCGTAATCGTTAGGAAAGTTTACAATGGAAAACGTAATATTACATAACTCAGTTTTTTTCCAGAGACAAACACGTTAACTTGGAAATTCTTGCAAAAATGAAATAATTGTCAAATTTTAATGAAACTTTCAGAACTTATTCACAAATGAATGAAATTATTTTTGAAACTGTTATTTAAATAAAATCTTAGTAAAAATATGCTTTTACATCTGTTACCCCACCTCCATGTAAATTCATGAAATTTTAAAAAATAAAACTTTGTTGCGATAAAGATTTGCCTATATTTTTGAAAAAAATTGCCTATATTTCCGAAAATCTGCTCCCAATTGTAAAAAACAAAATGCAGTATAACTATGACATTATTTAATTTGACAAACTTTTAATTTCTTAAATAAACAATAAAAAATAAGGACATTATAGATTGAAGAAATTTTTTTCTCGATTACTATTGAAATTTTAAAAGAATTGTTTTTATTTTTTAGTTATAATAATTTATAAAGTTTCAAAAATATTTTCAGAATACTTCAAAGATTTTTTAGGGTTATTTTAAAAAATTAATTCAGCAAAGAATATATTTAGTAATCGAAAAATAAAAAGTTTCATACAAATTATTCTCCGTATTTTTAAAATAATTTTTATTTATTTATTTTCTTTTTGTGTATTTGAATGTTTTTTGTATGGTAATTTCTTTGTGAAAATTAAAAGGTCATATTATTCAGAGTTCCCCCCCCCCCCTTACCGGAAAAAGTGTACAATCATGTCACTTGTGATCGCCATACACTTATTTGACAACCTCTCAACACATTTGATATTCGGCGGACTGGTTAAAAAGTTCAACTCTGTAAATAAGAAATAGTTTTATTCTAAATTTCACACTATAAATAAGTAATATTTGTGTAGATCAAATTAATTTAACATAAAATTTGCTAATTTTCCAGAAATAATGTCTCACAGATGTATATTTTATTTTTTGCAAGATTTTTAAAACCGAGAATTGACTTTTGTTTACAAATGTGTTGATCGTTTAAAAATGAACGAAAAATTAAAGGATAAAAAACTGAAAAATTTTAGATTTCAATATTTTGCTTACTGGAAATAGTAAATTTAATCATTTAGCTTACAATCAAAACTAAAAATAAATTTCAAGAAAACTTTATATTTTTAAAAATTCAATTTAAAATTTAGATATCGAAAATGAGTTGAGGTACCTAGTTTAAAATATTGCATAAGAAAAGCGTTCATTCATCGAAATATATTCCATCATATGCTATTGCATGTTGCCAGAAGCTCAGTTCCACACTTTGGAACCATTTGGCTGGTTTGGAGCTAAAATAAAATGTTTGCATCCGTTTTTAACTGCATTCATATTGTTGAACATCCGTTCTCGCAGAAGATGAACTATGACTTGGAAAAAGTGGTAATCTGATGTTGCAGGTTCTGGATTGAAGGAAGGTTAGAGCAACACTTCCAACTCCGCAAGAGTGCGCTGAGTTACATTGGCAGTATGTGCCGGGAAAATCTCACGCTGCAGGAGTGCGCGTCCTCGATTGACCAATGTCGGGTAGCGGACTTGCAAAACATCATATACACGCTGCAGTTCTTGAGAAGAAATGCCACCGTTTGCACCGTGACTATCTGGGGAAACCTCAAAGTGCAAAACCCCCTCAAAATTAGACCAGAAATTTCCTGTCTTCTTTCTCTTCTTAGCTTTTGGAATGCGTCGTTAGCCATCCCAATATACTTTCGGATCTTAATGTCTCATTTTCCGTCCTATGTTAGGACACTTCCCAGGTATTTACTTTCTGTACATGCTTGATTTTAGTATCCTCTATCTTTGACTCTACTGCATGAGAGTAAGGACCAACACAATATGCTCTTGTTTGACAACAGGATCCGAAGCCTGGAGGAAACGAAGTGTTGTGGGATCTCCCCTTTTGTATATGATAATGGACTCGACTGAGTGTACATATACTCCTGCTATAGAGTTGAGGTAGAGAGAGCATTCGTAGAGATCCGTGCGAGTTACCGAAGAGTACCGGAACTGATACGTAAGTTACCGAAAGATGCCGAAGTTACCTAGAGACTACCGCATCAGAAGTCAGACTAGCTCTGAGCTCCACTCAGCTAGAATAATATACACGGATATACTATTTCTAACGACTTCACTTCAAGACTTGTATATATTTATTTCTTACTAATAGTATTCCTGGATTTACTAACCTGCGTTCAAGTTTGTATATTACGTTCAATATAACCTACTTGTCTATCTCCATATCTGTGTTGTTGTTCATTATTTTCTGCGGTTCCTCACCCGGAATCCACAACACGAAGTCACTGATTTCTTTTCTTAGGATTACGAAAATAGATCAATTTTTCTTCACCATCTATAATTCGATGTCTGAGAAAGTCATCTTGTGGTTTTGTCAGAAGTTGTTCACACGTCGTTTGTCAGGTCTTGAGGAATTTCTCGATAGCGCCTGTTCACAAGACCGTGATGATGAAGGTGTTGATTAATGGAGCATTGTGATGGACCAAGACCTATTGATAACGTATGAATGATTGTGCTTGTTTAACTATTGCAAACAAAAGACCTCATCTTCCACAGCAGAACGTCTCGCTGATCTTAGGAGACTTGTGTTACTTTCCTTGAAACATCTAAATCACTTTCGTGCTGCACGTGTGTTGACAGTTCCAGTGCCTTTTGCACATTTAAATTTATTTTTTTATTCTTCTTGTATTTAGTTCTTCCTTTTTTTTCCACGTGTAGGTGTAAAATTGGATGTGCATTGTGGTGCAGTGGATATCGGCTCAGAACAAGAAACCGGAGAGTGGAGTTCGAATTCAAGTTGAATTAGTTGCATTCACCTATGCTGAAATACCTTTGGCAAATGTATTAATCCGTATTTTCTCCCTCCAGTTATGGGTTAAAAAACAGAACAGATTGGGTTCTATAGCCTTGCTCGGCAACCAGTCTACCGCAGAAAGTAATAAGAACCTACTACGGGAAATTTCTCTGCCCAGTCAGTCATGTCTCTTTAGAGACATGATCGCCCAAGCCCTTAAAACAATTTAAAACATAACCTTTACGGCCTACTAAAATAATCGTTAAAATACAATAGACTACCCACAACGCATCAATAACTTGTATATAAAAACACATCGCACGTAGTCTGACAAATGCATTTAATAAGAAACAGTCTCTGAGGGTTCACTTCAATGGCCACTTTTATATTTACATACGCTCTATCCCTGAGATTGAGCACTTTGAAACATAAATATCTTTTTTCTTTTTTGCCGTGTCCCTTCAAACGTGGATGATGATGGCCCTCTACATCTCCCTCTCCCTTGTAGCTCTTGATAGGTTTCGTCTTGCTATTTCTTCCAAAACCTGTTCAGTCATCCATTTACTCAAGATCATCAAGTATGACACGCGTTGCTTTCCTCTATCTCTCATTCCCTCTATCATCCCTGTGAGTATCAGAACCTCCAAGCCTTCCTTCCTCATTTTGGAAAACCACCGTTAGCCATCCCAGTACTCATTCGGATCTCAATGTCTCATTTTCCGTCCTTTGTTAGGATACTTTCCAGATATTTAATTTCTGTACATGCTTGATTTTAGTATCCTCTATCTTTGACTCTACTGCGTGAGAGAGGCTTACGGCCTATCACGTTGAATACACCGGTTCTCGCTCGATCACCGAAGTTAAGCAAAGTTGAGCCTGGTCAATACTTAGATAGGTGACCGCTTTGGAATACCAGGTGCTGTAAGCGTATAGTGACGGATGTGCGTTGTGGTGCAGTGGATATCGGCTCGGAAAGAGAAATCGGGGAGCCGAGTTCGAATTCCAGTTGAATACCCTGCATTCACTTAAGCACTGGTACCCTTGGGAAAGGTATTAATCCGTCCATTCCCTCCAGTTATTGGTTAAATAACAAGAGTAGGACTTGGGGACCCTGCTCTTAAAAAAAAATCCCAATGAATCGTGAAAAAGAAAAATGTTGTAAAAATAAAATAACATTATCCAAAATCATTGGTTATGACCTTAAATGATCCCATAAGGATTGATAGGTCGTTAAGCCTCAAAAACAAACAAACTGCGTGAGAGACATGATAATGGAAAGAAAATTAGGCCTTTCGCCTTAAAATACGCAGTCTCTTGCTCTAATCTGAAACTTAAACGCTTTTTCATTAACCGTTGCATCTTGGGGCTAGAAACTGCCAAATCATCAATCAATGTTTGATGGCTTCACAATATCAGGTCGTCAAGGGCAAACAACTTCGATTTGATTGCTTGAAGAGACAGTTAATGTCTAATTGTTAACTTGATCACTTGAAAATTAGTTGCTATAGCGACCAAAGCCACAACATGATCACAAGAGGGAAAACCTTGGCGTGCTGCTGGCAGTTCGAAAGCAGTTAAGAATATTTACTAATTATTCTTTCTTTTTATCACTCTTATTATTGGTGAATTTTATAACAGCGTACAATGTTGTGGTGCAGTGGATATCGACTCGGAACGAAAAATCGAGGTGCTGAATTCGAATTCCAATTAAATTCCTTACATTCATTTACGCACAAATACCCTTAATTAATCCGTCTCTTCCCTCCATTTATGAGTTAAATAATAGGACAGATTGAGTTCTTTACTTTCGGCTGGCAACCAGTCTACCGCAGAAAGCAATGGCAACCTACTGCGAGATAATTATCTGCCCAATAAGTCATGTCTCTTTCGAGACATGATCGCCCAAAGCTTATATCACGTATGGCACTTAACTGATTGACAGTCCCAAGACGTCTTTCCACCCTCAATAGACACTGAACTAGTAATAAAGAATTAGCTTCCAGTAAGACTTACACTTACACCAAGTCAATTAAGTGCCATGCGTGATACACGCTTGGGCGGTCATATCCCGAAAGAGACAAGACTGACTGAACAGTAGATTTCCCTACGGTAGCTTGCCGTTACTTTCTGTGATAGACAGGTTATCAAGGCTATAGAAATCAATCTGTCCTGTTATTTTACCTATAGCTGGAGGGAAGGGAATGATTAATGCATTTCCCAAGAGTATTTGGGCGTATGTGAATGCAACGAAATGTATGGAATTCGAACGCGGCTCTTAAATCTTTCGTTCCTAGCCGATATCCGCTGCACATCACAATGCACATCCACTGGACCGCCTAGAAATCCGTTGAGTTTCTTTTAAAAACAATTCATGATACAGAATAATGATTTTTTTTTATAATCGTATCGCCCTAAGCAAGACATTATACTTCCACTGTTGTGCAGGGGGTTACATAGTTAAGTTATGAGAAGGAGTGACAGAATAAAGAGGGTATCAGGAAGCGGGTAGGAGAGGGATGAGAATACTGCAGAAATGAGATGAGAGCATGAGAGAGAGGATGCAAGTTAGTGAGATAGGAGATGACTATTGATTTTACATTTAAATTCTTGGAGATTGTAGCTGTCGGGGAAGCAAGTAAATGGAAAGGAATTCCACAAGCGGGAAGTGCGAGAAAAGAAGCGGATGGGTAAAATTTACGTTTACATCTTATTGGTTTCACAGTAAAACGGTGGGGCCTAGTTGCTAATCTTGTGGTTCGAGTAAAGACGTATATAGAGGACACTAGTGAGCTAAGTTCATTGGAACAAAAGCCGTGAAAATATTTGTAGAAGAGACACAGGGAAGCCACGCAGCGCCGGTGAGAACGTGACTGTATCCGAGCTGCCAAGTCGGGATCGATTGCATTAACAATATTGTTAATTTATTATTAATTACACATTTTAAGTTATTGTAATAATTACTGTCATTGTTATCATAGGAAGCAGTTTGAATTACAATTAAATTACCACAATTCTCTTTTCGTTTTGGGACCGAATAGAAGATAAAGCCCGAATATAAATGAAATGCACCAACAACACCTTCGTGCAATTAATTCAGGAATTGAAAATTTGTCCTTCTGATGGGCAGACTTCATACAAATGAATCTGATTACATATTTGATGAATAATATTTGAATAAATTTAACTTACAATTCTATTTACATATTTTTATGGGGGAACACACCTATTCTTCAGATAATAGACTCTCCTTCTTCTATAGAAGTTCTTAGGAGTCACATATCATTTCATGAGATATTTTTAAATATATTTTTGTATCTATTATTCACAATACAATTTTTATGCTCATTTGGTTTTTTTAGGTCCCTGGTATGTTTGAGGTATTTTGGTGTTTGAAGGATTGAATGGTGATGGACACCTTTTTGTGGTAGATGAGAAAATTGTAAAGTGTATTTGGGTCGTGAGTCGAATTAGCTAGGTATAGGATAGGTACTGAAGACCATCCTGAGTTTTTGCGCCCCCCCAAATCGGCCTTGTACCACAATTGTATTTATTACAATAAATAAAGAGAAGTTCATAGGAGTTCTGCTGGAGTTCTGCTGGAGTTCAGTAGAACTAATAGACAGTTGATATGAGTCGGCAGTTAGCCGAACACTAAGGAGTCAGCTTTCAGTGAAAGTACGTTAAGTCGATTAACAACCGACATAGCATGATTAGAACTTTCAGTGCTAAAACTACTCTACAACACAAATTTACTAGGAAAATATTGCTGAAAGTGGAACATAAACGGACGGTAACCAGAAACTTTATCAGCAACCACAGGGTTATATTGAAAATTTCCCTTTTAAAGAGAAATGCTTGACGATGAAAGGGCACACTCTGCCAAACACGCCCAACAAAAATTAAGATCATTATCGTCGAAGATTCTTCCGCCTCCCCAATTCACACCAAATTAACACCTAAAGATTTTTCATTTGTTAAGATCGCGAGAGGATTTCACAAGATGCAGAACATTCAGAAACAAAGAAGTTGAAAACTGTCTTTCAAAAATCATGATTCCTTTAAACGTGGAATCGAAAATGTACTTTACCGAAAATGAACCTTCCCGTTAAACTGCAGTCGTTGAAAATGGAATTCATTATATATTTCGATAAATTAAATTTACATTTGTTTTTTTATAATACCCTTTCTGGTAAAACGTAATAACTTTCGGAATACTTTAATATTTATTGAGCGGAAAAGTTTCACTGAGTTAACAGATACTACACTTTGATCAAGGATTTACCCTACTCTCCCACTGGAGCGAGTTGGGACACAAGGTCAATTTTTAACGTGGGGAACCTAAGCACGTTTGCTAGGGCCACTGGTCAAAGATTAGCCAGCTTCCGCGGTAACTGGATACAAAGCTGGTCTTAACTTGTCATGCTTGTCAAAACTGGTCAGCAGCTAGTCTTAGCTGGTCATTGCTTCCAGGCCGACAAGCGAGTAGTGAGTATCTGAGAACAGATACTACACTTTAATCCGAGATTTACCCTACTCTCCCACTGGAGCGAGTTGTGACACAAGGTCAGTTTTTAACGTGGGGAACCTGAGCGCATACGCTAAGGCCACTGGTAAAAATTACCCAACCTCCGCTTGTGTGGTGACTTGGTACAAAGTTGGTCTTAGCTGGTCAAAATCTGGTCTTAGCTGGTCATTGCTTCCAGGCCGGCGAGCAGGAAGTGACTACCTGAGAAGAGATACTACACTTTGATCCTGGGTATAGGCGTGCTGTCTTTATTTCATTTTATTATTTTTGTTTTGTTGTTGTTGTCAGTTATTTGTTTTTTGTCTGCAAATCTTTTCTTTCTTCTGTGTTTGTTTGTTTGTTTGTTTCTTTCTTTCTTTCTTTCTCCTCCTCCTTTTTCGTTTCATTAATTTTCCTTTTTCTGTTGCATCTCTGTTACCTCTGTTTATCGTACACAGATTTCTTTTTTCTTCTCTTCTCTTCTTTGTTTCTTTCTTTTTTCCTTTTGTTTGTTTGTTTCTTTCTTTCATTTTTCTCCTACCGTTGTTTTGTTCCTTCCTTTGCATTTTGTTCCGTGGTTTTCATTTTCATCTTTTTTTCTCTTGATTTTTTCCGTACTTATACATTTCTTTCTTCCACTCTTTTCATTATCTTTCCCCTCTTCTACTTACCAATATAACCGCCATGTTATCAACATAATCTCAATTCTATCAGATAAGCGACTCTGTTCCGATGGCACCTATGCAATGGTACTAATGTCATCAATGGCTGACTGTTCCCTAAAGAAACCAGTTTCGTCGGAATTTAAAGTTCAACACAAAAATTCTTGGGTTAAGGAACTGGTTTTTGTCAGCATGTGATCTTATCTTTGGCATGAGAATGTACTTTAAGGCTTTCATAGAAAACAGAAAAAAGGGAGGAAAATAGACAAGAATGATGAAAAAATCAAAGAAAAATTCATAAGAAAAAACAAAAACGTAAAGGTTAGAAGCGGTAAGACGAATGGAGGAAGAATAGAAAATAACCAGTGCGTAAAAAGAAAAGAAACGAAAGAAGATACCATTAAGTTATAAAGAAAGTAAATAAGTATGAACAGAAGAGAATGATAAACAAAGAAACAGTAATAATGATAAAAGTTTGAGAGAAGAAATTGTGACAGTTCTTTACATTGGTCGTAAAAACACACCATGCTCTCGCAGTTATTGTGACAATGAAAATCACCGGAGACTGATCAAACTAAAAAGAAAAAAAATCTCAAAAAAAAAAAAAAAAAAAAAAAAAAAGAAAAAGGAAAGAGTATAATAACTGGATAATAATTGTTTAAGTTGTAGGAAGATCGACTGAAAGTTGAAAAAAAAACAAAAACGAAATGTATAGAAAAATCATGTTTTAAAATAATTCCAAGGAGAATTAAACCCAGAATTTATTAGAAATAAAGTAAAATCGAGCAAAACCAACCCCCTCACTTCCCACTGATAAGAAAGGAACCATTAAACGTATACTAGAAGATGTCAAATAGACGAAAGGATATGTTGTTGATAAAGAAAACCAAGTTGTCGCCAGAATAACATTTAGGATTTCTCTGGACGCAAGGATTCGGGGTAAAAAGATCCGTTTTGAATCTGCCACTCAGAAAAAAAACGTATCTTCTCCGGAGAGAGAAACCAGTCTGAAGCTTTTGTTTCTTATAATTCGTCCCTAGAAAACGTTTATGTCCTAACATTAATTCGGATTTTCTTAAATGCAAGTGATAAGGAAAATTTAATTACTATTTTGGTGTGTGGTTTTTTAATTCTAAAATAGCACAGGCAGAAAAAAAGATAAAATAATTTTTAAGGAGAAGTGGAAATAATTTTATTTCCTTTTCTTTTAAGTGGTATGGCTAAAGGAGTTCACAGCATGAGACAGGCTTTCCGTTATGAGAGTTTAAGTAATTACAGAAAGAAGACTGAGGCTAGTTGGAAGAAGGAAGAGAGAGATTAACACTGTCCATATGGTGCGATGGTATGAGATAAGACATAAAGGGAGTAGGAGTAGAAAATGCGGCTTGGCCCCACTGACCACTCTCAAAAAGGAGCTGGAGAACCCAAAGTTTGAAAAATCACTTGAGTAAATATATTTTAAGTGTATGAAATTTTTAGAAAAAGGGTAGAATTCAAACAAATCAAACACTGGCCGATCCCCACCCCTGCCGAGGACTCCATGTAAGCTGACGATTTTATAACAGAAAAGGCAGAAAATACCGGGAGACATACAGAGAATCCTCCCACTATATTTACCGAAACCAAAATCGTCCGCCAAGATCTCTCGAGAAAAATCTTATCTTCTTCTTCATATGCCGTGTCCCTTCAGGACGTAAGCGATCATGGACTTCCACTTCAGGCGCAATATTTTTCCTCTTGGTATCTCTCCCAAACGCCGTCATCCATTTGCTCAGACCTAACAAGTACGTCTCGAGCTACTTTACCCTGTCACTCCTTTGCATTTATCCGACCTGTGAGTATTAAATTCTCCAAGCTCTCCTTTCTCATTATATGTTCCAGAAACCTCATCTGTTCTCTTCCTTATGTTAAGTATGGATTTTCTTCTCGTTTTCATACTCTCCAACACCTCGTCGTTAGTCACGTGCTCTGTCCATGCTATCCTCAGCATCCTTCTGTAGAACCACATTTCTGCTGCCACAAGCCTTTCCTTCATCTTTGAGGAGATCGTTCAACATTCACTGCCATACAGAAGAACAGACATCACATAGCAATCCATCACTCTCTCTTTTTTGTTTTCAATAAGATTTTCATTTCTTTCAGTAATCTGGTTAGCTTTAAAAATGCGTCCTTGACCATACCAATGAGCCTTTGGATCTCTACATCGCACTCTCCATCTTTCGTCAGCACGCTTCTCAGGTACTTAAGTTTCTTTCCTTGTTTTATTTTAGTTCCTTCGACCTGTAGTTGGCATTTTGGGGTCTTCTTTTTAATGACCAAACATTAAATCTTCTTGAAGTTTATGCTTAGTCCTTTCTTCACGCGTTCTCTTGCTACCTTCTGTAGGAGGTCCTGCATCCTCCTTTCCTTGTCTGCTATCAGCACTGTGTCACCTGAGTATCTTTCATTGTTGAGATTGTGGCCACTAATAACGAATCCTGGCAAGGGTTTTATTTCTCTCAGAATTGTTTCGTTGTATAAGTTGAATATATCCGATGAGAAAAACACATCCTTCCTATTTTTGTATACCTATGAATTCGCTTTCTATCCGTATGTAAGCAGTTTGCTACCATTAGATATTCTTGGTTATCCTAACGTCTTTTCTGAAATGTTGAGGTTATCTCTATCAAGTCTTTGTGCTATATTTTGTCAAATGATTTTACGTAGTCTATAAAGCATAGATATAGTTCCTTCTGCATTTCTATTGCCCTCCAACACCTTATTGTTAGTCACATGCTCAGTCCTTTGCATCCTCAGCATACTTCTGTAAAACCACATATCTGCTGCCTCAAGCATCTCCTTCTTTCATGAGAAGATTGTCCAACATTCACTTTCATACAGAAGAACAAATATCACATAACAATCCAGCATTCTCTTCTTTGTTTCCAATGAGATTTTCCTGTCTTTCAGTGCTCTGGTTAGCTTTTAAAATGCATCTTTGGATCTCAACATTGCACTTTCCATCCTCTGTCAGCATGATTCACAGGTATTTAATTTTTTTTACCTGCTTTATTTGAGTTTCTTCGACCTGTAGTTGGCATTTTGGGGTCTTCTTTTTGCTGATGACCAAACATTAAATCTTCATGAAGTTTATGCTTAGTCCTTTCTTCACGCGTTCTCTTGCTACCTTCTGTAGGAGGTCCTGTATCCTCCTTTCCTTGTCTGCTATCAGCACTGTGTCATCTGAGTATCTTACATTGTAGAGATTGTGGCCACTAATAACGAATCCTGTTTTTTTTCTCTCAGAATTGTTTCGTGTAAGTTGAATATATCCGGTGAGAAAAACACATCCTTGTTTCCGTCCCTTTTTATTTTTGTATACCTGCTGATGGATGTGCGTTGTGGTGCAGTGGATATCGGCTCGGAACGAGAAATCGGGGAAACGAGTTCGAATTCCAGTTGAATTCATTGCATTCACTTCCGCGCAAATACCCTTGGGAAAGGTATTAATTCGTCTCTTCCTTCCAGTTATTGGTTAAATAACAGGACAGATTGGGTTCTATAGCCTTGGCTGCAACCAGTCTACCGCAGAAAGCAATGGCAACCTACTGCGGGATAATCTTCTGCCCAGTCAGTCATGTCTCTTTCGAGACATGATCGCCCCCAAAGCGTGTATCACATATGGCACTTAACTGACTGATATCTTCTGAATTCACTTCCTATCCGTAAGCAAGCGTTTGGTACCAATATATATTCTTAATTATACACACTCGGTACTTTAGTAGTAATTTCTCTTTTATGCAAGCTTCGTTAAAATTACAAAGTGCTATGGTCATGTTTTTTTTATATATATTTTTTCATGTCATTTTTAATTTTTATCTTTTCAGAAAAATAATGGTCCGAATGTTTTATTTCTCCTAACGAATTTGTCTCTACTTTTAGCCATTATCAAAGATTTTAGTTTAATTGGAAGCTAAACGATTAGATTTAATATTTCCAATAAGCAAAATACTCTAGTGTATTTCATACAGGAATTATATTGATTGCAATATGAAATTTTGACATGGTTTTTAATTTTTAATTTTTCGGCCATTTTTTAGTGATCGACAGATTTGTAAACAAAAGTAAATAAAAGTAAATTTTCGGTTTTAAGTACCTTACAAAAATAAAATATGCATCTGCGACGCATTACTTTTAGAATATTAGCAAATTTAATGTTAAATTAATCTGATTTACACAAATACTATTTATTTATAGCGTGAACTTTAAAATAAAACTATTTTTTACCAGAGAGTTGACCTTGCTAAACTTTCCATCGTAATTAAAATGTGTTGACAGATGCGAGATGCGATAAGCGTATGGCGATTAAAAGTGACATAAATGTAAAAATTTCTTTCCGGGAAGGGGAAGAAATCTTGAAACACATGACCTTTTAATGTACCCATAGAAATTACCAATATAAAAAAAACTTCAAATACACAAAAACAACAAAAAAAAAAAAGAAAGAAAATTATTTTAAAAATACGATGGCTGCATGTGTTACATTAAACCTTTCAGCTTTCGATTAATAAATATAATCTTCACTATATAATCTGCTCACCTAACGTCTACAAGTCTTGGAAATATTTTTAAAACTATAAACAATTTAATTCAAAAAACAAAAAATGAAAACAATTTTTTAAAAATTTCCTTAATAATCGAAAAAAATTTCTTCAGATTATAATGTCTGACATTAATATTATTTATTAAAGTAATTAAAGGCTTATTTAATTAAATAATTTCGTAGTTTTATTGGATTGTTAATTTTCCTATTCGAAGCAGATTTTCGATAAAAAGGGCTAAATAATTTTTAAAAATAATACAATGATTTACATTCCCTAATGATTCCTGATTTTAACTAATAAACCTATTTTTGCCTTCAGAATTTAATTTATTGAAATTTCATGCATTTACGTGTAAAAATACTTTTAACAATATTTTTTCAAATAAAGATTTTAAAAATAATTTCATTTTTTTTTTTTTTGCAAATAAATTCTGAAAGTTTAATTAAAATCCGACTATTTTATGATTTTATGAAGAATTTCTAAATTAATGTGTTTGTCACCGGAAAAAGTGAGTTATGTTTTCCATTTCACGTTTTCCATTGTAAACTCTCGTAACGATTTGGCTCCCCGCTAACGAAAATAAAAACAAGATTTTTACCAAACTTTCGAACGTGTTAGAAAGAATTCAAAATTTTGAAAAATAATTTAAAAAATAGTTTGATCTTCTTCTTAATAATAACATAAATATTTTCATAAAAAAGTTCGTTTTTATTAAGTTTGTGATCTTTTTCTTCATGCTATCTTGTTTTTCCAGCGATTTAGTGGAGGTAGCTACATTATTATATCGTATAACTCAATATTCAGTGACATAAATATAAATATCTATATACTTATTATATATCTTCGCATCTATTTATAGTATTTTTTACGCAATCAGGACGTCCCGATATGTTTTATTGTTACTACGTTCTTTTACCTCGTCTGAATTACAAATGGCTTTCAAAGAGAGTGGATCCAGACAAACAGCTGAAAGAACCAGTAAAAAAATACAACAATAAATCTATTTTAATGGTCGTCTGCTCGATTGCACTGCGTCGGTAAATCAGGTTTCTTGCGGTTGCTTGTGTGCGCGGGTGGCTGGGCAGTGTGACCCTTTAAATCTTTATTTGCAGATAACTGGGCGACTTACAGTCGACCCAAGTAGCCATGGTGATGGCGACAGTGGCTGCAGCAACAATCACTCGGCTGGTGACTCATGAATATGAAAACGATAAATGAACTTCGTTTGCAATTTAGAGAGAAAATACGAGTGATTGTCACTGAATCGCCGGCTTCCCAAGGAGAGAAAAATGAACCCTCCACAATGAAAAGTTTTAGTCGTTGTTATTGCTGTACAGCTATTCTGATATGTTTTATGAGTTTAAAGTGAAGAAAATATCACTAAACACCTAGGATCAATAAGACCGACAAAAAAACTTAGGTCGAATAGCGAGAAACAAAACGGAACGAAGTAAAGAAAACGCAAGAAGAAATATAAAGGAGCGAAGAGAAATAATACGAAACAAATCGAAAAGATGAGAAATAAAAAGAAACAAATCGAAAAGAGGAGAAATAAAAGGAAACAATTCACAAAGAGAAGAAATAAAAAAGACAATTAGAAAAGAAGGGAAATGAAAAGAAACAAATCGAAAAGAGGAGGAAAAAAGAAACAAATCGAAAAGAGGAGAAATAAAAGAAACAAATCGAAAAGAGGAGAAATAAACAGAAACAATTCGAAAAGAGGAGAAATAAATAGAAACAATTCGAAAAGAGGAGAAATAAAATGAAACAAATCGAAAAGAGAGAAATAAAAAGAAACAATTCGAAAAGAGGAGAAATAGAAAGAAACAAATTGAAAAAAGAGAAATTAAAAGTAACGAACAGAAAAGAGGAAAAAAAAGAAAAAACTCGAAAAGAGGACAAATAAAAAGAAACAAATCGAAATGAGGAGAGATAAAAAGAAACAATTCAAAAAGAGGAGAAATAAAAAGAAACAATTCGAATAGAGGAGAAATAAAAAGAAACAAATCGAAAAGAGGAGAAATAAAAAGAAACAAATCGAAAAGAGGAGAAATAAAATGAAACAATTCCCAAAGAGAAGAAATAAAATGAAACAATTCCCAAAGAGAAGAAATAAAAAAAGATAATTCGAAAAGAGAGGAAATGAAAAGAAACAAATCGAAAAGAGGAGGAAAAAGAAACAAATCGAAAAGAGGAGAAAAAAGAAAAAAATCGCAAAGAGGAGAAATAAATAGAAACAATTCGAAAAGAGGAGAAATAAAATGAAACAAATCGAAAAGAGAGAAATAAAAAGAAACAATTCGAAAAGAGGAGAAATAAAAAGAAACAAATCGAAAAGAGGAGAAATAAAATGAAACCATTCCCAAAGAGAAGAAATAAAAAAAGACAATTCGAAAAGAGGGGAAATAAAAAGAAACAAATAAAAAAAAGGAGAAATAAAAAGAAACAATTCAAAAAGAGGAGAAATAAAAAGAAACAATTCGAATAGAGGGGAAATAAAAAGAAACAATTCGAATAGAGAAGAAATAAAAAGAAACAAATCGAAAAGAGGAGAAATAAAAAGAAACAAATCGAAAAGAGGAGAAATAAAAAGAAACAAATCGAAAAGAGGAGAAATAAAAAGAAACAAATCGAAAAGAGGAGAAATAAAATGAAACCATTCCCAAAGAGAAGAAATAAAAAAAGACAATTCGAAAAGAGGGGAAATGAAAAGAAACAAATCGAAAAGAGGAGGAAAAAAAAACAAATCGAAAAGAGGAGAAAAAAAATCGAAAGGAAGCGAAATAAAAAGAAACAAATCGAAAAAGGAAAAATAAAAAGGAACCAACAGAAAAGTGGATAAATATAAAGAAACAAATCGAAAAGGGGAGAAATAAAAAGAAACAACTCGAAAAGAGGCGAAGTAAAAAGAAACGAATAGAAAAATGCAGAAAAAGAAAGAAACAAATCGAAAAGAGGAGAAATAAATAGAAACAAATCGAAAAGAGGAGAAATAAATAGAAACAAATCGAAAACAGGAGAAATAAAAGGGAACAAGGATAAACACAATAGAAAAAAAGCGACGCAAGTAGAAATAAAAAGGAACGAGAAAATGAAAATATTCAGCAAAGAAAAGTAAAACGGAGCAACCGGGAAATAATAATAATAATAATAATATGCAAAAACCAAAAAACAACGAAATATCTTCTTCAGAAAAATAAACATCAAATAAAGTGAAAACAGGGGAAAAAAGTAAACTATACTAAATAAAATCAATCGAACAATAGCATCAGTAAAATTGGAAGCGATATAAACAAAACAAAAAACATGTAGAAGCTGAACGAAGTCGGTTAGACAGACATATCGGACGCCAAAAATATCTGAATTGTTACTTTCTCGGTATAATTACAGAGTGCGATGAATAAATTGTCGTCTAAACACAAAAATGAAAATAACACTGACATCTCATTCTAGCAGATATATTTACCAAAATTGCACAAAATTATCTTGAAATACTAAAGAGAACTTTTATTCAATAAAATTGCAATTAGCTTCAACCACGGCCTCCAGATGATTTCGGAATGTTCTGCAAATCTTCTGGAAGATATCTTTGTTTAAGTTGGTGAATGCTGCAATAATCATTGCCTTCAGTTCATCTTTGGTGTTAAAAAATTTGTTGGACTCTCGCTCAACTACCCGCCACACAAAATAATCAAGGAGAGTTAGGTGCCTAGATTTAAGGGGTGATGAGATCGCGTACATATATTCTAAAGAAGAAAACAAAATTCGATGAATAATGAATTTTTATGAGTATTGTTTTAATTTTTGTCTTTGCTAATTAAAATTCCCAACATTTTTTAAATTTCTTCTAGTTAATCAGTGTTTTTGGTCATTAATTCATTAAAAATAGACTTTATTTACAAATCGAAAATTCATTAGCTTAATACAAATCATTTAGAATTCAGATTTTTAAAGTAATTTCTAATGTTTAATTATGATGTTAAACTGCACATATTCTTTTACTATGCAAACCTATAATAAATTTATCATTAAAAAGCTCACATGTTTTAATAGTTGTTCCTCTTATGAAATGCTAAACTGGGTTATGCCAACTTTCGGTCACCATACGTCCAGATTGATTGATAGGTGCTGTCATTGCCTACTTAAAAGGCCAAGAACTCAAACTTTTGTGATTAAGAAATGCTTTTATTCTATAGTTTATGCCATAAAGAAGCAATATTTGTTTCAAATCAGATTAATTTAACTTTAAATTAACAATTTTCCAAAAATAACGAGTGAGAGATGTTTATTTTTTGGCATAATTTTTAAAGCCGTGAATTAAATTTTGTTTACAAATGTGTCGATCACTCAAAAAATGGCCGAAAAATTGAAAATTAAAAAATAATCTCAAAATTTTAGATTTCAATGAATACAACTTCTACTTGAGATACACCCGAGTATTTTGCTTAGTAGAAATAGTAAGTTTAATCATTCAGCTTTCAATTAAGCTAAAATTAAAGTTTCGAGAAGAAGTTTTTATTTTTAAAAACTTAGGTATCGAAAATGAAGTAGAAGGACCTACATAAATTGTCTCATTGCAGTGCTTTGAGGATGTACTGATGCCGTCTTGTTGAGTCTGAGGACGTGTGGGAAAACGAATCGAGGCGTAATGTCGACATCAATAGTGATCACTCCAGGAACCTGTGAGATGACTCTTAGACTCATTCACCTCTTTCGGAATTCTCTGCATTGTTCTCAGACTGACACCGAAACACATTGAAATGTTCGGATAAAAGCTTCCAGCGCGAATACCAAATAGTAGAACATGCCGTTTCCAAATTTCTAACGGAGTGATTTGCTGAGAAATATGGGCAAAAAAACGTAACAAAACAAAAGTAGAATTGCTTGATAAATAATCTATTACAAACGATTGTCGAAAAGTAAAACATTATTAAGTAGTAATTAATGGGGGATAAGTTTATTAGTTCATAACAATAGAAAACCGATGCCCTACTTTATGACCATTAGAAGCCTTAGTCATGATTCCTACTGTTATATTCAGTCAGTTGAGTGCCATGCGTAATACACGCTTTGGGCGATCATGTCTCGAAAGAGACATGACTAACTGGGCAGAAGATAATCCCGGAGTAAGTTACCATTGCTTTCTGCGGTAGACTGTTAGCCAGTCAAGACTATGGAACCCAATTTGTCTTATTATTTAACACATAACTGGAGTGAAGAGACGGATTAATACCTTTCCCAAGGGTATTTGTGCGTAAGTGAATGCAAGGAATTCAACGGGAATTCGAACTTGGATCCCCGAATTGTCGTTCCCAGTCGATATTCACTGCACCACAACGCACATCCACGAACAACCGCTCTTTTAATACTCAGAAACCAAATAATCAGTGGACCAGCTAAAGAAATATAGATATCTTAGACTTAAAATAATAATCGTGAACTTGGTGAAAACGACAGTTACTTGTAAACTTACAGTTATCAGCCAGTCATACGACTTCGTATGACGCAAACACAATAGGTAAATATAAGCTAATCAGATATTTGTGATAGAGTAATAAGCGTAGACGGCTATCATCTAATCACATGTCTCGGTTACATATGCGAAGTGCACAGCAATTAGGCAGTCAAGTGCCAGTTTTAACCAACTTTTAAGCAACTATCAGTTGGTCAGTTATTTCTCCCCCTGTTTCCCTTGGGTTCAAGTACACAACGCCCTGCCCAGGGACTGAATACACATTTAGTCAGTCAGATAACTGCAATACGTGATACGTGATCATGACTCGAAAGGAACATGACTGACTGAGCAGAAGATTTTCCTGCAGTAGGTTGCCATTATTTTCTGCTGTAGACTAGTTGCCAACCAAGGCTATGAAATCCAATATGTTCTAGTTTTTAACCTATGACTGGAGGGAAGAGACGGATCAATACCTTTCCCAAGGGTATTTGTGCGTAAGTGAATGCAAGGAATTCATGGGGAATTCGAACTCAGCTCTCCGAATTGTCGTTCCGTGTCGATATTCACGACCCCACAACGCGCATCTACGAACAATCGCGCTTTAAATACTCAGAAACTATGACATCAGCTAAAGAAAAAGAAAACTTGTACTGAAAAAGAGAAAAAGTATTGTACAATAAGAATTAATATTGTTGTGGAGTTATTTTCACAATGGAGGCTAGTATTTGGGCTGATAGGTTCGACGTACAAAACGTTAGGAACTTGATATCATATGAATTACGCAGTGTAATCTTGCCAGGTCGCTGACTACTTTCGTATTCGACTAACTGTCGACTACTATCGTCCAACTTCGACTGACCTTTGTTTCGCTTGCTACTCTTACTTAAATTAGGTGGGAGAGTATATTCACTATAGAATAGGTGTGTTTCACCATAACAAATATTTTGTCCTTTTTATGTCAAATTCCTGTTTATTTGGAAAATTTATTTCCGTGTTAATAATCATAAAACACTTCAAATGATCATTAAACAAGTGTTATTATTTATTGAGATAAATAATTGTATAAGTTCCACTACATTTCTCAACGTGTAAATATTTTTCGTCGGTAAGAAAAGAAACGCTTTTTGTAGACATAATAGTGTAGAAATGATCTATAGTTTACATATACATTCTCTACATATATTTTCCCATTAATACACTCATTCTCTCCATCTTTATATATATATATATATATATATATATATATATATATATATATAAAACAATATTTCTGTTATAAGTGTTTATAATAAACATAGGAGACTGCACCAGAAGAGATGTCGTATTTTACCACTATTTACTGAAAAGGTTTTTCACTCCCTTATTTCCACACTAAAATAAATCTTTTTACTGCCTGATGATGTGCTAAAAAGTAGTACTGAAACATATCAACAATGTTTATAATTGTTGTGGGGCGTTACCCACATAACTATGGACTCTTCCTACCAGTATATTAACTGAGAGTTAATCACTCTCGTGGCCTCAGTTCAGTTCAGCTCAGCACAGTCTGTCTGCTAGTCTGTAGCAAGCCAAGCTTATATTTACTCTTTTCTCTTGTATCTATTTTTGACTTAATATATGTTGTTAACCTTACCACCGTGTTTCGAGTTTTCATTACGTTGTCCTATTACTGTTCCACATCAATTATAAACAATTATATTATTTTTGTATAATATATGAGCTCATCATATATTATTAAAAATTTCTTAAAAATTTAAAAAGTTAAAGACAATTGACCTCATAGTCTTTAATAACCCTACAATCACACAACTAAATTCTCTACAGAAAACCAATGTAGTGTATCAGTTTACATGCCTGTTCAGCGATTGTATCTCTGGTATTAAAAATAAACCCACTATATATATTGGTTTTACTACAACCACGCTCTCCCGTAAACTTACCTGTCACCTTTCTGATCAGAGTTCAATTAAATAACATTTCTTAGAAAAAACATAGCCATGTAGGTAATATTAGACAGATTTTAGTCAACAACACAAAAATACTCACACATACACACAGTAAAACAATCTTCAAATACTGGAGGCCATCTACATTAAATCAAAACAACCCATACTTAATAAAATCACATTTAAATCTGGTCATAACACATTACATTTAAATATATGGTTCTGTTAACATTTCGAGCGCTCACGTATTATAGATTTACGAACTGCGTCTTCTATTTGTTAACTGATATTGTTACTTAAGAAAGTTTTATGTCAACACAAGAAAACATCGTTTTTGATGGTGGATATTTTTATGTTAATGTCCCTGTAACCTATCTGAAGACGACTCATGTGAGCTGAAAGCTTAGAACCAACATAATAAAAAATATCCAAATGTTGTAGAATTTTTGTCTTTATTTTCACCTGAAATTAAAGCCTAAATACTATGTTTAGAACGGCTCATGATTAAACAAAATAGACATTCATTGTCTCTTATATTTAACAGGATATGTTTAGAAAATTATCTGCTGCCTCGACACACTATATATATATATATATATATATATATATATATGAAGTTTATAAAAATTTTTCGATTATTACTATGGATAATAGATATTTCGCCGCTTTGATGTTATTATCGCGGCTCGTCTTTGGATCTGAGGAGTTGCGATAATAACATCAAAGCGGTGAAATATGTATTATCCATAGTAATAATCGAAAATCTTTCATAAATTACTAGCAGTATAGCCCAGCGTTG
Organism: Ascarosepion bandense; assembly: GCA_037127315.1. Lineage (NCBI taxonomy): Eukaryota > Metazoa > Mollusca > Cephalopoda > Sepiida > Sepiidae > Ascarosepion > Ascarosepion bandense. The sequence goes on from JBBBDQ010000728.1 coordinate 4,098,767, forward strand.
CTCGGGTGTAATGAAAGCTTTAAAACTAATCCATGCTCCTCGGGCTCAGACCCTTTGGATGTTGGCACGAAAGACTAAAAAGCAATAGTTGTTTCCAGTTAAAGCGAAGCTGTAGACTGAAAGAAAAATGAATAGATGTAAGTCAAACTTTCAAGTTTGGTGAGAATCGGATAAAAATTGTGAATTTGTAAAAAGGACATACAGACAGATAAACAGTTACACACACAAACATCTTGCTCTTTTTATATATATATTATCGATTTTCTGCACTAAGAACAGCAACCTTGAAACTTCTGAATATTGTTTCTCATGTCTTTGTCTATGATTAAGATCGGACCACTTCTTCTATAACCCGATTTTTTCGATTATCGATTTTCGATATTTATCGGGTATACCTCGACACAAAACCACGCTAAGAACACTCGCAGACGATTATAGTACAAGTGTGTAAATTTTCAAGAGTTTGTCTCTTTTGGAATTTATCTGGATTACATACCAAGTATACTATGTTATATATATATATATATATATATATGAAATAAAGAAACAAATAACAAAAACAGTTTCTTATTTTAGGATCCTATCCTTTGGAGGTCCAAACTCGATTTGCATTTGATATTTATCTCATCTATATATATATATATATATATATATATATATATATATATATATATATATATAATTCCAAGTGAAATGGACTCAAGGTTTTTTTTTTTATTTTGAGTGCTCTGGCATTTATTTTATTATAAACATATAATGAGTATTATCGAGCTTAATATGATATAATGATATGGTTATATATCAATTTTACATTGCGACATTGGTACTACTAAAAAGGAATATCACATCAAATGTAATAAAACTGCAGGGAAAATGATAAGATTAATGGGAGGTAAAACATTAAGGAAGGAAAACAGACAAGAGAAGAATAGGGTCAAGGGGGGAAAAAAAGAGAAAAAATTTGGTTGGCACGAGGAATTCTTCAGAGTCAAACCCCAAAGTGAATCGCCATTCTGATTCAGTTAGTTAAGTGCCATACGTGATAAACGCTTGGGCGATCATGTCTCGAAAGAGACATGACTGACTGGGCAGAAGATTTTTCTGCAGTAGGTTGCCATTGCTTTTTGCGGTAGACTGGTTGCCGACCAAGGCTATAGAACCCAATCTGTCCTGCTATTTAACCCTTAACTGGAAGGAAGAGATGGATTAATACCTTTCTCAAGGGTAAGTGAATACAATGGATTCAGCTTGAATTCGAACTCGGTTCCCCGGTTTCTCGTTCCGAGCCGATATCCACTGTACCACAACGCACATCCATTCTGATTAGCCACACAAAAAACACCCACATACATTCATAGCAAACCAAAAGAATTTGTCACTTAAATGTAAATCATCTGCACAACCACACCAACATTGCCTGACGATGAGAACCTATCTCGATACATAGAGATTTCCATGTCGCAATGTAAAATTGATATATAGCCATATAATTATATTACATTATATATATATATATAAATTCAAATTATCGAAGATCGCATGTTCATTTCAACGAGTGAAACTCGCATTGCGGATGTGCGGTGTGGTGTAGTGGATATCGACTCGGGACGAGAAATCGGTGAGCCGAGTTCGAATTTCAGTTGAATTCGTTGCATTCACTTACACGCAAATGCCATTGGAAAATGTATTAGTCTGTCACTTTTTCTCCAGCTATGGGTTAAATAGCAGGACAAATTTGATTCTATAGCCTTGATTGGCAACCAGTCTACCGTGGAAAGTAATGCCATCCTACTGCGGAGAAAATTTTCTGCCTAGTCAGTAATGTCTCTTTCAACTAACTGAATCATTATGGTAAAATAAAATTATTTGTTTATACATGGGTAAAGGCAACGGAAGTAAGCGTTGCGAAAAAAAAAAGGAAAATGAAGAAGGAAAAGAAAGGAGAGGAAGAAAGAAAAAATGCGGAAGATGAAAGAGCGAAAGAGGAATGATTTTTATATATAATATTTATAAAGATCATATATATATGATTTATATATTTATATATATCTATAAATAATTTATATATTTTATATATAATATATATGGCAATCATATATATATATATATATATATATATATATATATATATATATATATATTAAATACAAAACGGATGCGCAAGTAGGTATGAGCTCCAAATCCGATCCTATTAATAGTAATTTCATAAATATTAAAAGTGATCAAGTTAGAGGGCTCGATGTAAATAGTATTATCTATTTACAGAGTCAAATATATAAAGTAATTTAAAAATTTCGAAATTTAATTTCGTTGCATAGCCATTTCAGCGAGAAAATTCTCGCTTCATCAGCAACGGTCGAAAACAAAAACTTTATTAATTCAAATATGTTACGAAATTTCTATACCGGAAGAAGATCAAAAACATATCCATATACAGGAAGTAAAAATGGGGTGTGATTAATATATATATATATATTGTTACTATTCGCTAATCTAGAAAACGGCTGCACCAATTGTTTTGAAATTTTACTATAGCATTTTAATCGAATACGAGCGTGTTTTATATACCTTATATTAAAAAATATTACAATATTAAAAGATATATATTTTGCAAATCTATTAGAGCCAATGAAAACGAACCAAAACTTTTATACGGACACATTTACAGACAACTTTACTATTTCATAGAAAACATAGGAAAACTGCACATTTAAGGTAAATGAAGTCTTTTTATTATTATTCTTTCTATTTTGACGGGCGTAAACAACAGAAATCCCTTCCATTTAAAAAAAATTCTATTCATTTCTTTTCAACGAATTATTATCGATATCCCATTTATTTATTTGGTTTAGTAAATATATTTCTTTTTTTCCATTTAACCAAACTGAGCTACGGCAACGCGTGGCCGGGTACAGCTAATACATATATATATATATATATATATATATCAGTTTGTCAGCACGACATAAGAGGAAACGCAGACACGATATTAGAAAACTTTACAATACGTCTGTAAGTATCAAAAGTTAGAAAATTAACTCATGTCACAGGGATATTTGTTTTTTATTTTATCACACACATTCACGCATACATATTTAGATAGATAGATAGATAGATAGATAGATAGATAGATAGATAGATAGATAGATGTTTACAAAAGATTTGTAAACATTTATATGTAAGGGTAAGAAAGTTTTTCAATTTGCTTGAAGCATTGCGTATATTAGGAATATGGTCAGGTTTTGAAAGTTGTCACAATGCGTTTAGTACAATAAAGGAAGGTAAATAAGTTGCTAGATATCATCTATTTATTATACAATAATATTTAATAATCACAAAAGGCCCTCTTCCACTTTGGCAGGGGTAAAACTTACGCTCAGGTCAGCACATACTTAGATAAACGACATATCAAAGCAGACTGATACCATCAAACCATAAAAATCCCAACTATCAATCACACATATACACATCATAAACACACACACACACACACACACACACACACACACACACACACACTACAATTAATAACAGCAGCAGCAGCCAGGAAGGACCATTTGTTGAAAATCTCGGTCTCAAACCCAATCGCTCTAACATGCTGAAGATGAGATTTTAATCTCGAAATATTAATGTATAATAAATAAATGATATCCAACAACATATTTACCTTCCTTTATTTTACTAAGCTCATTGTGACAGCCTTCAAAACCTAAACATATTCCTAATATATTAATACTTTATCTTGTTTTATTAAATTTTAGAATTAATAATTATTTAATATTGATGTATTGAATTAATTTATATAACATTATGATCGTTAGATAATTTTCTTTATTGTATTTGCGCGTAAGTCAATACAAGGAATTCAACTGGAATTTGGTCTCGGTTTCCGTGTATGTGTGTGTGTGCGTGTGTAAGTGTGACACTTAGATAAACGGCAGACCGATACCATCAGACCATAAAAATCCCAACTATCAATCACACATATACACACGATAAACACACACACACACACACACACACATACATGGTCTAGCGCGCGCACACACACACACACACACACACACACACACACCAACAGCAGCAGCAGCAAGGAAGGACCATTTGTTGAAAATCTCGGTCTCAAACCCAATCGCTCTAAGATGCTGAAGATGAGATTTTAATCTCGAAATATTAATGTATAATAAATAAATGATATCCAACAACATATTTACCTTCCTTTATTTTACTAAGCGCATTGTGACAGCCTTCAAAACCTAAACATATTTATATGTAAGCTATAGATTATTTTTACACTTTTCTGTTAGGTCTACAATAAAAAAAAATATTTATACGATGAGAAATGTAAAAAAAAAAAAAACGTATACAATTATTTATCCCAATAAATTATAACAATTGTTTTATGATGATTAGACGTGTTTTTTTATGATGATTAGCACGGAAGGAAATTTTACATACAGGAATTCGTCATAACAGGACAAAACATTTATTCTTATTTTACTTTCCTTTTTCTCTCTTTCAGAATAACTTTTTTTAGCTGCAGTTCTGATTATTTAGTTTCTGACTATTTAAAGAGCGATTGTTCTATTTTTGGACAATCATTAGTAACGTGCTTTATCAAACAATTCTGCTTTCATTATTTTACATTATATTTTTGCCCATACTTATCAGTACACTTTTAACATCCCCTTGATGGCCTTGTATAAATATCTAAAGTTATTTATGAATGAAACTTTGTCTGTGTGTGTGTATGTGTGTGTGTCTGTTACCTATAGACTCCGAATTGGCTGAACCGATTTTCTTGAAAACTTATTTATAAATGGAACTTTGTGTGTGTATGTCTGTGTGTGTGTGTCCGTTACCTATAGACTCCGTAACGGCTGAACCGATTTTCTTGAAAATTTACACAGTTGTACTATAATCGGCTGCGAGTGTTCTTAGCTAGGTTTTGTGTCGAGGTACCACAGATAAATATCGAAAATCTATAATAAAAAAAGATCGGGTTATAGAAGGAGTGGTCCGATTTTAATCAAATTTGATACACTCATAGACAAAGACATAAGAAACGATATTCAGAAGTTTCAAGGTTGCAGTTCTTACAATAGTGCAGTAAATCGATAATATATATATATATATATATAAAAGGCAAAATGTTTGTGTGTGTGTGTCTGTTTAACTGCCTGTATGTCTGTATTTTTTCAGCCCTTTTATTTTAGTTTTTGCTTCGGGTTTGGCTTTATTTGGCTCTAGGTATAATTGTAGTTCTTAGTCTCAGCCATGATACTATTTACTCAGAGGACTTATTTCGCCTTCAAAATTCAGTTCACGATGAAAAACCTTATTTGATATCGATACCAGGAAATCAAAGTTTGACTTACATCTATTCATTTTTCTTTCAGTCTATGGTTTCGTTTTAACTGGAAACAATTATTGCTTTTTAGTCTTTCGTGCCAACGTCCAAAGAGTCTTAGCTCCAGGAGCATGGATTAATTTTAAAGCTTTCATTACTCCCGAGCAACGCCGGGCTATACTTCTAGTAAAATATAAAGTCCATATAATGCTCGTAGTTCTGGTTAATAACACTGGAACAAAAGTTTGAGTGCAAAACAGGTTTAATCACATGAGAAAAATGGATTAATAATACAGTTATAGAAAATAGCGATTTTTAGTGCAGCAATGCGTACGATTCAGATGCTACGTTTTGCGACCAACCTTGCAACGACCGTTCCAATTAGCAGACGTTTTACTCATAGCGGATGCACGAGTCCATGTTTAACAACCAATGTAGAGAAACTTCGGTCATCTTTCTATACAACGCTGGAGTTAGAGCTTTGATCTGTACGAATAATCAAGTAAGATATGTCTGTTTGTTTCGGAATCAGCATTGATGGCGCTATTAATGTCGGTAAGAAGATTGAAGAGAGTGATGGAGTATTGGGGATCGTTATTAACACTTAACTTCTTTGTACGAAGACTGAACGAGGAAAAAAATATATGGAAGAAGATGTATTGCAATGTTCCACTGAATATCGAGCATTTTTTAACGAACGGCCTCGCTTTTAAAATCTTCTGTCGCCATAGCAGAAGATAAGACGTGACACTAATCTAAAAACTGATTGAAAGCGCTGACCAATTTATCGTTAAAAATAATGCCTTTTTTTACTCTTTTCTTTTCGTTTCATTTCTCTTCGTGTTTTTTACCGTTTCTTATTTTTTCACTCATCATCCATTTAC